>OY282559.1:263270265-263806136 GCA_958295665.1 Tipula vernalis
GTGGCAAAAATTACAGACGAAAAAGAGGTGCTATCAATATAGTAGGAAATATAGCAAGCGAGCTATTCGGGATACTAGACAATCGTCTAGTATCTGGTGAAAGCCAGACTTTAGATCCAATGTTGAAAAGTATACTGACTTTCCTAAACTGTCCAATATTTCCTCGATCTGAGGGATTGGAAACTTGTCGTCTACCGTTTTCTCATTTAGCTTACGATAGTCAATCACGACTCTTATTTTCCGTTTCCCCGAGGCATCCGTTTTTTTTGGGACCACCCAAATTGGAGAGGAGTAGGGGCTTTTTGAATTACGGATTATTCCGCTATCCAACATTTCCTGTATCTGTTCCTCAACATCTTTTTTAAAGTGATGTGGGTATCTATACGTTTTAGTAAATGGGTTTTCGTCTTTTGTAATAATTTTGTGTTTAATAATTGTGGTTGATGACAGTTTCTCATTCTGTCTCAACAATACTGCTTGATTTTTGAAAATTTTATCGATTAAAATGTTCTTTTCTTTTTCGGTTAGGTGTTCCGTCCGGATTATGTTTTCGATAGTCTTTCTATCAATTATTTTGTTATCACAACCCGGAATTGGTTTTAGTGTTTCAAAATTATTTACTTCCAATTTCAATTTTGGAAGTTTTTCCGGTGGATCCGGACTATCTGTCAACACTCTCACTGTCGTCTTGAAATTGTTAGCTTTGTATAAACCCGGTTGAATGGTTATATCTTTGTTTAATTTTTCGAACCCTGAGACCAACCAGTTGCCGTTCTCTGAGGTATTTATGGTGACAATGTGATTATAAAAGTTCTCTTCTGGGTAATATCTGTCAAACTTGTAAGTGTGATTGTTTAACAAAATTGAATTCGATTTATAATCAATTTTGGCGTTCATTTTCGCCATTGATTCGGAACCCAATATTCCGTCAAAAAATTTATGGAAATTTAACTCATAATAATTTTGAATTGGTAGATTATTACTTAGTAAATTGATTTTGGACTTTTTATCAATTTCGTGTGTGCCTAAAAGGTTTCTAATTATTGTTTTACTACTATTGTTTGTCGAATTGGTTTCTACTGAATTTCGAGGTATGGTTCCTGGCTTAATGATGTTTTTATTAGCGCCAGTATCAATCAAAAGTGTTATTGTGCGTTTCAATTGTTCGCTGTAACACTTTAAATATGGAGGAAAATTTAATCTTCCGTGTCGGAGTTCAGGCTTGCTTGAAAATTTTCTTCCAGATGCTCCTGTGAGTAATCATTATCCACGGGTGATGGCAAAGGTTCTTCAGCATCCTGTGCGACCTCTTGGTTATTTATGACTTTTTTATTAAAAGTATTTCTTGATCTCTATCTGATTGATATATCCACATCCATAGGGATGGGTTTTTCTTCACTGAGTAAGTTTTTCTTTCGTTTGGGTTGAACTGACTGTTTCTTGGTTGGTTTCCGTTACCAGTCATTTATTTTTGTAACCCAAATTGGGGATTAAATTGGTTAGATTGCTTTCTTGAGTTGTTGGAAATTAACTCGTTGCAATTAAACTTGCACAAGAAAGCATAAGCTTCCTCTATTCCTTAAGGTTTCGCAGCTTCAGCATAACCAAAGTACGGTTTTCTCAAGCCTGAAATAAAGGCGGCTAACGCATCTTCATCTATAAATGCGTTAATTGAAGGCCACGAATCATTATAGAATTTATTTTGCTTTGACAATGATTTGATGTTCTGCACTATTTCTTTCATTTTATTAAAATAGCTATGAATGTTCATAGTCTCATTTTGTTTACTCGCCCAAAGCTGCGACTTATAAAATGATAATTCCTGCCGGTCCCCTAAGGATTCCAGCAGAATTTCTTTAATTTCCCTGAATGTTTTGGGGTTGCCTGCTAGACATAATGTGTCCTTAGCTTTCCCTTCTATTTTATTATTAATCGCCTGCAGGTAAAGACTGAATTGTTGCTCTGATACCAATGGTTCAAATACAATGAGTGTATCCTCAACAGTTTTTAGCCACGCAGTTAATTGTTTTCGATTCCCATCGAATGACGGAATCGATTTGATTGGGTCGGGGATTCTGAATAAATCCAGTACATTTACATTCCTCCTGTTGACAACCTCAGGGACTTGTTCCTGGCGCGGTTGTTCAACTTTTTGGTTGAGATATGCCAATACTTGGTCATGTTCAACCTGTTTTTGATTAACTTTTTGGAGTTGTTCATTAATCGCATTTAACGATTGTAACACTTGTTCCATTTCTTGCATTGAGTCAATTTCTTGTAGTGCATACTTTTGCAAAAATCGTAAAAATTTTGGAAATAATTTATTGCAACACGCAATGAAAATAAATTTAATTGAGAATGTTAAAAAAAAATAAAAAAAAAAATAATAAAAATTGATTACCTGATAATACGAATTCAAAATAGTTCATGAATCGTATTACTGCTGTCGTGTTTGCTGGTCCCAAGTGTAGTTCGTTGTTGTGATGCGGCGGAATCTCGAATCGTCTTAGCGGTTTGATCAACCTTCAGCCAGAGATGTCGTAATTGGAAAAAAAATATCACAAATGTTTTTAATTTCCTGACGGATTCACTTTTTAATTAGCTTTTATTCACTAATTTATTACACTGTTTCACTAACACTTCACATTCACTTGCCGCACGGCTGCGCCAGTTATAGAAAAATGTCTATTTAGCAAAAAGTTGGAACTCAACTTATTTCTCACGTTGTGTGTTATCAACATTTTATTCACGTTGTGCATTATCAACATTTTTTATTGATCGTATTTCAGACATGTTCGTTCTTGGTATTTACTGTTCAGCAATATTACTTGACACCTTATATGTGTGGTAATGTGTTGCTATGTTGAGTCAGTAGATTACATGAATATAACTGTATATTATATTATTAACTTACAAAACTTGTTTTTTTGTTATTTGCTAAGAACTTCACTTCGGTGAACAAACATACTGTGACGGTGACACCTAATGTGTAATAGAATAAGTTAAATGAATAGCTCAATGTTTTACTGTACTAAAATGGAATTTTCCATGATAGAATTGTTCTAAATGTTTCTACATTATTCTAGCTGGAAAAGTCATGAGCTTTCTAGAAATTTGGTTTGTGTATATAAAAAGGCGAACGAGATCGTATTGGATTATTCGAATTTGGAACGCGATAGTATAAAATTGTAAGATTATTAGTAGTATTTGGTAAGCGACCGTTTAAAAATTATAAGTGTACAGTAAAATTTGAGAATAATTTATATAAAGTGATTCTGTGTATTTTTATTAATAAACTGTGTTGTAATAATTCTTGTGTTAACTAAGTAAATTCGTTGGTATTATTCACAATCCAGTGATACGAACCTTAATTGACAAGGCAAAAACGTAACAATACTTTTGTAATTTCAGATGAACAGAAGGTTTTAAATTTTTTGTTTGTGAGATTCAGATTTGTCATACATTTTTTTTCGTCGTGGTAAAAATGGAGTATAAGCGGAGGTGACCTCAAGGAAAACGGCCATTATAAAATTTAATCTATGCGTTGGCATAAACTTCCATAAATGCTGAATTCTATAAATCCTGGGAAAGCGGAGGTTTGGGGCGGTAGCCGAATTTATACCAGAACACCACACCCTCGTAAATACATACGAGTTGGGTATTTAAAAGATACTTTTCGAACGAAAAAAAAAAATAGGTTCGTTGAATGCAATAATATTAATTTTAAACATTATAACGCCGCAAGCATATTCTGTAAATTACTAAACCGACGAATAAAAATTTCATCCATACACAATTCAGGATTAAAATTTTTACAACCAAAAAACCATTTTTAATTTAAATAATTATATCAATAATATAAAAATTTTCCATTTTATTTTTATTAAATAATTATCATGATTATCGAATAAGTTGATTATACTGAAAACTAAAATTGTATGTTCTCCATTTACCCAAATTCAACGAGCTTTGTTCCAAGCTTATTTTATATTTTATTTTAAATGATAATTTTTCAAGTATTTTCTTTTTGTTTTCTGCATATACCCGCACATATGCATACATAAGACTTGGTGGTGTGGATATATACATTTCTATATGGTACGAGTATCTATGTATACATAAATAATTTTTATTTTAAACTCATTTTTACAGTTTTAATTAGATTTTAAATGAGCTTTTAAAAATGACTGCTATTTTTAAGTAGAATTTGATTAAACTGAAATGAAACAAAAACAAAAAAAACTGAAAATCATTGGAATTTAAGTTTTAAAATTGTTCTGTTCACGATAATTATATGTACGAGTATGTATGAGTATATGCTGCTTCTGAAAAATAAAAATAAAAATTTAGTGATTTTTTCCAACGAATTTTCATTATAAATTATAATTATAGTTTTTTGGGGTTTTTTGTTATGTTTTCTACTTTTATTACACTTTATTAAATTCCTACCAATACAATACAATATAACGTAATACGAGTATAGTATAAAAGTAAGCGAAACATATGCAATAAATACCTGATTATTAGGATAATTTTGCATTTAAAAATACTTAATATAATATTTTGTTAATAAGCACAAGATTGTTAATAATGATTTCGTGTTACGAATTCTAATTAATATTGGGAAAAATAAATTTTATAATTTGATTCCAGAATCTGGAATTAGTCCGGCATTATCACTCATTGAGTTTGCTAAGTGATGCTGAGTGATTTTAATTACAACATACATACCGAAAAATTAAAAATTTAACGTTATACAAAAATTCATCCAAATAAAATCCAACATAAATTCAGAACTTAAGAATCAGGTTTTATTATAAAAAGCCATAGTCTAAAAAATGAAGGTTTTATAAAGGAATTTGAAACGAGGAAAAACCAAACTTTTCATAGAAAAATACACAAAACATATGGGAAATCACTTTTTTCCTAAGACGAATTTTTAAATGGAAACGTTACAAATTCTTAATTATGATTTCTGAAATACTTTCATAAATGTTTGAATTTCAACACATATGAATATCGTTTAAGTAAATCGTTTTCATTTTCTTGTAATAATTGAATTATTTAAACCCAAATTTAATAAAAATTTCATAACAACAGCATTCTGGTCATATTGAAATAAAAGCTTACTACAATTCGTTTGGTCATTAAGTCAATATACATTACATAGATGGTAGGGATGGCCGTAAAAATTTGGTAAAATCGTACCAAAAATTACCACCTGGAGAAATTTTAAGCTCAAAAATTATAGAAAAAGCAAAACTAAGTCACAAAATGTTAAGAACGTATGATAATTTTGTGATTAAATAATTTTTTTTCGTATTTTCATGTAAACATCTTAGACATCTGACGTACACTAGCAAAACTAAAGATAAATTTAGCAAGCTAAAACCTCTAAAAATTTTCCAATACATATAATTTTTTATTTACGTACTCGTATTATAACTATTTTGAAATTAGTACTAAAATAAACCATTTCCTTGTATGAAAAACTTTATTTAATCCATTACCTTAACATAACATAATATGTAAATACATACATATAATTCATAAATTCACTAAACATTTATTAAATAAATTAACATAACATAAAAATTCATTAAATAAAATAAAATAAAAAATCATTTACATTGCACAGAAATTATAAAATTAATAACTTATAAATATTTCTAATTTGATGAACT
Source organism: Tipula vernalis (assembly GCA_958295665.1). Taxonomy (NCBI): domain Eukaryota; kingdom Metazoa; phylum Arthropoda; class Insecta; order Diptera; family Tipulidae; genus Tipula; species Tipula vernalis. The sequence goes on from OY282559.1 coordinate 263,275,950, forward strand.
TGACGATTCTAAATCGATAACTATTTCTGTAGACTGATTTGGTTCTCGCACTGATTTAGTTACAAAGTTGTCTAAAGTTTGCTGAACTTTTGCCGCTTTTTTCTCCAGGTAAATTTCTCTGTAGCCATTGATAGCGTTATCTATAGATCTTATCACTTTTAAACTTCTACCTTCGTCAGGATCATTATCTACAAAAATGTCCATTGCCTGAGAAATGAGCTGCATATCGCTTTTGAAATACAACCAGCCATTAACTGTTTTTCTTCCGGAACCACATCAGGTCATCCTCTAAAGAACGTTCAAGTCTAATATCAATATTTCATTGATGTCATCTTCCTCCATGCCTTCAAAGTTTTTTTCTCGAGCTAATTCAGAAATTTCTCTACGAACGGTTGGTACAATATCAACTTCCGCATCTTTAGACACGCTTTCTGGCCATAGTTGACGCCAAACTCCGTTTATACATGTTTTTTTGACTTTCATCCATGAACGGTTTATATTTTCGATAGCCATCAAAATATTATAATTTTTCCAATACTATTTCATAGTAGGCTTATCATCCCCATCGGTTGATGCAATAAGCTGGCTAAACGTTCGTCGTAAATAGTAACATTTAAAATTTGATATGACACCTTGATCCATCGGTTGTTTAATTGACGTCATGTTTGGTGGCATAAAAACAAATTTCAGATTTTCTGAAATATCGTCTACATAAATTGGGTGTGCTGGAGCATTGTCTACCAATATCAACATTTTAAAATCAATATTTTGAGTGCGACAATAAGTTTTCAACTCTGGAACAGCGCAATTTTCTACCCAATCTTTAAATAGAGCTGCAGTCATCCACGCTTTTTTATTGGAACGCCAATAAACCGGTAGAGAATTTTTATCCACATGTTTAAAGGCCCTTAGATTTTCAGAATTGTAAATCAGAAAGGGCTTAAATTTGAAGTCACCTTCTGCGTTCCCTCCTAGAAAAAGAGTAAGTCGATCTTTACTTACTTTATATCCAGGGCAAGATTTCTCAGTTTTGGATAAGAACGTTCTCCCTGGTAGCCGTTTCCAATACAGGCCTCTTTCGTCGACATTTAGAATTTGCTTCGAAGAATAACCACCTTCTGTAATAATAGATTTTATTTCAACTTTGAATTTATTTGCAGCTGTAAAATCTGCACTGGCAGATTCCCCTTTCAGGGTAACATTATGTAGTTTAGCTCTACTTTTAAAACGTTCGAACCAACTTGACTGGCTTCGAATTTTTCTAAAGTTTGACCACTAGATGATGGCGAGTTCTTTTGAATATCATTAAAGATACTTAAGGCTTTTTTTTGAATCACCATTTTGCTCAGTGGCATCCGGCGCTGATTTTGGCTCTCTATCCATATACTAAGAAGGGGCTCCATTTTTACCAAAATTGAACTTCTTACTTTGGTACTGGTTTGTTTTGATTGCAATATTGTAGCGGTTTTAGCAAACTCTCTTATTTGGTCAGCATCTCGATTACAAATTGTCCTCACTGTTGTAGGAGCTAAACTAAGATTTCTGGCAATATCAACAGCCTTTTCACCGGATTTAAATCGTTTTAACACATCTAGTTTCAGTTCCAAACTATGGCCTCAAATTTATTTAAACAACACTTTTAATTTATTTAACCAACACTTTCAATTTATTTTACCAACACTTTTAATTTAATATTGAAAATGATGTAATTGGTGCTATTACATTCCACATACTGATACTGAAACAACTGACTGAATAATATACAAATTTATTTTACGAAAGACAATATTCAAAGAAAGAAACGAAACACAAAATTAAATGGGGAATTCCCTTTATATAAAATTTAAACAACGCAAATGGAAATTTTAACGACGCAACTCTGAAAAGACGAAAATTTAAGAACGACGCAACTTCGAAAACGATGCAAATCGAAACGACGCAAATCGAGGTTTTAACTCGTCAAAGTCAACTTTGATGTATTTTTCAAAATGTAAGTTCGAAAAATATATTTTAGAAATAATTTAATTTTAATATTTCTGCAACTAATATTTACTTAATAACAATATAGTCTTCTTGTAAATTGTTGTTAAAGATATGTAGAAAACTTTTATATAAACATCTTATAATATTTTTGCTTTTTTCATTGAAAAACTTGCAGCTAAAAAACTCCATTTTTACTCTGGATTCCTATTGAAATCAGTGAAAAGTTATACCACTAAAATAGCTTCTAAAAAATACGTTATAATGATTATGGCTCTATACTCTAGAAGGCTTTGATTACATGCAATATTTGTTGTACAATAGGGGAAGTAAATCGTATGCAACTTTCCCTTAATTTTGATGAAATTTAAATTTTTTGTTGTCTACACCGTACAACTAATCGTTGTATTGCCTGTCAAAAAATTTTATAATTTAACCTTATATTAAATACTTTTACTATGGGAGATATGAATGCGCACCATACGGCGTGGGAATACAATAGTAAAATTGACAATAGAGGCAGAACCATAGCAAACATCATAAATAATTCAAACTTTATATTTTTAAACGACGGAAGCCATACTCGGATGGGAAGTGAAGGGAAGAAGACCTCAGCGATAGATATTGTGATAGCCTCATCTGACACCACACCAGACATAACCTGGAAGGTAGAGATGACAAAAATCGGCAAATTGGACCACCTCCCCACAATAATAAATTTAAAAAACATAATAATCGAAAACAACACAACCAAAAAAATAAATACGAAGTTAAAAGATTTAAAAACAAACCATATTAATAAAATAAAAGAGCTTAACCCAAACCATTTCTTCGATATGATGGAATATGAAAAGGAATTGCAACAAATAATAGACGACAACCCAACTAGCCACAATTTGAAAACGTATGCATTATGAGCGCACACCTTGTTGCTTTAAGTACACACATGCGTGCACACATTTCACAAGCATATCGCGTGATGCACGCGAGATGGGGAATGATTGTGTGCAATTCTGAATGCATACAGCGTACATACCTTGTAACCGTAAGACATCATTTGTCACCAAGTTGTGACTGTAACTGTAAGCGTTTCTTTTAGTAATTATAGACACATATTTAGCGAAAACGCACGTGCACTGTATGCATACCCATCTTTAACATTGCGACCATAATATCACTCTGTGAACTTTTTCAGAATTTTTGCGTGCGTAAGCTCGTAATATTCTCGCAAAGTATTGATATGATTTATTTGCATGTTAGTTTAATAAAATAATGACATAAACATTTTTCAATGTCCGTATTTTTATTAAATACTTATATTATAATTAAAATAATATTCTGAAAAATTAACAATTATAATTATGGAAATTAATGCAATCTCGTATTTATGGTAAATGTAAACATTCTACTTCTAAAAAAACAAAGGGCTTCATAATTATATAATATTTAAAAAATAATTTATATTAATTAAAATAAAATAAATTGATGGACACCCTCTAGTTATCCTATATACAACATCAAAATAAAATGGCGATTTTATACGCAAACAATTAAATGTTAAAAGTTTATTAAATGTGCGCTTACGATTAAAAAATTCCCTTAATGGTGATCATCGTGACCTTACGTGTACATTTTAGTAACGGTATTTTCAAAATAACACTAAATGGTACAGAAATGTATGCGTTAGGCAACAATCTAGAATTATTGAAACGATTATCATATCTTATGCTTTATGCGTACATTCCAGTGACATTTGTTTAACAAAAAACCAAAATGATACCGAAATGTATGCTTAGGATGGAAATTTGTATTTTGCAACTTTCAGAATACATTTCAGTTACAAATCATTTAAAATCAGATAAAATGATACTCAAAGGTGTGTTTACGGTTACAATTATCAACTATCAAATAAATCCTTATTTTGCGACTTTATGCGGACTTATCAGTTGAAATTGTGTCAAAATATCCCAAAATGATATCGAAATGTGTGCGTAAAGTAAACATTATTATTTTGTGTGTTTATGTGTGTATTTGAGTGACAAATCTTTAAAAATTAGACCACATGAACGTACATTTTTGTTGACATTTATTTTCGACTCTTCGGGGAGAAAGGTTCCATGTGTTTTAACATAAAAATAATAATTACATAAAGTTTTGTGTGTAAATTTTGTGAGTAAATTTATAAAATAATAATTAAAAATGCCTTATACATTATGTGAAACTATTGAAAACGGTGACAAGTGTTTTGTGGCTGTTCCAAGTAAATGGGAAAACAACAATATATTATTATATCCTCCTAAAACTGAAAAAAAGTTGATGAAGTATAAGCAAGACGAGCATTCTCAACCAGAGGTAACCTGGGAGCGATATATATGTACTGTAAAAGCAAATAATATCAGCAATTATCGAGAAGCCATAGATTTGGAAAAGCTTTATGGTGATCGTCTGACGGATACTGAAGCGGAAGAAAGGTAAGTTTTAAATGATATGTCTGTGAAATTTGTATATATCAAAAGTTAATATATAAATATTTAATTTTGGTTTATCAGATATGGTGAAATGAATAAACGAAAACGCCGATGTGTTATGAAATCACAACATTCAATAAAAAAACGTTACGATGCCCACGATGGTTTCTTCAAGGAACCGAAAGTTGTAGTAATTGAAAACATACCATCGTTGGCGAATGAATTTGTGGGAGACACAAAATCGTTAACAAATAATTTGAAAGACAGCCATGACAATTTGGAATCTAACAACAGTGTACAAAAACCAATGTTAGCTGAAAGTGGACAGACTGCAGAGATGTACATATCAGCAAATGAATCTCTAGCCTCTGAGGGACAAAGTATAATGTATATTAATGCAGATGATGGTTCTTCGTACGAAACTAACTGCAACAATAGTTTACAAGTTGTTGAACTGGAAAATAATAATTCAAATGGTATATATACTGTTAAACTTTTCTCAAATTTAAATTACTTGGTGTACTTTATATTTTCCAGATGCAGCAGTTAAACTTTTCTCAAATTTAAATTACTTGGTGTACTTTATATTTTCCAGATGCAGCAGAACTTCAACTGTTGAAAGCCAAAATTGATTCCATAAACGTAAAATTAGATATTCAAGGAGAAGAGATTGCCAAAATTCAAGTGATGCTACAGGAAATTTATGGCGTTGTCGTATCAAACTCTAGTTCTCGTGCATCTACTTCACTGGAAAATTTGTTTAATCTTGAAACCATTAACTGTCCATTCAGCACGGTAGATCAGGTTGATAATTTTGAAGCTAAGCTTGGCGACAATACGTTCAGATCACAAATAGTAAGTCCTATTTTGCTCTTGTATAATTATACGTACAACAACATATGTAATATAATATTTATTTTAGATGAAACGATTAACTGCAATTGGGGGAATAAATGGTGACAACGATGCTTTCAAAGTCGCTAATAGTATTTCTGAAACTCTATTTAAACAAGAGCTGCTAAGAGAATTTACATGGACTGGAAAAGCTGCAAAAGGAACCACTAAAGTGGCATTTCTAAAATATTCACGTATAATACAAATATATTTCGATGTTGTGCGTTTGGCAAACCACAAATATACTCACATGGACAATAAAAACTTCTTTATTTACACTATGCTAAAATACAGTGGAATTCGAGCAAGTCGTCAAAATAGAAAAAAAGAGAAAAATGCATTGAAAACAAGCAAGACTTTTCTTCATAATGATAGCGGGGTGGAGGAACCTATGAACCAAATTGATGAGACCGATATGAATACAGAAAAAAATTCTAACATTGCTATCCCATCTCAGATGTATAACACTAGTGATCAAGATAATGATGAATGTGAGGAAAATTCGAATCAAATTGATGATTGTATTGCGACCCCAGTCTATCGCTGCAACGCAGATTTATCAGGTTAATACCTATACGAAAATTAATAGACGCCAATATTTATTTTTGATTTTTATTGCTTCACATAAATGAACTATGTGATGAAATATGTGATTATATTTTTTTTATATGTATTTTATTAATAAAATGAATTTTATAAACGGTAACTTTAATAAATACATAAAATACGTATATCATATGTTTATTCATTTTTGTTATTAAATTTCAGTAGGTCCAAAGTATGTAGCAATGGCATAAAAACCAACTCATTTTTATATTTTAGTGATATCAACTTACATTTTATTGAATTTAAATTGTATGTATCTTCGCTATTTTGTTCACCGAAACTAGAATAAATATTGATGTTTGCTGATGAAAATGGAGATTTAAAAAAATTGTATTTTCTTCTAATGCTTCTACCTGATATAGAAATGGAATTTGAAATTGTAACCGCGTTAATCATTTCCACAATTTCATTGCCTCGTGTCAAGAACCACTTATCTCTATCATTTTCATTCGACAACATAATCCCAGATTTTATGTACAAATACGTATACATTGTTTTATTCTTCTGTCGATGTCGAATATACGGAAAATTAATTTCAATCATTTGCTTAGTGGCACTAATTTTACCCAGTTCACTAATTCTTTTAGATAGCTGTTCTAGTGGCCGATTTCCTTGTCGTAGTAAACGTTTCATAACTCCTAGGAAGTTTTCAAAGGGATAAGCAGTTAGAGTAGTTAAATCACCAAAATTTTTAACATCCGATACAACATGACACAAATTATGAACATTACTCTGAATAGCATCGATTCCATATAAGTCTATAAATCCTTCTATATACTCCCTAAATAGAACATCAGCTAGGTCTAAATATATTGAGTACTCCTTGCACGAACATAGTAATACCGCACAGCATAGCTTAAGAAAATGCTGGTAAACTTCAGCGGATAAGTGGTCTTTTAAAACAACCATTCCCAGGTACAATAAAAAGGTTCTGAACTCTAATCCTTTCCAATACTTCAAACAATTCAATGGTCTTATAGCTCGGTGTAGTTCAGTAGGCATTCTTTTATCGCATTCTTCCAATAATTTCGACAATATTGTAATATCATTTACAGAAAATTTGGCTCTGAAATTGAAGTCACCATGTACCCAACCAAGAAGACATCTTTTCATGATTCCAAGTTCCAATAAATGCAATGAATCTGCTATTATAAAATCGTCAACTAGATTAATTGGAAGATCGATTAAAGGTGTCGTTTCCTTGTGGTGGTCCTCGTCGGTTTGATTACGAAATGTTTCATCTGTTCGAAAGGCACAATTTATTCTCGGAAAACTCATGTGCCGCCCTCTATGATAATCGTATTCTCTAACAACCTCGCATTTTTGACAACCATGGGCACTATTGAAATTCACTGTGCCTATCAGAAACAATTCTATAAATATTTAACGCTATTATATATAATAAGAAATAATTAGCTCACCTTTAATGAATGCCCTTGCTGGAGAATCACAAATAAAGCAGCGAATGGACACTTGTATGTTGAAACCATTAACTTGAATACCATTAGTTAAAATGTGTTTCATTTCCTCAACAAATTCTTTGAAATATAGTTGCAATGGAGGTTTTTCTTCTCCGCAATATACGGCAATTACCATCGGGCGCATTTCTTTCATTCCATATATTGCAGCTAAAATTGGCCAAAATTGGTACCTGGAGCTATTATAAATTGGCAATCCGTCGATGTTGAATATCAATGAGATTTTTATTGACTTCTTAATGTTCGATAGTACACATTGTAAGCAATTTTCCAATCCGTTATACCAAAATTTGCCACCACCCATTGGCCTAACTTCATTACACCGCGATGTTTTCAATAAAGTACGACTATCCCGTGGCAACCATGAAAACCCAAATATAATCAATATTCTCAATAAATCATTTAATGCTAGGTGTGTTATATGATGAGTGAGTGCCCATTTCCTAAGTTCTGTAGCAATAGAGAGACTTTTTTCTTCTTCAAAGGAACATTCGTCATAATCAACACTTCCTATATTTTCATCAAGAAGTACATTGCAAGTGTCATCTGCATCATTAGTTACTTTATATTCTGCGTTGCTGTGGATTGTGTCGTCCAAATCATTACAGGTAATATTTTCTATGGTGCTTTTCAGTACTGGAATTGGCAAGGACAACTCTTTTGCCACAGAAAAATTTGAGGCAAAAGAAGAACAAGTTTTCAAATTTTCGCCTTTCTCTTTTGTTTGAAATGCAGCTGGGCTTTTTAATTTCTGCATTCGCTTTAAATATTCTTTTTTCTGTAAATTCATCTAGTATTGTACCCTCCTATAATAAGTGCTGCTAAATTTAAAGTATTTTTCTGTTTTTGGCATTTTTTTATGTTAATTACTTTATTAAACCACTTCCATAAACTTTAAATTTCTAATGACAACTGTCATTGTGACATATTCAGTTTTTGGTTAGAGATGTGACTATATGTATACATATTAGAGTGAAATAAGCAAATGCATACATTCTGGGAACGAATTATTTAAAATACCACCATAAGCAATAATTTAAAATAAAAATAATCATAAGTAATAATTTTCTATGCAGTTGCGACGATATTGAAACTAAATGTATACATTTTAGTGCTAGTATTTTTACAAGTTACGAAAAGCATGATATCTGGAGACTTCGTAGGCGTACAGTACGGTTACAATGTCACCATATCTACGTAATTTTTTAATCAACAGTATGATACCAAATGTAAACTTTATGTGACCATACGTACATTTACGATTTCAAAATCACTCATCCGTTACCATAAACTTTTCGTGTATACTAATTGAATCCAAAATGTTACCTTGTTCGGAAATTTCTGTGTACATATGTACGTCTTTGGCTAGTTGGGAACACAATGACAATTAAAAAAGGTAATAAATATATCCCCAAGATATGGTGGAACAAAAAAATAGAATTAATTTCTATTAAAAATAACAAAAACAAATATGCGGAAATAGAACTAAATAGAGCAACAGCAAAATTGAAAAAGGAGATCAGGAACAACTTCATTAACCCAAACGGAGCCAATAAAGAGCTATGGGACGAGGGCAAATCTCATATATTTAAAGACATAAACACAATGAGGAATTTCGTAAAACATAAAATTGCGGAGTCAAAAATAGAGAAAGGCAAGGAATTCAATTTACCCAAAACAAGAATCACCCAACACGAATTCGAAATAGCAGAAATTCAACACCAGGTATAAATAAAATATCATATAAAATCTTGAAAAATCTACCCGAAAACCACATAGAATCAATGACTAATAAGCTAAATAAATTATGGGAAACCCAACATTACCCAAAAGAATGCAAAAACATAAAACTGATACCTATCCCGAAACCCAAAAAGAACCATGAATGTTATAAAAATTATAGAGGAATTCACCTACATATATCCAACTACGGCCAAAATAATGAACAGACTAATCAAAAACAGATTAAACAGTCATATTGATAGACACAAAACATTACCGGACAACTCCTTTGGCTTCCGGAAAGGATGCTCTACAACTGACTATTTCAACAAATTAATACAAATTATAGAAGACAACAAAGATAAAAAATTAGAAACCATAATAATATCAACTGACATAACTAAGGCCTTCGACAAGGTGGACATAAACACACTATCATGATTCTGCAAAAACTGGGATTCGGGAGCCAATACATTAGATGGATCTATAAAGCACAAATAAATATAGTAATTATATTTAGTTACGAAAATAACGAAGTCAGGACAATCACAAGCAAAGGAATACCACAAGGGGATTCCATGAGCCCTGATCTTTTTAACTTATATACCGCAGATTATCATAAAATAGAAAATGAAAATGAAAACATAAAAATATTACAATATGCAGATGACTTTGTACTGATAATATCTGATAAAAATATAAATAACCTAATAATAAAAGCTAATAACTACCTAAACATATTCAATAACAAATTAAACGAATTGAAGTTAAATATAAATGAAAACAAAACAACATTCATGCAAACACATGCAGCAATCCAATTCCATTAAAATTCTAGTCTTTCACCTAGATAAGAAGATGAACTTCAATTAACATTGGGAAAACACAAAAAACAATGCTCGGAAGATAGCAACCTAATGAAGATATTAGCAAGGAAAAGAGGTGGAGCACACCCGTCTACACTAACTAGATTCTGCAAGAATCTAATAGAATCCAAGATAAGGTACAGCACCTGTGTAGGATACAAAAGAAACATATCAAAAATATGCAGACAACAATGAACAATGCCTTAAGACTGTGTTTAGGGATGACTACGAGTACACCCATAACAGCCACATTAGCAGAAGCGGGAGAGCTTCCGATGGACAAAAAAATAGAATTTTATCAAATCAGTTATATAACCAAACAAATAAACAAAAACTCGAAAATAGGGCAAGATATCACAAAAGGAAAGGGGAATGAAATTCTCCAAAAAATATACGAGAAACACAAAAATATACTAGACCAAAAAATGCACAAAGATGTCACGTTAATATGGGAAATAGATACGGATTTACACAATATAACAAAGAATAATGCTATTAACAATAAGACAGAATTGAGAGAAATCGCATTGAGACACATAAGAGATAGGTCATCAGGTATATATGTGTATACGGACGCAGTCTTATCCAACAAGGGCAACAGAGGAATTGGGATATTTTTCGAGAGCGACAAACATTCTATCAACAATAAAACAAGAGATAAATTACCAATACAAACATTAGAAACAATAGCAATCCATGAAGCGGTCATACACATCATATCTAAAAACATAAAAAAAGCCACTGTAATAACTGATTCATTAATTAACTGTAACATTTTAAAAAAACAACCTAACTATAAACATTTTTATGAAGCAAACATTTTCAAATTAATCAATATAAATAAACTCAATATCAATATTATTTGGATACCTAGTCACCTGTAACCAGATTACGTACAAACCAGAAAACAGAAATCAAAGGCAAACAACATAGGGAAAACACCAATGGCAGGATAAGGGAAAACCCTGGTTCCATAAATTAAAACTAGAGGCAGCATGCATCAAAACTGTAACCAGATTACGTACAAACCACGCCTCCGACAAAAAGTACCTGAACCTAATAAAAAAAGAAGATAACATGTTATGCGAAGTTTGCAACACCACGGAAGACTCTAGACACATCTTAGAAGATTGCATAAAATACGCCACGATAAGAGACAAATATCTCATTTTGAAAAATAAAAAGCTACAGGACATCTTAAGGGAAGAAAACATAGACGATTACACAATAGTATGGCACTTCATAAGAGACACACAGGCTACAAGATAAATCCCACTAACCTTTGGTGATGTGAACCAAAAAGTCCAAGCCAAACAAACAAATTAGAAAAAAAAAAACCTTATTAATTGTGTCCTAAAGTTGTACTTCTGCTAGTGGAAACTATGGAAAACCAAACTAATCTAATTATAGTCGGGTTATATGTGCAAACATCGTTGCAATAATTCAAAAAAGGAGATTGACACGAAAAAAAAAAAATAAACGTTCGTCGAGAACAGTGTTGACAAGGAAACGGCTTCAAAAGCGATCTTAAAGAAAGGGATATTCAAAGTCTAGTTTTTAAGGAACTGAGACTGGAGGATCCAATAACATATAAACAATTTTCAAAACTTACCTTTTCCTCTTTTGAAAAGTTATTAAAACTGGTTGAACCTAAGATTCAACATCAAAACACAGTCATGAGGCAATGTATTCCATGAAAAACTAGGTAAGAATTTTATATTTCAAATACATAAATTATCTATATAATTGATGCATCTATATTAAGTCCGGCTTGCCGAATTTCTATTCCTGCAATATCTAATGTTATTTCGGAGACAATTCCTGTAATTTACGATGCTCTTAAAGCAGCTATTGCTGACAAATTTTATAAGTTGTGGAATTTTCCAAACTGCCTGGCAGCGCTCGATAGCATGCACGCCTTTCGTGCATCTAAAATAGATGGATCCCAGCTTTACAACTATAAAGGATTCAATAGTATTGTGCTAATGGAGAATGTATGCCCAAAGTTGGCTTTGTTAAGGTATTAGTGCCAATATCATGCCGAATGATAGCACCACTAAAAATATTCCTTATGTTTTCATTGCTGACAAAGCTTTTAGGCTTACCACAAGGATGATGAAACCTATTGGGAAATGTGCTACTAAAGAAGAAAACATTTTCAACTATAGATTGAGTAGAGCAAGGCGAATCGTTGAAAATGCTTTTAGCATTTTAGTGAACAGGGAGGGGCCCTATTCTCGAATTCCACATCCATTTTCCGCATTCGGACATCTGTCAACATTCATCAAAATGTTCGGAAATTTTAATTCGTATATAAAACATATGGGGCATGGACATTTTCCTATATGGGGAATTTCTTCCACCTACTTATACCCATTCGGAAATATTCCCTTAGTACCGAAAAAATTCAATTTTTATGAATTTTGACAGATATTCACATGTGGAAAATGGATGTGGAATTCGAGAATAGGGCCCCAGGTTTGTATAATTTTTTGCTTTAACTACTAGAAAGAGGACTATAATTTCTCGATTTAGGTTTCAGATTTTCCAACGAGAGATTAGACTTGATGTTCAGAAAATACAGCAAATTACCCTTGCATCTTGTGCTCTCCATAATTTTATTTTGGAACATGAGGGGCTCCGAAGGTCAGATATCGAACATTAAAATACAACTACCGTAAAATTGAAAGATGCTAATTGTTATACGAAAACCCAAATGACAAATCTTAAACCCATAAATGCCAGACCAAAGATGGATGCATTAAGTGTACATACGTAATGAATTTTTGCGTTACTTTAATGGTACTGGATCAGTTTCTTGGTAGGACAAAGCAATCGAAAAGTTTAATTTTTAAATTTGCCAAATATGTACACATACATAATATATTGTATAAAAATAAATAAAGATACAAACAAATTATAATATTGTATATTTTATTTATGTAACTTCAATGCTCTATTTCTATCTACTTTAACGACCGGGCACGCCAATTGGTGTCCTAACCAAAACTTGAATGAAATAATCATATTGCGCGATATGTAATCATGCACTTTGACTCTCGCTAAAAACTGCAAATGCGATATTCTAGGAAATATGCAGCGTCGTATTTAACCCTTTAATGCATGATTTTTTCTTTTTAATTGAAATATATTTTTTCTTATAAAGATGTATTTGGTTGAAACGAATTTCAAAGTAAAAATGGTTGGATGCAGCTAGTTTTCCCGGAAAATTGATTTTATGACATGATGGCTATTTGTATCATTATCCATTTGTGGTATAAAATTTAAATATTTTTCCATTTTTAACGCTTTTTAACAAAAAGGCAAATCGTCCAAAATTAAAATAAATATTCAAAAATAATATTCTAATTTGGATGCAGTTCAAATTAGAATAACATGATTTCGTATTTTGTGAAAATTGAAGCTATTTAGTTCAGTTGATGATAATAAACGTTTATTTGTAGTGGAGCTATCAAAAAATTTGAATTAAATTTTCGTTATTAGAAAAACTAAAATTATAACAATTAATTATAATTATACTATTTGACTGTTTGCTTCAATACCAATAAAAATGGATAACGAAGACGAAAATATATTTTTAGAAGACGATTATGACCATAGTGACACTGGTGATAGTGCAAGTGAAAGTGGCTCTGATAATTCTTTTTCTACAAGGTGTCGTTGTACGTGTAGTTTATAGCGATTCTGAAGAGGAAGACGATGTTGAGCCCGCCTAGAACGATGATGACCCACCCCGAAATGATCTGCCATTTGAAGGTAACCCAGGACTAGCATTTAATCCAGATAAAAAACCGACGGGCTTGTATCCGAGACACGACCTATTAACGTAGGACTACGTACAATTGCGAAAACTTTATTTGTACAGTTTAAGAGAAACCAAAATTTAGAAATTACAAATTAAAAAAATCCGTTAATTGTTTAATGCTGCCATCTTTATGCATTAGGCTGCCTCAGCCTAAATGTTGATTATTCAATACTAAATTTTTTCTCAATTCCTTATGCCACAGTGAAATACCGTTTAAAATAAAAAAAAACAAAAATCGGGTTTATCCGGCTCCTCGGGTGACACTTTTCGCACAAAACGTCGGTTAAAGATCACCAAACCAATCATTTATATTTTACAAACATTTTCTGTTATTTTGGGCTTGTATTTTCTTAAATTTTGAGACTTCTTCCCCAATATCACAATTGATGACGACAATATAAATCGTATACTCTCGTGCCGCCACATCAAAATCACAGACTCAGAAATAATCTTACAAGGGAATCTTTTGTATTGTCAAATTCAAAAAATTATAAAAACTATAATTATAAAGTTATATCTGTGAGACATTAACGAAACCTTAGAGATGCAACCCTTATAATCTAATTTACTATCGATTACTTGTACTTTTATGAGTAATAATTACTAATTTGTTTTATCAAAAAAAGTGGAGTAGAAGTCGAAATATATCGAATAAAAAAACGTTTTTTGAGGTTAAATTAAGGGGTGGTTTTAACCCCAAAAAAGGGCTTGGTTGCCGATAAAAAAAGGTTTCGGTAATGTCTCACAGAGTACTAGAACTTAGAATAGTTTTTATAACTTTTTGAGCTTGACAGTTGAAAAGGTTTCCTTGTTAGATTATTTAGAACTGGCACGTGTTTTCATCTTCGACCTTTAACAATTAGATCAAGTTATACATCTCTAGTATACTGTTAAAAAGCCTTAAGAATTTAATTTACTTCGTTTAGAGAGCATCCACAATGTGAAAAATTTCTTTTCTGAAAATTTGTGCCGCTTCACAATATTACGTGAGCAACGTCAAAATTGACCGATATTATTCTTCACTCAGTGCTTGGCATCTCTGTGGACCATTCGAGAATACAAAATAATAAAACACAAAAATACAAAATCAGAATTAACGTTAATTATCTTTTGTCTCCGAATCCCACCTCCTCTTCACGTCAGCGCCTTTCTCCTAAACTTGCTCCACCCTATTGGCGTGACATTATTTTATAGGCATCCCATAATAATTTGCTATTAAGGTTTATATACAACCTTGTATCAAGCGAATTTATTGCTCAGAAATAACACCTTTAGACGCGATTTTAATAAAGCAATTCACAAATAATGTACCGATCAATATATCGTTGAAATTTCACAAAATGTCAATAAAACGTCACAGAAATGTCAACGCCTCAGAAATGGGAATGTCTAGTATCAGAGCCTTCTAGAGTATAGAGCCATAATCTTAATGACGTATTTTTTAGAAGCTTTTTTAGTGGTACAACTTTTCACTGATTTCCATAGGAATCCATAGTAAAAATGGTGTTTTTTAGCTTCAAGTTTTTCAATGAAAAAAGCAAAAATATTATAAAATATTTATATAAAAGTTTTCTACATATCTTTAAGAACAATATACAAGAAGGCTATATTGGTATTAAGTAAATATTAATTGCAGAAATATTAAAATTAAATTATTTCTAAAATATATTTTTTCGAACTTTGATTTTGAAAAATACATCAAAGTTGGCTCGGACAAATTAAAATAATACTTGCTAAATTTATCTTTAGTTTTACTAGTGTACGAAAGATGTCTAAAATGTTCAAAGAAAAATACGAAAAAATGTTATTTAATCACAAAATTATCACACGTTCCTCTATTTTGGGAATTTATTTTGCTTTTTCTACAATTTTTGAACTTGAAACTTCCCCAGGTGGTAATTTTTGGTACGATTTTTCCAAATTTTTACGGCCATCACTGCCATCTATGTAATGTGTATTGACTTAATGGCCAAACGAATCGTAGTAAGCTTTTATTTCAATTTGACCAGAATGCTGTTGGTATGAATTTTTTTAATATTTTGGTTTAAATAAATCAATTATTACAAGAAAATGAAAACGATTTACTTAAACGATATTCATATATGTTGAAAATCAAATATTTATAAAAGTATCTCAGCAATCATAATTAAGAATTTGTAACGTTTTCATTTAAAAATTTGTCTTAGGAAAAAAAGTGATTTCCCATATGTTTTGTGTATTTTACTATGAAAAGTTTCGTTTTTCCTCGTTTCTAATTCCCTTATAAAAGCTCAGATTTTTTGATTATGGCTCTATAAAATACAGGGTGCTCTGCTAGTATTAATAAAAGCTTACTAATGTCGTGTTCTTTTCGTTTTTTCACATCAATGCGAATTTTGTGGTGTGAAAAGTACATGAAACAAAATTGATGCTGTTTTGTGTTTGTATTGGTAATACGATTGACATTTCTAAACGTCAAATTGAAATTTGGCGGCATCATTCTCAAATTGATTTTTGCAGTGTTTAGTTGAGTGCTTTAATCCAGTTTTTGTATTTTTGTTTGAATAAAATTAATCCAGTGTTTTGTATTCAAAATTCAAAAAAATATAATTTATTTTTATTGACGATTCAAATGACGTATTAAATCAAATTAGTTTCCGGCCACTTCGAAACTTTGAAGTCCCATAACTCGCAAACCTAAACATTTTTCGGCCTGATCTTTGTGACTATACATCTTTCTAGGATTGCATAGGTTATACAGCATATAAATTCAGAAAATGTTAGCAATATTTTGCTTAATGAGAATACAAATTTTTTCAATTGTTTTATTTTTATTTGATAGCTTTAAATCAAAATGGCGTGCGGCATGTTTGATCAAGTTCATCACTATTTAATTAAAATTGAAATTAAAATACATATTAATAATTTATTGTTTTAATTTATTTTCCATCCACAAATTTTTATTTAACTTGGTTTGATTTTTACAGATTTTACAACATTACATTTATATTTAACAAGAGACATTGCTTTAATTAAATAAATTTCGTAAATACGTCATTTCCGTGACGCGCGTCATCACATTGAAATTTTGATTTACCCCCCACATATATTGAAAACAAAGACGTAGTCCTACGTCAAAAGAACATAGGCGATATTGTGACCCTGTTTATTGGAGATGATTTGTTGCAAACGATTTCAACTGAAACAACTTTTATAGAGACGTCAATATTTTGGAAAACAATGCCTCGCAACCGCTTTTTTCAAATTCCAGTCGATTATCGAAGGTGCAGACAATTATCGACTATTTTTCAGAAAAGTTCAAAAAGGTTTATAAGCCAAAACAAAATCTATCACTTGATGCGGGTATGATTCCATTGCGAGGAAGACTAAAAATGAAAGTGTACAATCCAAGCAAAAGTACCAAATATGGCATATTGGTCAGAATGGTCTGCGACTCCATTACTGAGTATATCTGTGGATTTAAACTATATTCGGGTGTTGGGGTACCTTTAAAAGATACAATTATGGATTTAATGGCACTATAACTGTTATAACCGCACTAAACTTGGAAACGACTTATTTTTGAAGAAAGTAAGGATTTGCGGTATCATTAGACCAAGCCGTGGGCTCCCAAAATGTTTAAAAGAGGCAAGGCTTAACATTTATGAAACAAGTACAACTTTGGAAAAACGTTAAAAAGAGAGAAGTTCGTATGCTCTCCACAATTCACAACGCAAATATCTTAGACACAAACAAAACCTGCAGATAAACTGGGCAATCTATTAAAAAACCACAGTCAATCGTATATTGTAATATGTACATGAAAGGTGTTGATCGTGCAGATCAATACCTATCCTACGATTCCATCTTTCGCAAAACCAAGAAGTGGACAAAAAAGTTGCCCTTTACCTAATAAATTGTGCAATTTTTAATTCCTTCAGGGTTTACGGAAGCCTAAATCCTGAGCGTAAACTCAAGTTTCACAATTTTTTGTTAAATCTTGCAAAGATATGGATAGAACAAAGGGAAATAGGCTATGAAGACGAGATACAGGTATCCACATCACATTTTTCTGCACAATCATCCACGCAATCGCACACAACGCAAAGTCGTTCGCAATCGACTGTAACCTCTGTGTCAGTGACTTTATCTTTACAAAGGCTATCCACGAATCTGAAGAAACATCATATTATAAAAATATCAACCACAAGTAAGTGCATCAGAAGAAGATGCCGGGTTTGTGCTTCCCATAACATAAGAAAGGATACAATATATATGTGTAACGAATGCAAAGTTTCTTTACATATTGATTGTTTCCCCAAATATCATACAAAAATGAATTATTGAAACTTTGTATGCATAAATTTGGTAACATTTAGAATTTTACAATGTTAAAATTTTTGATAATTATTTTATTTTAGATTCCTTTATGTTTTATTAGTGATCTGATATATTTTGAATGGTTCAGAACATATTATTTTTGTTATCTTATATTTTTATTAAAATAAATTGATGTGGATTTTTTTTTTTGCAAATTTAAGTTATTATTTTGGGTGTGATATGATTTCTTATGGTATAATTTTACTTAGAATTTGAATATAATTATTTTAATCATATGTGATTCTAATAATATTGAATAAATAATACATAAATTATAATCAAAACCTCCTTAATATGTCCTTAAATTTTCATTTCAATATCTAAATTATTTCAAAATAGACAAGAATTTGAAGAAAAGATCAATGTTTTTTCCCATTTTATAAAAATGCCCTCGGTAACAGGTCACAGGTTCATAGCAAAACCCCCCGGTCGATAAAGTGTTAATTCCATTCCTGTTTGCCTTATTCTAGAATGCCATTCAATCATTTAAGACCCCTTTTTCCATCCTAAATCCGAAAATAAAAATCCGTTAAAAAATGGATTAGTTTCGTCCTACTTAACTTTTGTTCAAGACTTCACCAGTTCATCAGTTGTACCACCAAATTTTTGGTTGGTACAAGTCATCAAAAACCATATCACTTTTTTGGCTGCTATGAATAAGCTTTTTCTCGCGATTTAATGTGGTGCGCAAATTTATAATTTTTGTCTTTATTCCCCCTCTTTGATCTACAATATTCCCATTTTATATTTATTTATCGCTATTGTACAACAAATATCGCATGTAAATCGGATCGTGTAAAATGAACGTTAAGAAATAGCTTAGTTTTATTGTAGCTGGTTTTATTCCAGAACTTCATCTAAAAATCATTCTAGAATTCCAATTAACCAACTACCAGGTCGATTTTCTCTGGTTAAGATTTAGTAGGCAAGTTCCAAATTACTTGGCCATATTCTGGAACTTCATCTATAATTCATTTTAGAATCCCTTTTCCACAACACATGTCGAATTCCTTCAAAATCCGTTGAGAAATAGCTAAGTTCCAAACTACTTGAACATATTCCTGAGAATGATCACAGCTGATTCTTCTTGCACACTTTCTTTTTATATGCTTTATATTATGATTTCGTTTAAACAAAAATTACAATGCATTTTCCGAGATTTAGTACATGAACTTTGACGGAACACCTTGTGGTTATTTATGTACTAGTGGCCTCAGCCTTATAAAATATAATATATTTAAAGTTACATGATGTAGCATAATCTTAATTTTTACCTAAATCTAATTTTAAAATAAATAAATATCATGACTAATTACTATTATTTAAAAGATTATGTAAATTATTAATCAATTTATTTTGGATAAATGGAAGCTTACTTGTTCTAATGATCAATTGCAAGCTCTTTTATCATTTTTGACATTCGTTTTAGAATGTAATCTTGTGGTGCGATATCTTTTAGGAACTTTCAATATTAGTTTTAAGAACTTATTTTGCATAATTTGTAACTTTTTGATAAGATTGTTAGCCGCATACCACCATAATGGTGAACCATACAAAATTACACTCAGAATTACTAATTTATAAGCTAGTATTTTATTATTAAATGAAAATTTACTTTTTTTATTTAGCAATGGATATAATGTAAAATATAATTACATGATACAACATGACTTTTTGATCCAGGAGGATACTCAGATATTTAACCTGTTTCTTCCAGTTTAACGAGTGACCGTTAATGATTAAATTTGTCTGGGAAAGTTTAGAAGGTAATCTATGTACATCGCGAGAAATAAATAGCTTGAGATTTATTAGCATTAAGCTTAAGACTCCATTGTATCTAGTCTATAAATTATATCGTGCGATTTTACACACTGCGATTTAATAAAACCTCGATTTTAGCTAATTCTCTTTGTTTTTATATAGAATAGTTAAACTATAGTTTAGCTAAGTCGGATTTATTAAATCACAGTCTGTCTAGGGTATTAGTATCCGAGGTATATAGGGCTGTGTCGTCAACAAAAAGTGCAATTTCATAACCCTCTAAGATGGGAGTAATCACAGAACCTTGTGGAACTGCCGACACTGAAAGAAATGATTGCTCATATTGATTATAATAGGTATGAAATTGAGCAAAAAAGCTGCTTAAATATGCGCTAAGCAAAGTTTGTCTCACTTAGAGAATAATTTTAAAAAAACTTTGATAATTCATGGTTTACAAAAATGCTAAAATTGAGAAGTAAATGTATAATCGAAGAAAAGTACGATTCTTCATTTAAATCTAATACTCTTAATATCAAAATTTTGTAGTTTATAAATTGTAAATGTGTTCAAAAAAGTAATCTCAATTCATGAAAGTGTAGCTTGTTTTTAAGAATAAAAAAATTAATTTAGGAATAATATGTTTGCAAATCATCAATAGTTTTTATTACGTTTGCTCAAAATATGAATAATTTTGTAATAATTGAGACTAAAGTGATCAAGATTTATTTTTTTTCTGCTTGATTGATGAAAAATTATATTCATGTTGATGTTAATATTCATAAATGATAAGAAAATTCTCTTGATAAGAAATCATTTGAGAACAACATTCATGTCATTTGAGCTTACTGTACATGACTTGAGACTAATATTCACAAAATTTGAGCGAGTGCGTTTTCATTTGAGACGAAAATCAGTAATATTAAGAAAAGTTTCCTCAAGTTGAGACTAAAAATCATAAAAATTTGACAGGATATGATATCATTTGAGATGAAGGGCGATGTTATTGAAGCTACTATTCTCAATGTGACATGTTGGGTATAAGGTTTGTTTTGAGAATACAATTCTCAATTTGAGATGTTGGTTGATTTTAGAATATAGTAGAAATTATTTGAGACTCCACTTCACATTTTGAGACTATGATTTCCATTCTCGTATTCTTGTATCAGAAATATTGACGATTATTTTACGGTTAGTAATTCTCCATTTAAGAATAAAATATTTCCATAGAGAGTGTTTAAATGTTAATAAAAATATATAAAATACTTGATTTAATTAATTTTTTTACTATTTATTTATTAAAATAAAATAAATTATTTATTATTATAATCAAACATAACGTAATGTTCTTATTCTAATTTATTATTAAATAATAATAAGTTTATAATTTTTACATAAATTTTTGTATATTTTATGTAAATTTTGTGTATTACAATAAATTATATTTTGCATATGGTTTTCCATTCTTAGTTTTCCTCAATTTTTAACGATGGCGAACTTAATCTGTGTAGTTCCTCTCGTTTTCCCACAAATGTGCTCCACTTCACATTTTGAGACTATGATTTCCATTCTCGTATTCTTGTATCAGAAATATTGACGATTATTTTACGGTTAGTAATTCTCCATTTAAGAATAAAATATTTCCATAGAGAGTGTTTAAATGTTAATAAAAATATATAAAATACTTGATTTAATTAATTTTTTTACTATTTATTTATTAAAATAAAATAAATTATTTATTATTATAATCAAACATGACGTAATGTTCTTATTCTAATTTATTATTAAATAATAATAAGTTTATAATTTTTACATAAATTTTTGTATATTTTATGTAAATTTTGTGTATTACAATAAATTATATTTTGCATATGGTTTTCCATTCTTAGTTTTCCTCAATTTTTAACGATGGCGAACTTAATCTGTGTAGTTCCTCTCGTTTTCCCACAAATGTTGACTGCCACTTCAACTCGACGGCTTCCCATGGTTCGTGAAAGCAACTTAGCCACTTCCTGTTCGCTAAATGCGTTTCGCTTACCTTAACTTCACTTGTAAATTTTGATGGCTCGTCTGCCAAATAAATTCATTTTAATTAATTTTCATAAATTTTAAAATTTTTTAATTAGGTATTCAATATTCACCTAATGACTTAGAACTTCGGCGTTTACGGCTGGTAAATATACCTCACTTTAGATAGTTTTTTTGAGGTTAGAATATTTTTTCTTTTCTAAACCCCTAACGATATCAAAAACTAGACTTCTTGACGAATTTTTTCGTGTGCTCACAAATTGAAATGGGCAGAGGGGGGGCCGATTTGAAAAAGAATTCCCCATATATAAAAATAAAATATTTTTTAACACAAGTCTTCACTGATTGAATTCTTCAAACAAACTGAATGAAAACAAGAGATAAATGTAATTGATACGTTGTTCCAACGAGTATGAATAGTATTCTCAAAAACACAAGATAATCTAGTTTCAAATTATTGATGTTATTCTCAATTTAGGGATAAGGCAAGAAAAACCTGCATGAATGTACGTATTTAGTTTTATATTGAGATTAGTATACATCACTGGAGTACATATTGTATTTATATATTTCATTTCATTGGATATGTATCATCTTAAATTGAGACTACTACAGTCAAATTTAGTAGTTGTAAACTGTTGATTAAATTAAAATTATGAATAATGCTAAGAAATGAAGAATTAAATACTTGATGTGATTCTAGTTATGCATACCTATATGAACACGTTTCTTTATACAGATTGAGCAATGCTGAATAACAACTATGAAACCATCTGTACTTACTTATAATTTAATGATTAGTTGGCGCATATGTAAATATATGGAATATTTTGTTCCTAAATCACTATGCGTATTATAATTTTAATCCGTTTATGTGTTTTTTACCATTATCTATTTCACTACAAACGATATGAGTGCAGTTTCAAACAAAACATTTCAATGGCTTCCATTGCCGTTCTGCGGATTTCGATATTGTAACCATTAATGGAAATTGGCCAGTTGTAATGAATCACATCAGTTTCAATAGGTGGTGAATCTCAATGTGACAATTATAGTATCTAAACATACATTCCATTTATACCAGGACTGAGATTTTGTATAACATTTTTCCGATATTCGACAAAAATCAATTTTTTCAACTTTACTTGTGAATTAGCTTATACAAAATGTATACATACTAGCCCGGAAATATACGTAAATATAGTTGAGCATTCAATAATTGGTCGAATATCGAAAAAAGTGATGTTACAAAATCCTAACGCTCAATTGCTCCTAAAACCTTCAATTCATTTCAGTAACCATACATCATACTACTTTTCAAATCAATCTGACAGTGGTTAATAAAGAGTAAATGCATATACGGTGCTGCAGTATGAGGTATATACGCTATTTGGAACTTTATAATTTATTAAGAAGGAAAATATTGTTACTGCGTGGTATTTAATTAACAAAAATTCTAAATGAACCCTTATACACTATACAGTATCAACAAAAAACCCGTGATTATAGACTCAAATTTCTGGTCATTGTTTTGTTGAAGTAATAAATTGTCAAAGCGTATACTGAGAAACTTATGATTATTAAGTAAAACTAAATAAATTAGGCCAGAAATGCTATATTATTCATTTGTGGCTAAACTGATGATGATTTAATCATAAAATAGAAATACGTTTTTAGGAAAACATTCACAGTTGTGCTATGTAGCAATGCTGTAAACATGATTCGCCAAATATTGAAAGACATTAGTTTTCTTAACTTGATTCTAACAGTTTAGCAAAAACAAGAATAATGTTGCATAATTTCTAAAATTCGTGACGTTTTTTTTAAATTATTAATTGTCAATGGAATTTATTTGAGAATAAATGATTCAAACCAAAACTATATTAAAATGGCCAATCAAGAAAACCAATTTTCTCAATTTAATTTCAAATTTTTTACTTCAATCGTGACTAAATGCTGCATAATTTTATAAAATTGATAAAATTATCATTTGAAGCATACAAGTCTCGAATTCAAATTGATAATACTCTACTACGGCGTACTAGTCTTCAATTATGTATTTTTGCATCCTGTCAAATGGAGAATATAATAATCAATTTGTAAAAGCACGATTATGCAGAAAAATTGGCATTTTGTCTTCATTTGTGCTTACAGATCTTGATATGATGCGTTTTAGACTTGAAAATTGTTAAATTTTTATTTTGTGAATTTGAGTATTAGATATTCTTAATAATAGAATACGATTTCTCTCAGTGGAGTAAGTATGCATTAAAGACGAAGTCGAATTCAGAAACTGTTCGTAGAATTTTCTATCTTCAAAGTAAGATTTAAGCATTTTGATGAAAAATAATGGGAGTTTTAATTGGAATAGTTTATAATAGCCCCTAACCCAAACGGAATCAAAAGCTTTTTCAAGATCCAGAAGCACCATACCTGTGGACTTATTTGCCTGTCTTTCATATTTGTCATGTTGAATAATATGATCAACCTGATGTATTGAGGAATTCTGGTGACGAAAACCAAATTGTTGAGGAATTAGCACCCTATTAGTTCCGATGTGGTAATCGAGCCTGTTTTTGATAACGCATTCAAACATTTTAATTGGGAAAATAGGAAAGCTTAAAACAGCTGGAAAATAATTGGGTCAGATCAACAAACCCAGATTCCGGGAGGTGTCTTATGAGAATATTTGGAATTTTATCTGGACCTGTAGCTTTGAATGGGCGGCTGGATTTTATAATATATTTAACCTCTTGAATTGATACATTAAACTTGGAAACATCGGGTTCAATGGAATCGCTAAGCAGCTGTAACACCAGATGAGATTTTATTTTTATTTATTTCAAGCAATCGTTTTTAAAATTACTTAGACTTTTCTTAGATTGTAAATTAAGATTTAATGAGTTCCAAAGTTTAATACCCCGCACAAAAAAAGATGACTCACGTGCTTTAGTTTTGCAATTTGAAGGAAGACTGATATTAGATGTACGAGTCGATCTAAAAAGTTTAATCAAATTGAAGAGATACATGGGATTTCTATAATAAATTATTTTATAAAGGAAAATAACTGTTATGAACTCTAATGATATAAATCACACCCTAATATTAAACGAGTATAACTTGAAATTGAATCAGCTCTCTTTTTGTTGTATAAATACCGAGCACAAGAATTAAAAGCGATATTTAATTTTCTGAACGAGGACTTAGAGCAATCAGAATAAATAGGGGCACAGTAGGTTAAATGCGGAATAACTAATGATCGTATTAGTTTCAGCTTAGCGTCCCACGGCGTATAGCTTTCATGGGGCCATAGCGTCCTTAACGTAGCATATATTCTACCACATAATTGGGTTACATGGTCATCCCAACTAAGTTTGTTATTCATCAATAACCCCAAGTTCCTAACTCCTCCCTAGTAGAAGGTTGGATAACATTACTTTATTACTAGTTACGAACATGGCTTTGGATTTTAAGGGGTTGATTTTAATATGATTGTGTATTGCTCCAAATTAAAATTCTTTCAAGTGTATCGTTTATTCTCAGCACGCAAGCATTCATATCGCTAGCTACTACTGAGTCATAGATTTGCAAATCATCAGCAAAAATATGAAACTTTACCTTCTGATATCATTTATAAACTTCATAAATAACAGAGGGCCCAAGATTGAACCCCGAGGAACACCAGAAATCAACAAACTCTCGTTGGAAAATTTTTCATTCAATTTGACAATTTGATCCCTATCCGATAGGTATGAAGCCAAAAACTTAACCGCAGAATGGGAAAAATTAAAGTTTGTTCGCAACTTATGGAGCAGAACTTTATGGTAAACACTGTCAAAAGCTTTAGAAAAATCTAGAAGCACAAGCAAAGGCACTTTACGTTCTACAATTTTAATTAATGCAGAAGTCGTACTATGTCTTTCTCGAAACCCGGACTGTAGATCATCAATTAAGCCAAAACTAGAAATATGATTCATTATCTGAAACTTCATAATTTTTTCAATTACCTTAGATAAACAAGGAAGTATACTGATTGGTCGAAAGTCTTGTATAGTTTCAGGCTTAGGTACCTTCCCAACAGGGGTTATATGTGCAACTTTCCACCCCATCGGTAAAACCGATTTATTCAATGCAGTATTAATTATGTTTGTTAAAACAGTGCTTATTGACGGTAGTAAAAGTCGAATGAAACCTATAGGGATACCATCAAAACCTTGTGCTTCAGATTGAATATCATCAATTGCATTACATACTTCCATAAGGGAAGCATTCCTAAAATAAAAACGTTGATTATAAGTTGACGAAATAGCAGAATTCATAAGAAATTGATTTTGCACAGCTACCTGAGAGCATTTTGCAAAATGATTTGAGAACTCAGTAATTGAAAAATCCGACACGGCAGTTCGTTTGGTTTTTGAAAGACCATATTGGGTAGGTCCAAATTAAAAATATTACTTTTAAAATACTGGAGCTTCGCTGCTTTAATCATCTCATTAACCTTATTCCTGTACTTCTTATAATGACTAAATGAAGTAGGATTTTTATTTGCTCTCCAAGTTGCATGAAGAAAATCTCTAATATTCCGATGGTACAGTATAGGGTGATTTAATGAGAAAGACTTGCACAGTGGCTCCAAACAAATTTTCCTTATGGGTGCAAACTCATCGAGAAGTTGAGACACTAGTGCTCCAATTGATTATTAACATCCAGGATGAGGGAAATTACCCCCCCCCCCCCAATCAAGCGAATTTGCTGCAATAAGCAAAGCATTTTCATCTACGTTATGCAATGATCGGCAATATCTAAAGGCGTCCTTGTCATAAATATTTATATCAAAATTGTACGAGCCAAAAATTATATCATGAGTTGTAAATAGTCCAGGAACTGAAATTTGAGTAAAAAAATTCAATTTAGGTCGATTATTCAATAGCAACAGATCAAGACAAGTCATACTTCTATCCACAAAGTTAGTAGGGCAATATGATGCAATTTCTAGGTCCAGTGAAAAAATAAAATCCCTGAATGTCCGTACATGCTTTTTATTAGAATTGACATCCAGATTGAAATCACCTAGAATAGGAATATCGCTATATTTGCCAGCTGACTGTCAAAAACATCCTCAGTCTATTTACAAATTTAATACACGGAGTACGATAAACAACACCAACTAAAACTTTCTCATTTAGGAGATTACACATTTCAATGAAGATGAAATCAAACGAAAGTCAAGAGTACTTTTTTTGATTAATTTGTAGCTCAAGTTTTTTTTAATGTAAAGGGTTACTCCTCCGCCACGTCTATTGAGGTCATCAATTCTATCCTTCCGAATGATGTTATTATATTCAGATTTCATATGATTTTTGGAAGAATTTCACATTTTTCTGAAGCGGTAATTATTTTGCCATTGTATTGGGGATTGCTTAATGGTGGATCGCAGTATATTTTTTTTTTAAATGTTTAATTGCTTGCCAGTAAGGTTTAGATCCTTTAACAAGACGTTCAAGTTTATTTTGCCATTTGACATTAACAATTTCATAGATATTTTCCCTTATAACCTGATTTAATAGCTTTACAATATTTTTGAAGATAGGTCACGTTTTCTCATTCATTGTCTCCGCCTAACAGTCCCACTTTTATTAAAGATACCACTTCATTCAAAAGATTCAAGAAATAGTAGGAACAGAGATATCTGGCGTTTGTTGAATACAATCTGTGAATTGATTTATGGATTCATTAATTTTATTTGTATTTGAGTCGCTCCGGTTTTCTGTAAAGTAAGTCCAATAAACACGCAATGTTACCAATATATTTGTGATTTCCTAAGTGATTTATTGATGTAGTTTTTGGAAAAGAAACAAAGTATTGTGCGCGGTTGTCAGATCTGTTCTTTGATGCAACCTTGGAAAATTTTGTCAGATTAAGCTCCCGCATCTTTGATATACTGTTGAACTTCATTAGCTGGAAGGGATGATAGACCAAATAAAATGAATCGCGAAGTTTTATTCTCATCCAAAGTGAATGACGGCCGATCAATTCAACATCTACTTAACTTGCGTGCCAGGACGCTTCAGGGTTGCGGGGAATGTAATGGCAGATGAACTCGGTCATCAGGATAGAAATTACCTCACTTTACCAAGTAAGGTAAATATTGAAATTCTGATCGCTACATGCAAACTCTTGCTTCCCGCTTCAGGAAGAAGCTAGAAGAGCAGGAACTATAGATGGTTCACACAAGCCCCTCGTGTGTTATAACTAGGCAGATTTGGCCAAAACTAGATCAGAGACTAGTAGTCTTCTGGAATGATTACTGTAGAAGCCATGAGGATGAAGAGGAGGAAGAAACTGTACTCCACTTAATCTGTACCTGTCTCCGTCTAGCGCAAAGCAGACACAGCGTTCCGTTTCAAATTTGCATTACATAAGCAATGTTTTTGAAACTGTGTAGGTCAACACCATTTTGAATTTGATCAAAAGTGTCGCCCACCTAAATCTGTGAATCAGGTATAAATCTGATACCATTCCTAACAATATTGTCTATTAAGGGCAGGGGTAGAGTGGACTGAGCCCGCTTTGATAATTTACTACCATTCAACTAATTAGTGTATAATATTAATAAAATATTAAGATTAATAATATTTATTCATTAATAAATAAATAAACCATGTCATACACAAATATTTGGAATAAGACCGAAAAGCCTAATGTCGAAAGGCCTAACGCCGAATGTCGAAAGGCCTAATGTACCGGAAGAGAATTGCCCTAAAATTTATTTAATCATAAGGTGACTAAGAATTTTGGTTCATGTTTTTTCTTTCTAGGCGGCAAGGAAGGTCTGTATAACTTAACAAAAAAAGGATAATCATTAAAGAACATTATAGCTTCACCTGCATTCAGGTATTAACAAATTATGTATGATTCTATACATTCTAATCGATCCATCAAATATATACATATTTACGTTCTTCAACTTCACACGACAATTATGCCAACTATTTTGTTGTAATTTCATGGTTGTAGTAATTACCGTAGCATGCACATATGACAAAATATTTCTTTAATAAATTAAACGTTTTAATTTTTTTTTTGTAAGACAGATCATTATGTAATTTGTTTCTTTTATAAATTAAAGCAAAAGCATACATACTCGTATGTACATAATATAATACAGAAGAGAAAAAGTTAATTTTCATATCATCCTCATCTTACCTCAATATTAAGGAAATAGCACGTTTCTAGAACATTTCTTCTGAAATTTTTTCAACGTAAATTCTTATATTTTATCAAAAGAAAACTTTCCAGAATACAAGGACAAAAATTATGAAATATACAAATAAAAAATCATTTTTTACGTTGCCGTCTTCCTCTTCTTCATCGTCATACACCGTATTACGTATTGTCGAAGAGACAAAGTTTTCTTATTTTTTTTAAAAACTTTTTGCCGAAAAAATTAAATAAAAGCTCTACACCATTTAATTTAATAGGTAAGTAAAATAAAAAAATCTAATGAATGAATGGAAGAAACCAACATGTTGAAACAGATAAAATACAAGAAGATGAAGTAAAATAAAAATAAAAGCAAATACTAATAAACTTGAATGTTAATTCACCGTTAACACCAGAAAAGTGACAGTTCAACAACAAGGTGCTAATAATTTTTTGTCTTTTCTTAATGATGAAATCAGGTTTTAATTAATTGAGTTGAGTTGAGTTCTAATCTTTTTGTAGATACTTCCAAAATAATACAACACCAGAAGATTTTCTGAAATATACCTCAGACAAAAAGCTTTTGGAGAGTTTTCCGAATATTTTCGTAATTTTTCGGATAGGGGGTGAAGTTGGAGGTTAAATTGAGTTCATATTGATTGAGTTGGGCGTGGAGTTCATGATTAAATTGAAATATGATTTAGGTTTAAATTGGTCGATATTTCATATTTCAGTGAACCATCTGTTACATTACGGCATGGTTAGCTTATAGTCTGACATAAAAGGTGGGTCGCCCCATTGATTCTGCGCTCTCAACAGGGGGTTATAGTTGTGTTCATCGTCATCACCGATCGTAATCAGATGATGAAAAATCCCTTTTGCATCCCGCCCCTATTGGGAGGTACCTCCCGAACCAAACGCCGCCATTTTCGAAATTTGCTTTCATATTAAAAAATTTTCTTAACTTTTTGTATGTGATAATTTGGATAACTTTTACCAACATAAGATAAATTAAAACTTAGCCTGAAGTTATCAGGATCTATTTCCGAAAACGCCTATTGTAAATAATTATAGTAAAAGCAGAGATACCAATTTAATCATTGTGTAATGCTGAAGTCAGACTCAGGTTAGACCTGAATCTCACCATTACAAAAAATTATCCAAGAGGCATGATGCTACGACGACTTAATCTTGGTGCTCAGTTAGATAAAGGTTTGATGCCGTCTTCCGGACGGAAATCACTGGAGAGAAATCAGATAATTTACCCTATCAAACAAAAAACAACGAAAACAAAAAAAACTTAGAATTAGAGTAGATGACCATAGGCCACTAATAAATTGTTAGTAAACAGAAAGATCGTTAGGCGTTTCTAACTAAAGGGAAGACAATGCGAAGCACTTGCCGCCTCCCGGCCCGCACAGGACAGTTAACAGACGCATAACGACCTGTGCCAATTAGTTAGTACGCATTTTTTTCTGTTTTGTTAAAATCGATACTTAGTTGAAGCTCCAAAAGAATTATCTTCTCAAGCCGAATTAATTATTTCTGTAGTTTCAGCAACATTTTTACCCAGTTTAAAACAGAATAACATTGACACTCTTAAATTTTGCTTTGAAACATCCATCTCTTAAAAATTTGATACACACTGAACGACAGCTTGTAAATGACTGAAACTTATGTCATATAAACAGCATTGACTAACCTACATATACCTAAAATGACAGGCGAATTGAATGCGTTTAAGTATGTTTTTTATACCAACTAACTTCAGTGCTATGTTTCCACACTTATACACCTATTAATACTACGGGTAGCAAAGTCCAATAGAATTTGCAGTGGTTCCTTTACGACACCGATAACTTCGCGGTTCTAAACTGATATATCGGAAACCATTAACACCGACTGGTTTTATCTGATTCCAATTTGATGAGTGAATGATTTATTTATTTTGTTTTGGTTAGATTTTTAAGTTTTATTTTCAGTTTTCAACCATAAAATTTATAAAATATATTGCTTTGTTGATGGTGATTGGAAACGCCAATCGAATTGGGAGTTACAATGAATAGTCTTTGAATAGTCCTGTCAAGATTGTTGCTTCTACAACGTTGCTCATTAATTTTTTTACTGCAAGCAGCGTGCCGTTGCAAAGTTTTGCCTTTTTGATATTTTGGAACATGATAATTGGCATGCCGATCGAGTGAATTCAAAAATTCTAAAGGATAATTAACCGCTTCATCTGCTTCCACAACAGTGTCGACCGACTTGTATGTGTCTACCTCGCTTTGAATTTTACACTGAATAATATTGTTAAGTTCGTAGACCTCTTTGTTCTTGGCGGCAAGAATAGCTCGTTCACTC
The DNA here is from genome assembly GCA_958295665.1 of Tipula vernalis. Taxonomy (NCBI): domain Eukaryota; kingdom Metazoa; phylum Arthropoda; class Insecta; order Diptera; family Tipulidae; genus Tipula; species Tipula vernalis. Next base: position 263,307,496 of record OY282559.1, read on the forward strand.
AGCCAATCGGGTTTCTTGTAATTGGTTTGAATATTGGTCTTGAGGTCAGATCAACCGGCATCTTTCCGTTTCCAATTTCCAGCAATTGATGTGAGAATATTTCAGCTGATTCGTCGTTTTGCAGCTGGACACGCATATTTGTAGTTAATTTCAGCGTCTTTACGTGTCGCCACAAAGTAGAGTATTTCAGGCAAGCATTTATTTCGTCCGCTGGTGTCGATCGAGGAATGACTGGTAATGTTTGCCTGAAATCTCTTGCAAGCAATATGAATGAGTTTCCAAATGGTTTAATGTTTCCACGCAAATCTTGCAATGATCGATCAAGAGCCTCGAGTGATTTTTTGTGTGCCATTCTTTATGCTTTGGAAATATTGCACGTGGGAGTTTCAATGACTTGTATGTTCAATGGCGATTTCAAAACGGAATGAGCAGTTATTTCATCTGACGACGCCAGAGCTAAGGCTATGCCATTTTGGGATCAAATTGCTGCCAAAATCAATGTAATTAGGAACGTTTTACCTGTTCCTCCTGACGCATCTAAGAAAAAGATTTCTCCAACCCAATTATTGACAGTTTGTATTATTTGATCGAAAATGACTTTTTGCTCAAGCGTTAGCTTAAGAACATTTGATCGCACATACGACGAAAGATCACCCGTGTTGTAATTTTGATCACGACGCAATTCTACATCGAACGAAGTAGCAGCAGATCGATTCGGTGATGGCATTCCCAATTGATTGAGAACTTTGTTCGCGATTTTTAAGCAAAAAATCTTCAATCATTATCAAACCATCGTTGTAGATTTTTGCTGTGAAATTGATGTTCATATTTGAATTTTCCTCCCATATTCGACGGAAAATATCTTCAGCCATGTGCGATTTATAGTATATTTCTCCCACAACTCTGCTGGATATGAAGGAGAGCAGGTGGTCAATATGATAGCAAACAATGCACGTATTTGTCATTAATGCATACGCCCCAGTGTCGGTCGTTCTCCAATAAATTCAGACCATGTCAATACTGTGGAAAGTAGCATGTGTGACGCAGTTGACAATTGTCAATTGCTGGAAAGATGTTGGACCGGGCTCATTTACCAACAGCATACGAAGATAGAAGCATTCATCTTGATTGGGATGCACGGTGTACAGTTTGCCTATCGTAGTTTCTTTGAATATGCCAAGTTGTCCGTCGACTCGCTCTCCTCGTTTGCGTCGTTCAAATGATTTTCTACTCGCATTCCATGAGTAATACGTAGACTCTTCGGAATACAGCAGTGTTTTCTCAAAGGCGTCATTTTGACATAACGTGAAGAAAGCAGTTAACGTTATAGCCAGTGGATCTAGTTCAATTTGTTGCTGGACTTCGTTCATGTATGGGAAATGAAAGGATTCGACATACAGCTTCATTGCTGCTTATGTATCTTCCAGCCTGATTTTGCGACTTCATCGATTTGTATTACTGCATTCCTGTCACTTCTTTCTGGTTGAACACCAAAAACTGCCATGTCGCTGCCTTTATTCACATACTTACAAATGTATTTGATCGATTTAACAGAGTTACAGTGTTCCATGTTTGTATGTTTATGATAGCAAAAGCGAATATGGGACAACCCACCGGTTGTCTACTTCGATGTCACCGTTTCGCATTTGTATGGTTCCTAATTTACCGCCATCTTCTACTGATCTTCTGATCTGATACTAATGCTCGAGGATATTGCTTAGATCATTTTCCGTCTATAATGCTTTCGGTGAATTTAGATTCAGTGTTCGGCAAGGTCGATGTATCTTACTTTTTATTACGACTTCATGCAAATCCTTATCGTCGTCGGCATCGGGTATTTCAGCCCATATTATATCGTCGATTTCGTTTGAAGTGATTTTGTTATAGAGCTAGATTAGTGTGCGTGTGGCAATCCTCTGTTTTGCCATTAAGTACATTCAACAGCGCAAAGACCCAAACACTTTCTGTTTTACCATGAAGTCCATCAGCGATTTCAGCTTCTGTCTAAAAACACGTGCTGTGAAGTTATACCAAGCTGGATTGCATGTAAATGTAATAAATAGGTCTGGGCCCCCTTAGCGACGTAATACGCAATTACATCTTGGGCTTACTTATGCATATGATGTGGACTGCCTTTATGTGAAGATGGCAAAATCGTTAGTCTTTCAACGTTAGTTGTATTACCGTCATTTACAATTGCATCTCGCAAATTAACGTATTCTTCAAAACGATGCTTGGTCTCATTCAAACCGATGAATAACAAATGTTCTGTTTCAATTTTCGCATACATATCTACAATGTATTGGTGAAATAATTGACGGCATTTCAAAATGTGATTGTCTTCATTCTCTCGAATCATTAATCGGTATGAATAATAGTTCATTGAGCTGTATTTCTTATTTGTTTCTTCGCCGCTGACTGGATTTATCATCTTAACATTGAAGTGATATTCATCGGCACCATCCCAACATATGATTGGATATTGCAGGGTGTCGTAACATCGATGAGTTTATGCAACTTTTGTCAATTGATCGTGTACCATTGGATCTTCGCACATGTTCTCCAGCAGGCGTTTTCTCAGCATGAATAACAATCTTGTGTGTATCAGATAGCATCATGTCAACTGCTGTATATTTTGAGCAAACGAACTAAATGGTTTTTTACGTGAAGAAGCTCCTGTAGTTGGGAAACAATGGACCTTTTTATGACGGTAGAAACTCCGCAGCGTGCATTCAATTCATCATTGCCATCACTGATGAAATACATTTGTAGGAATTTATGTTGACCATCTGGGAATGGAAGCGGGGAACCGGCTTCATGATTAATTTGTTCTTTTACTTTGACAGTTGGCATGAATTGAGCTGTTACGATTTCTGTGCTGAACGACGTCATTTGGAAGCATGAGTTGTATTTCCTGATGTTAGATAAGAAATGCTTTAATTCGGTGGTATATCCGGCAAGCAAAGTTTTTAATGGCTCTGGCGGTACTCCTAGTTGAGGCAGTTTAATTTTTTCAGCGGCGCAACATATTCCTTTCGTTTCTCCATTAAATTACAGATCCTTGCAATGAGCACGCACTTCAGTCATAGTACCGATGAGAACATGCCGGCTCCGGAATGCAAGACGATTTTAATCGCTTGATTGCTGAGCACGGAGTCGTGTTTGACGCTGATCTGCCGTTTCTCGTTGACGTCTTTCAGCCATCCTCAACCTGTCGCGTTCATTTTGTTGAGAACAAAGAAGATCTGAAGCTGCAGAACGCGATCGCCGTGCCCGCAACCGTGCATCTTCAAGTCTCGCTGCACCTCGCGCTGCTGCTCCCTCGGCACGTATTTGAGCCATTCTTTGTCTGTTTCGCTCGTTCGCTGATGCCCGTTCTTCCTCAGTTTGATCTGCATATACTCGTCACAGTGCTTCCGCTCCGCGAGTACGACGACCTAAGCTTGATTTTCTGCGAGGCATTATTTTGATAAACTAGTGCGGCAAGTGTAATGTTTAGTATTGCGTGTATTGCTGTTACGTTTAACAGATGTTGCTGTTAAAAAAAAACATGTTTTGCCTGTCAGAGGTGTGTTAGCGCGTATTCAAATATAACGTTATGAAAAAATTTCAAAGCAATCGGTGAAGAACTTTCGGAGATTTAAGAGTTTGAACAAACGAATATTTACATTTTTATTTATATAGATAGAAGATAGATTGGTAAATCCACTTATTGCTTGCAACACAAATTTACTAAATTTTTTGGAAGAGATATGTCTGAACTCATAGCGTAATCGACAGCCATCATATAGTCTTGGGCCCGTAAATAAATTTTAATGAAACATTTAATTTTATATTTCGGCCTTAATATTAAATCGAGATTTTTAGTTTTTAATACTAAGGACAGCATAGTCCAATAGAACTTCCTAGTTTTTTTCATAGATAGAGCTAATGAGAAATTAAACATCTAATTTTTTAAATTATTTTTATTTATATTGAGCCAATTCTTAATATTTAAGCAAATTTATTTTGTTGGTGTAGGGCTCTTTATTTTTACTTATTTAAGCTTGAGCTTTCAATCCTAATTCTGGATCGTTTTAGATTATGTTTTTGACAATGATTCCGAATTGACATTGGAAGCTCAAGCTTAAATAAGTAAAAATAAAGAGCCCTACACCAATAAAATAATTTGTTTAAATCTAATTTTATATTTCGCCCTTAGTAGTAAATCGAGATATTCCGTTTTTAATACTAATATTCTTGACATACTAGGGATTAGCTAAGCACGATTAGTGATTTTTTTTTAGATTAGCTGTAGTGTGTCAAGTTGAGGATTAGCTAAAATCGTTATATTTTAGGATTAGTGACTAATCGAGATTAGTGCACTAATCTTTGAAAATTTTGAAGTTTATCTCGTTTAATGATGGTACAAGTGGTGCTACAATGCAAAACAATTTTTTCAACATTGCTGAAAGTACAAGCGACATGAGTTTACGATAGAAGTTATAAAGTCAATGACGTTTTAAACAGTTTGTGCTTTTAAGTTTTGAGGTTATGTTTATAAAAAGAAAGTCTAGAGTATTTACAAATATTAAATTAAAAAATGAGTCCAGCAGATTTAATAGCTATATTTCAGGAAATCACCATCATAGTATTTTACTTCTCTGCTTAGGAAACTAATCCCTAGTCTGTCAACGCAAATGGATTTGTAGTGGATTAGCTAATCTTGTTTCACTAATCACGCTTAGCTAATATAACTGCCCTAATTTTTGCAGGGATATAGCTGAACTCATTGCCTAACCGACAGCCATCATGTGACCTTGGAGGAGTAAAAAATGTTAAATGAAACAGTTAATTTTTTATTTCGACTTTGCTAGTAAATCGAGATTTTTCGTTTTTAATACTAAGGGTAGCTAAGGTCTAGTACTAAGGCCCTTTCCGAAAGTTATAATTATTTATTTAGACATACTTATTTGCCGTGATATTAAATAAGTATGTAAAATCATCCGAATTGATTTCACATACTTATGTTTTATTTTGACTTTAATTTGTAACTATAAAATGATTTTTAATTAAATTTTTTATAAAACTTAATTACTGCATAATAACACAATATGTATGCAATGAAATTAACAGAATTTTGGTTTTCGTTTAAGATTTTTTTTTTGTAAGAACATACTTATTAGTCTCGCCAACATACTTATTTAAATAAGTAGGTCTAAATAAATAAGTATAATTTTCGGAAGGGGCCTAAGGGTAGTACTAAGTCCAATGGAATTTCCTAAATTTTTGCATAGATATATAATATATAAATATAGCTTAACCGATAAACTCTAATTAAACATCTAATTTTTATATTTTGACCTTAGCAGTAAATTGTGATTACAGTAAAAATGGAGATTCGCCATTTTTTCTTTCTTTTTGCCGTGACTTTTATTACGTGGATATTCGATTTTTTATTTTTATTTTAAAAAATAAAATAAATTAAAACTTTTTTATTAGTTAAACACGTATATATATTTAGGAACAAATATATAATAAGTTTAAAATAAATTAAAATGTCTTTCTTTTCGTAATAATTATTTAAATAATTATTACGAAAAGAAAGACATTTTAATTTATTTTAAACTTATTATATATTTGTTCCTAAATATATATACGTGTTTAACTAATAAAAAAGTTTTAATTTATTTTATTTTTTAAAATAAAAATAAAAAATCGAGTAAATTGTGGTTTTAGTTTTTAATACTAAGGGTAGCAAAGTCCTGTAGAACTTCCTAAAGTTTGCAAATGTTGTCTTGAGCCTTACTAGTAGGTAAACAATAACTTTGAATTAAACCCCACCAAATTAATTCCCCTAAATGTCATTATTTGAGTAGCGGTGTGTTTAAGATGAGTACTGCTTTAGTAAAATTTTGTGACGGTGACACCTAGTGTGTAATATAATAAGTTAAAATTAATAGCTCAATGTTTTAATGTACTAAATTGGAATTTTCCATGATAAAAATGTTCTAAATGTTTCTACGCTATTCTAACTGGAAATGTCATGAGCTTTCGAGAAGTTTGGTTTGTGTATATAAAAAGGCGAACAAGATCGAATTGGATTATTAGTATTTGGTAAGTGATAGTGTAAAGATTAAAAAGGAATTAAAAAGTGATTTTAAAAGTGTTTTTGTGCGAAATAAAATGTATAAGTGTACAGTAGAAGTGTGTGAATAATTTATATAAAGTGATTTTGTGAATTAAAATTAATAAATCGTGTTGTAATAATTTTTGTGTGTAATAAATAAATTCGTTGTTGAAAAATTAATTTGTGTTTGTTTTATTCACAATCCAGTGATACGAACATTGAGTGACAAGGCAAAAACGTAACAATATTCATCCCGTTGTGTAGCCAAGTGAAGAATTTACTAAAATCGAACTAAAACCATTTTAGTAAAATTTAGTTTAAACTTCATAGGTATCCGTAGTGTTTTATTCCGTAATGATATATGCCGTAATAAGTTGACTTGGAATGAGTTCATGTAGGTAGGTACGTAATTTCCCCGACCGAACTTCTGATTTTCCTTCCTACGAAACGTCATATTTCGATACTCGTTGATGTTTAGGTCCAATGAGTTTCATTGGACCTAAACAATCACTTAGTCTATTAAGGCCTTCCTGTACGTAAACAGTATCGCACATTTCTTTGATCGTACGGTAAATTAAAACATTGACAGCAAATATAAGCTTTGAAATTTTTATTATTTCTGTTATGCCATCAATGAAAACAAGAAATATCCGCTATCCGCGGTTAAAAGCGGATATATCCACAATGAAATTGTGCGGATGCGGATCAGTAATCTTTATCCGCATTATGCAGATTTTATTATTTATCCGCCGTCAATGTAAGTAAATATATTCCAAACCGACGATTGTAATAAAAAAATAAAAATTATTCTAATATTTCTCATGTATATATCTGTGTCTGTAGAATTACGCCGGTTGCAAAACACAAATCCTTTCCTTCTACGCAAGACACATAACATTTTATTTTGAAGTTTTATAATAAAATTAACTTGATAAATGATAAAAAAATACCTTAATTTTTCTTTCTCCCCAGTGAAAAAGTTATGGGTAAATTTTGAAAGTTCGCACATACGTGTTTTCATTTTGCGGATGCGGGCGGATGAGTGCGGATGCGGATATGAGAATTTTTAGCGAGTGCGAATGCGGATACCTTTTTTTTCAGCGGATGCGGATCGGATGCGGATACGAAAAAATGTATCCGCGCAGGGGTCGTCTGTACTACTATGACAATTTATAATTAATAAATTATAATTAGCCGATCAGAAAAGGAAAATCGTTCAAAAAATTTTATTAACATGATCCTATTTGAATTTTTAGTTGCTAAAAATCGAATGTATTCATAGCGCGCTTGAAGAGTATTTCGCTGTAAATAAATTAGACGATCTTATTGAACGAGAAATACGAATAAAAAGTTTAATACATACAAAAAAACTATTATTAAAACAACAACAAACAATGAACAATATTTATAATTTTTCTGCTGGCTAATAAATATTTCAGCAGAAAAAGTTCTCTTTTGTTTTAGTGCTGCCCCTGGTGGTGAGTGGGAAAGCTCATTTTTTCTGCTATCTTATACGGGAGAGATATGTTTACCCAAAATTCTTTTCCCAAAAAATATATATAAAAATATTCCCAACAAACACTTCGCCAAAAAGACTTTCCCCAAAACGCGTTTTCCCAAAAAGGCGTTTGCTCAAACTCATAACCCCAAATGTAAATTATTCAAACATATAGTCTAATACCACGTTTACATTCGTAGAATAAAAGTATATAGCAAAAAAGTATCGTCATGTGAACTCAAATTTTAATATTTAAATATTTTATCACATACTTTTTTGATATTTCGGTAAAGTATGTATCAAAAATGTATTAGGATATTACGTTGTAATGTGAACCCTAACCCCAACGTTTTTTTGTTAAACTAAAATTTCGGAAGAAATTCACAACACATAAACTGAATTGAATACAGAAGCCTATCTGTCATAACAACAAACTTTTATAGTATGCGTTCACACTACAAATCGCAAAGCTAGTGTGAACTGCAGCCGAAAAATAATTAAATAGGAAAAACGTACATAATTATTAGGTACGTATAATCTAAACGTCTAAATCTGGTCAGAGAAAATATGGTTTATTATTTGAAATTCAAACAGATATTTCCATACACCGTGTCTGGACGCCATTTTGAAGTGATTACGCTGCATCAACGGGCACTATATTGGTGACGCTGAGAGTACGGGAAAATAGAAAAAAATCGATCCTCTCATCCGATCCTCTGCATTTAAATTTATTATATTTATAATAATTATGATTACTTAACAACATAATATATACCTAACCGTTCCGACGTGTGATTTTCCAGTGATTACCTGAAGTCGTCGATGCCACGCTTCGGTGTTGTTAGTGGTCCGCGGCAGACTTTCACAAGTTTGATCATACACAGACCAAAAATTTGGTACATAGCGCGGAGGTTTGTTGGTTCGCTTGTCGGGTAGAATATAGTTATTGCCAAACCAGACAGCAATCTTTCGCGTGAGTGCATCAACGTGCTTTAATAGTTCTTTAAAAAAGGCTGGAATTTTTTCAGGATGAATGTACTCTAAGGCCCGGATGATTAGAATATTAATTGCTACAGTTTCATTTGTACCGCCAATATTTGTGAAACCCTCTTTCTGAATAATAGCAACCACGGAACCGTGTATCCGGAAACACAGCCTTAAAAGCAAAGGTTGAAGTCTTTTCAAAATCAGCAAGTACTAAATTGGGCTTCAAATCCACGAAATGTTCGCAGGAAACTTTCAATATTTCGTAAATCAGTTGATCATAGCACTTCCGCGACATTGACGTCATCAAACAGAAAAGTGCCGGTACGGTAACGCCGTCAATCTTCGCGAAAATTGTAAATAATTGACGAAATATAGATGGAACAACATCAAATGTGCTATCCATCATCAAACAGTCTGCATTTTCTAATATTCGCAAGATCTTAACAGTTCGCATAAGGATAATACACTCACTGTCAAACCGTTTTTCTGCTAAAATAAAAATTTCACCAAATGTTCTGCAACACTGATGTCACGGATGCTAGTTGGCTCTTTAATAGCAGTCGCTCGAATTCGTTTTATCTTAGCCTTCTGGGCTTCTTTATGCGGTAAATGCATCCTTGACGTTATTGGATAGTTGACAATACTATCCCATATGATCGCAGCTGGATGTACGTTGGTAGTTTTAGCGGTCTCTTTTAATTTATTGTTGACGCAGCGTACTGGCAAGTCGCTCGCTGTCGTACCATGCACGTGCGTTGAAGGGCCCTTGACTATAAGATGTTCCCTATTTTCAAATTTGGTTGTAATCCGTGCATTGCATTGGTGGTTGCGACGTTCCACGCAACCACAATAATATCGATTTTGCTGCACTGCTTTCACATCTATGTAGTAGCTATATCCTACATGACACAATAAATCTTTGCCTTTGCTGGATTTCACTTTATTTATTTGTGTAAATAATGTAAGTATTTTTTCTTAAAACACTAAAATATTTTTTAATTTAAATATAAAAATATCTTTAAAAAATGTGTCATATGGAATTGTATTCTAATATGACGTGCCTCCATCGTCACTTTAACTCTATAACGATAATAATCACGAGCATAGTTGTTAAAAAATTTATAAAAAATTTACAGCTAAAAGGTCCCAAAAAATCCCAAAATGGTGGATTGGGATTTTGGGATTTTTAGGGATCTTTTTTGGGCAAAGTATTTTTGGGGAAATAATTTTTGGCTAAACGATATTTGACGAAATGATGTATGGGAAAATATTATTTGTGGAAATAATTTGTGGGGAAATAATTTTGGTCAAATGTTTTTGGGGAAAAGATTTTAGCATGTCCAATATGTGAACTTTGAAGAACGCCTGAAGTGACACTGATCGTGTTGGATTTATTATGTATTTGCAATTAATACAAAATGCACTCGATCTGTTAAATACTAATGAAACCATTTAACAAATTTAAATAAAAAACCAAAGGCAGACTTGAAATCATCAACTTGATGGTGTTTTTTTATTTTTGTTTATTGATCAGTTTCTTGGTAAATTCTACTAAATAAATAAACTAAGTTCCCATCCACATAGCGAAATTGCATGCCTGCCTTTTGAAGAGTTGAAATTTAGCTAAAGAAAAATGAGGTACAGCATGTCTTATTGAAGCTATTGCCGTTAACTTGTATGAACTAACTAACTAGAAAAGTCGGAAATTTAGCGAGAAAAATCGAGCTGATGCCCAAAAGCATTAAATAGGTTTAATTTTTTAAAAGTTTCTAAAACTTTTCTAAATAATACACCTAAAAATTACTCAATGCACTTTTCAAATAAATGTATACGAACAAAATAACTATGTACTATACGAGTACTATATACATGTATGTATGTGGTTTTTTTTAGTGAAAATTGTTATGTTATTTTTGTTTCAAGAAGTTTTAATTTACCGTTATCTTACTTTTTTCTTGTAAATTGATATTTTGTGCTTTTCATCACTATATGTGCGCGCTTGGTTATATACTCGTGTATATATGGTATATACAATAGTTTCACCTTCTGTTTTAAGTTTTTATTATTGTATTTATGTAAGTAGCACTATCTTGATAAATTAAACGATATAGTTTTTGTTGTTTCCAAAAATGTTAAACATTTTAATTACATCAGATAGAGAAGATACAATTTGAAACCTTCAAAAAACAAGAAAATTGTAAAATCTGTAGTTTTAACATTTTTATTAGAAGTTTTCGTTATATTGATTGTTTTAGTTTTTCAAAGCAAAAGTTTTTTGCGCAACCAAAAGAAAGTTGTTAAAATTTATGTTATTATGTGAAAAATAATAATGAAAATTAAAGTAAATAAAATAAATTTTAATTACGTATTACATTAGTTTATATAAAAGAGGTAAAAATTTATATTATAGTTTTAAGAGGAGTGTATTTGAGATAAAAGTTTTGTAAAATGATGCTAAATGTGGGCTTAACCAGAAACTATTAGTCTAATTCGAGAATATTAATTCGTTGCATAATTTGAAATATAAACATAATTAGTTGCTTAAATTGGCATTAATTATATTGTGGAATAAACCATACCTCTCTTGACTTGGAAAATAATTATTGAATAAACCTAAGAGCTTTGGTTGGTAACCTTCCTTTATTATTTGTCAAGTTTAGAACACCTTGTTTTAAATTATAGAATTATCGGCAACTTACTGTAACTTCCTACATACGTTCGATTTTAATAGTAACCCTCACTTCGCTGGCAACTATTTCGCTAGGTCATTGCAGATAGGGATCCGCAAAAAGTATCGATATTTTATAGTATCGATACTTTGGTTGCGATACAAAGTACTTTTGTACTCGATACTTTTTGTAACGATACCCAACTCGTATCGATACTTTTGATAAAAAAACATTAATACTTTTTGATAAAGAATCGTACATACTACTGCATATTTATGGGCTACACGAATTAAAAAAGGCTGAAATAAAAATGGTCATCAAGAAATGTTCATTAAAAAAGGAAGACCTTTTTAATTTCAGAAAATTTGTTAAAAAGCTGAATTAAAAATAATTGCCACAAATCGGCAAATATTGCAGATCACTTAAATGTATGTTGCGAAAATTTTGGCATAAAAAAACAAAACATTGCAGCGATAGTGATGGACAGTGGCAGTAACATAGTGGATGCCGTGAACTTATTTTTGAATCCATCTAAACATGTCAAACCTTTAATTCTAAATGTTCGAGATAATGTAAAATTGTTTAAGAACAGCGTAGTTCAAAGTGATTTTCTTAGAGCGAAGCAAAATTCGAATGGGTCATTGAAGTTAATATTGGACGTCGTAACTCGATGGAACTCCACTTATTATATGTTGGTGCGCTATGTTAAGCTGCGCACTGTAGTGAATGAGATCTTGCTAGAGAATACAAACGCACCGGGTATCCTAACAGCAGCTGAATTCATTCGAGTTCCAAGACTACTTTCAATTTTACATCCGTTCGAATACGTGACCAGAGATATATGCGGCGACGGCTACATAACTACCAGCAACAAATAAAAGCATCAACAAATAAAATCAATAAAAGGAAATGACGACGAAAAACGATTTGTCGAAACCTTAAAAGAACATGTTGTGGATGAGTTTGGTGAAATCGAGAACAGCCACATTATGGCGGTTTCAACGAATCTCGATCCCGGCTTCAAAAATATTAATTTTAAAGGTTCCTTAGGTGGTGCCCGTGCTATTTCACCCATCAGAAAAATAATGGACGCCTCTGACATCACATCATCCTTGTCTGAATCAAATGATGAAGGAGATCGGTCAGAACAATCCTCAACCTCATACGATTTTTAGAGCCATCACAAAAAATTAGGTCACGGTCGTCGTAAAAGGCGTTCTGGCCTAGGCGGAGACAAAGATGAGCTGAGTTTATATTTGGCGAATTCAGTTTGCCCACTAAAATCGGATCATATAATTCAATGGGAAAAAATGAAAAACGTTTTCCCTCAGTTGTACCGCCTTGAAAAAAAGTACCTAATAATACCCGATATTTCTGTACCACCAGAAAGATTGTTTTCTAAAGCTGGAGCTATTTTAACACAAACCCGAAACAGACTATGAGTGACAGGGTGTACAAACTGCTCTTTTTTTCTGATTGGAATGATAAAGATTGGGGCTTTCGAAAATAAAATTACTAATCATTACATGTTTTGTGTTTCTTTTGTGTAATAAATAAATATGAGCTCTAAAAATATATAAATTTTACATTATACTAAATTTACATAAATGCATTATTGATCCCTCCCTATTAAAAAACTTACATTAGAAATCGGCTATGTAAACCGAAACTGTTTTTAAATTATACTCGATACTTAACAGTATCGATACTTTTATTACGATACTAGTAATGAGTAAAGTATCGATACTTTCGCTTCGATACCACATCCCTAATTGCTGATAGGAAAGTTGGTCGATAGATCCCAATAGATCGCCAATAAGCAGATGGCCAACGTAACCATATCGCCAGAAGATTGCCACGAAATATACCGCAATATAATTATGAAGAAACCAAAACATCTCTTCTTGACACAAAAAGTAAGCCAACATCAGTCGAATCTGAAGAAAACACTATTCAGGCCAAATTACAATTGCAACGAGAGACAGTGATCTACCAAAAACAACGAATCTTAAGTTAGAATCTGCAGATTCAGCAAAACACTATAACTAGTAAAAGCTAAAATCTTTAGCAGCATGTTACAATACGGCGAAGCTAAGCAGTTTAGCAAGGTTTACAGTGAGCTGAAATTAAGTCAGGGCAATTATGAACAAATCATAGCGAATGCTCGAAGAAGTATTCGGGCCGAGGAATACTTCAACATGAACTTTTCCGACGAAATACAGGCAGAGTATGAGGCGATAGTCATCAACAGACAACAAATGCTTGAAACTGCGTTCGTAACATACATTTATCCAGCTACTTACCTAGCTACGTACCACAGATATTTACCCAGCTTGAGTGTAGAATCAGCAATCAGCCTAAAAACAATGCATGACAAAGCCCTAGAATTTGCTTAAACGCACTCAATAACAGGCATTCAGATAAAATTCTAGAGTGCCTTAGTGACGGGCATTTTGACAAGGCAATCAGATACTGAGGCTCATCGCATTTACAAATCAACAATCAAAAATCCAAAAGAAACCCAATCAATGGAAAATTTCTTTGACTTTTTGGAGGGTTCCAATCTCTGGCTACAATCACTAGAGAAAAAGTCAACATGAAAAACGAACCACCACAACTTAATACTGAGACGACAAAACATGTTGTATGACTGATCCATCTCCAAGCTACCAGCTGCAAAAAATTCCAAGCTTTGTCAGTTTTGGAGAGAACTGTAACTGTGAAGGTTTATGTAGAAAATGTTTCCGGGAGTACCATGGGCCCTACTGCTACAAGACATGTGAAAAATGTCAAGATAATTATGGTCATGCTTTTAACCACTTTCATCAAAGAAGAAGTGACAAATAAACTCAGATTAAAAAACACTTCAATTCAAGCAAACATTGCAGGCATGGGACTAGCAGAAGCCATAACAGCAAATTCTACTGTAGAATTCCCCATTAGGGCGAGTTTTCATCAAACTTCAAGCTAAAAGTCAAGGCTATGCTTTATAAGAATATAATCGGAAGTTTACACGATGTAATGGTTGAAACAAGTCACTTGAGCCACACCAGGAACATTTTCTGGGCAGATCCAAACTTTCATGAACCTGGTTCAATCGATATAATGTACTTTTAGGTGCTGATTACTAAGGTCAAATAATAATAGCGAATCCACTGAAAGGTGTACTAAATGAGCCAATTGTGTAACACACCAAATTAGGATGTACCATCACCCGTAACACAATTGCCAACGTAAACAGGGTAATGATTCATGCTATGGTAACGACAGCAGAGATTGACTGGCTGCTAACACAATTCTGAAAGATGAAGAAGTGGATAATAAAAGGGAATTCACAAAAAAAGAAATTGCATATGAGGAAATCTACAACCAAAGGTATTCGTGCCAAGCCAAGTAAGAATTCCGTTCAACATCGAGCAATTGTCGTCTAACAAAAGTCAAAACGGAGACATTAAGTGGGGAAGCTGAGCATTATTATTTACCACACCATGCTGTTTTCAAAGTAGCAACTTCAACGACAAAACTAAGAGTCGTCTTTGATGCAGAGGGACTTCCTTAAATTCTGTCTTACTGAATGGTCCCACGGTCCAACAAGGCCTCTTAAGTATAATACTTCGTTGGCGAGAACATAAGGACGTGTTTACATCTGACACAGAAATATGCTTCGCCAAATCACACTGCATGAAGATGACCAGGAATATCAACGCATCTTGTGCAGAAAATCTCCCGAACAACAAATAAAGGAATACAAAACTAGCACCGTGACTTACGGCACAGCAGCAGCAACATACCTAGCCATGCGAACATTGCAACAATTAGCAAGGGAAGAAAATTCCACCTATCTAGGCGAATAAGAAACTACTAACCACCATGCCCTGATACAAGCCATAAGCCAAAAGAACAGAAATAATGGGATTCTTGAATTCAAATTTGTTGACCCAGTCAAAACTCTCTTTGTCTACATTGGAATCCAGTGACAGACAGCTTCGGATTTTTAGCGGACACTGTCCATTTTTTGTTTTTCAGATTTTGCAGTTCTCTTGCTACTCTACTTCTTCTGTTGTTAGCTATATTGTAGGCTATATAAGTTGCAATATCTGTGTTTTCATTTTCCATATGTTATTGCTCAGTGCTACAACTCTGTATTCTTTTGTAGTCACCGATTTCATTATGAATTAAACAGTATCATTGATTGGTGGTGGCACCGTTTCATTTAAATATGGCAGTCGTAAGGGTGGTGGTGTTTTGATTCCGGTAAAGAATTCGGTTCTTAATGATGTGATTGCCTGTCATTCTGGCCTAAGCGTGATTACTGTCCGAGTCAGATTGGCCATTAATACATCGATTGCTGTAGCTGCCGTGTATATATGTACCTTACATTCGGACTTGGATTACTATAACACGTTTATCAACTTCATCGACTCGGCTGTTATGCCTCTAGTTCGTCCTAGCGACCAACTTATCATTGTGGGTGACTTTAATTTATCCGGTATATCTTGGGACGATGTGAACGGCGTATTTTCTTCATCTTCTACCGATGAGAGGACATTAGCTATCATCGATTACTTTGCCGGCATCTCAACTACACAGCTCATCCGTATTAGCAACAGTCGGAGGAAATTCCTTGTCTGTTATTTGCTAATGATGTTATGCATGCCGAGATTTCTGCGTGTCCGGACTTCACTGGTTGTGGGAGCATCTACCACGTATCGATCACGATAAATATTTTTCATTCTAATTGTAAAAAAAATTATGTTTCTAATGATTTTAATTTTAATTTTAGAAAAGCCGACTTCACATCTTTGAATGCATTTCTCAGCATTTCTGATTGGGACTTCTTACAACGCGCTGGTGATTTGAACTGTATGGTGTTAAGTTTCAACGATCTTCTCAGGTGTGGTATCGAAAAGCACGTTCCGCGGGTTAAAATAAACAAAATCGGCCGTCGGGAGCCATGGTATAATAATGAGTTGGTGTTGCTCTAGAAACGACGTAATAAGCTTCATTCCTTGTATAGATTGCATGGTGTTAAATATTATCCAGATTTTGATAGAGCCCGCAAGGAATTTAAATGCCTAAACTGGTTCCTTTACAACAACTAGGTAGTGCGAATTGAGGAAGAGTTAACATCTAATCCTAAGGATTTCTTGAATTTCATTAACAGCAAAAAAAAAGTAGCTGGATTTCCGTTTTCTATGTCTTACCAGAGATCCGTCGCTAGTCAGCCCTTGTATATCTGTAATTTGTTTGCCAATTTTTTTGCGTCGGTTTACAAACCTGTTCTGTCGTCCGCTATCGTATCTCCAGCTTTGCCCACCTTCGATCAATTTAATATTTTTAAGTTTACCGAGGAAGAAGTTTTGGATTGCTTGCTCCGGCTCTAGGTTGGAAAGGAAGCGGGTTATGATGGCTTCCTGCCGATTATGTTTAGGTGATGTGCTGAGAGTTTGACCCTTCCTATTACTTTCATATTTAATGAAAGCCTTCGTCGCGGTTTTTTCCCCGATCCTTGGAAAATTTCTTGTATTCATCCAATCTTCAAGGTGGGATCGCCATTATTTCTGTCTTACCCAAGTTGTTTGAGTCTATGGTTTATAGAATCTTGTTCTTCCACATTAAAAATTTCATTTCTCCTATACAAAAGGATTTTATCCCGGTAGATCTAAAGTAACTAACTTGGTTTCGCTTTGTGGCGACTTATTTGATAGTTTAAATCCCAGACATCAGCTTGACGTTGTTTATACAGATTTTGCCAAGGCTTTTGATATGATTGACCACTTTATTCTTCTTAGTAAGTAGAGTCTAAATTGTCAGTTCATTCCTATTAAATGGTTGCGTTCCTACCACACTGATCGTTGGGATTCTCCGTTAGGATCTTGGGTTCTTACTCCCAACTATTTCATGTGCCATCTGGCGTGCCTCAAGGTAGTCACATTGGACCATTGGTGTTTTCATTGTTTATCAACGGTGTGGGGAAATGCTTTGAGTTTGCTAACTGCCTCCTCTTCGCAGATGACATGAAAATTTTCGCCCGGGTTTCTAGTTTGTCTGATTGTGTAAAGTTGCAGGAGGACTTAAACAGATTTTCTAGTTGGTCAATTAACAATAGACTGGCGCTGAACGTGAACAAATGTAAGACGCTTTCTTTTAATTGTATCCGCTCACCCATTTGACCGAGTCGAGTTAATTTCCGATCTTGGTGTGATTTTTGCATTTGACGCTACATTTAACAGACATGTTAACACCATTATTTCAAAGTCGTATATTATGTTGGGCTTTATTAAACGAAACTGCAGGGATTTTAGGGACCCGATAACTTTGACATCACTGTATGTCTCGTTTGTTCGGTCTATTTTTATGTATGCATTTCCAGTTTGGGCGCCGTCCTATCACCGTCATTCCGGGAGGATTGAGAGTGTTCAGAAGAGTGCGAGTTACTCGTACGTCTAAACATCTATCCTCCCGAACGCCGAATCCGTCAACGTGATGGGCTTTTACTCATTGACCTGGTGCCAACAGACTACGATCTTTCGGAACCGATCCTGAGAATATCACGGGTGTTCAGTTCAGTTTTTGAAATTTTCGATCTGCACTTGTTGAGAGATTTGTTCAAGAATGTTTTTTTTTTAAATAATTGTAGTTAGCCGTAATTGTTTGTACCGATTGTAGAATAATACACCTGATTTTGAAGTTCGATTTGAAGCGGGGAAGATTTCGCCTTCCTTTTTTGCAGGTCTTTGCTTCCTGTTCCTTTTTAAAATCCAGTGGGTTTTATCCGTTAATTATTCTTCGTCAGTGTGGAATTCTTCAGCATTCTGTTCCTTTGGTTGCCTGGCTTGCTGTTCCTATTCTTGGGCTTGTAAAGGATTTTCAGCTTCTCATTTTCTATCTTAAGAGTTCTTACTTCGTTAATTAGCCCGGATGTAATTTTTCAATGTTAGTCTATTACTGTGTTTTCAACTTTTAATTATGGTAGAGTAATTGGTTCGATTTGTTTTACAAGTGTTGATTTTTAGATGAAGTAAATGATAGTTATTCGGCATTAGACATATAGGTATAGGTAAGGTGAGTAGGTCAAGTCTGTGTTCCGATTGTTGTTTCCTTTGCCACATTTAATTGGTCTAGCACCCCAGATCTCTGAGTAGAATTATCTTAAGTGTGTAATGGGTGAGTTGGTGTTGTATGGTACTGGTTTCACAATAACCACAATAAGCTAAAAAAGAGAAATTGCTGTAATATTCTTACCCGTTTACTATCTTATAATACATCCTTGTTTGAGGGACTATGCGAGGAAAACTGACTAAAGTAAAGTTTCTGACAAAAAGAAAATGACAAAAAATCCAAAACCTAACAACAGAAGATCATATAAACTAAAAACTGTAGGTGAAGTTTGATGGCCATTAACACGTATTCGTAGAAATAGGTACGCAGATCTGACTATGTCATGATGTTCAGTAGGGTTTCATGAATACTTGTACCAAGCGATATTTTTGCGCGACCCTCAGTGGCAGAGATTTTTATTTTACCAAATTTCCCTGGCAAAAAAAAAATCTGTAGTTTGAGTTTGATGGCAATTGACAGGTAATCGCAGAGATAGGTATGCAAATCTGGCTATATCGTGGCATTAAGCAGGATTTCATGAATATTTGTGCCAATCGATATTTTTGGGCGACCCTCAGGAGCTGAGATTTTTATTTTAACAAATTTCCTTAGCACAGAAAAATATAAATGTGGAGTTTGGCGGCCATTGAATGATAATCGCAGAGATAGGTACGCAGATCTGAATAAGCCTTGATATTATATTTGGTATTCGAATTTTGGGGTTGTACATCTGTTTGCCGATGTTTTTTGGCGAATCATATAATTTTTTTGCCCCATTTTTCAGAATTTTGTAAATTATCTGGATCTTCCTCGGAATAATTCTCTTCCAAATATTGCTTTGCTTTCTATTTGACTTTGGCATCGGTTGAAGGGCATTGGTAACTTCTATAGAATTGGCTAGCAGCTCATTTTTGTGTTTTAATATTGACACAAATCTTCCAATTCTCTTGTCAGTCAAGTTTGTTAAAATAAAAATCTCTGCCCTTGAGTGCCGTGCAAAAATATCGCTTAGCACCAATATTTATGAAATCCTACTAAATACCGTGGCATAGTCAGATCTGCGTACCTACTATATATCTGCGGTTTCCTATCAATGGTAATCAAATTCTACCTACACATGCCTACCAAAAATGGGTCGCACAAAAATATCATTTGGCACAAATATTCTTAAAATCCTTTGGAATATAATGACATGGTCAGATCTGCGTACCTATCTCCGCGATTACCTGTCAATGGTAATCAAACCCCCAGATACATTTTTTTGTGGCAGGAAATTTGTTAAAATAAAAATCTCAGTCCCTGAGTGTGGCGCAAAATTATCAGTTGGCACAAATATTCATGAAATCCTACCATGGCATATCCAGATAACAAATGACAATAAATAATAAATTGGCAACAAATTAAATTAAAAATTAAACAATTGAAATTTAGTTTTAAAAAATCCTGGAAAATGGAGATTTATTTTTAAAATTGCTTCGTCAACCTTGCAGACACAGATCAAATAATATTAAATAATTTTTTTTAAATTAAATTTGATGGTTTGTTCCGATTTTTTTTCTGTTTGAGAATATTATATTTGTTGCCAATTTTTTAATTTGGATGCCAAATGTTTATCACCACAGTGTTTAATTATGTCTCAAATATATTTGTTTATATTCTCATATGTATGTTGTTCCAAAATATTATTTGTGGTGCAAAGTTATTATTTTTGATGCTAATGTTTGTCGCCAACATTGTTTTCTTGTATGCCCGTTTAAATTGTCACAAAATCTAATATGAAAAGCATCAAATTGTTGGCTGGTCAAGCAGAAAGGCATACGCAGCCGTAGTTTACATGCAGATAATCGATGGTGACGGACACATAAATGTGACTTTGGTAACAGCAAAGACGAAGGTTGCGCCTATGAAGGAAATCACGATTCCTCGGTTGGAATTGTGCGCAGCTCATCTCCTCGTAAGGGTTATCAATAATGTACGAATTGCACTTAATCTGATTGGTGCGGATTATACGTTGTGGAGCAACTCATACATTGTATTATGTTGGCTACGCAAACCAGCGACGACTTTGAAACAATACGTGTCAAATCGAGTGGGTTACATTCAGCAGCATTGCGCTGCTTCTGCACATACGCGAAGCACAAGGTAATGCATATCGTACTGAAATTAATTTATTGAAATCTCGTTCTAGTGTTAACGCAACCAGCAAATTGCTTGCACTCAGTCCATTTCTGGATGACAAGGAGATTCGACGGCTGACTCATGTTGGGTTAACTTGTATCTAATTCTCCCCAACGCGAGAATGCCGGTCACAAAACAATTTTGAATTAAAAAAAAACGTAATCAACAAATGCAGTTTAGAATGGTAATGATTCTATAAAATTATATTTTATTTTTTAATGCTTTTTGACAGCTGGAAAATATTTTGGTTGCACACAGTTTTAGTAACAAAATATAATCCACAAAAATGGTGTATTGGTTTTTTGGAAAAGTATCCAACCCTTGATATTTATATAAACAAACTGGAAGTGTCAGAATGAGAAAAAATGTTTAAGGCCACAAAATGTAAGTTTTAAATTAAATATAAATAGAAAATAATTATTATATGATTTTATAATTTCAGATATTATACAATGCAAGAGGGATTTTAATCATACGTATTAAGCTAAGTATTTTACATTATTCATTATTGCTTTAAACTAATTTTACATTTTGTTTTTAGGTTATACTCGGATGGGAATATGTGTCTTTAATGCATTGATGGTTGCCTGCGCCAACATTCCGCCTCCCTTGAACGACTAAGTTCAATCACTAGCTGCTAATTTAACGAGTTTAGTTATGGGTCGCTTCAATATGCCGGTTTTTGTGAATAGTTCAACCACTCGTATTTTTCCATCACTGCCGGGAAATAGTTTTTGTATTCGGCCAAGCAGCCACTTGGATGGTGGAGTTCGCTCATCTCGCAACAACATGATGTCATTGAGATTAACATCGCTGTTCGACGTAAGCCATTTTGATCTTTTCTGGAGAGTTGTAAGATACTCCTTGTGCCAACGGGACCAGAAATGTTGACATATTTGCTGCATAAGCTTCCATCGTGAATTGTATGGTATCTTGGTGGTAGTGATATCTACCTCGGGAATATAATTAGCTGAGTGACCGATAAGGAAATGTGCGGGCGTGAGTACGTCAAATTCATCGTTGCTGGCCTTGCACAATGGCCTTGAATTCAGCATCGCTTCAACTTGTGTAAGGACCGTGTATAATTCATCATTGGTTAATATTTGATTACCGATGATCCGTTTCAGATGGAATTTCAGAGATTTTACTGCCGCCTCCCATAATCCACCAAAATGTGGTGCGCACGGTGGATTAAAGTGCCAGTTGATTCTATCCTTTAATAAAAAGTTACTTATAGTATTTGAATTTTTATTTAATAAAGCGAAAACTTCCTTTAGCTCACGATTAGCGCCGGAAAAATTCGAGCCGTTATCGCTATAAATGTTAGTTGGGATTCCGCGACGAGATATAAATCTTCTCAACGCTGCCAGAAATGATTCTGTCGTCAAATCATTGACGAGTTCGACGTGTACGGCCTTAATACTTGTGCATATGAATAAGGCGATGTATGATTTTTGTGGTTTTTGTCCTCGGCCGCGTCTCTGATAGGTAAGTATAGGTCCCGCGTAATCGATTCCCACATGCAGGAACGGTCTCTCGTACTGCACTCTACAGTCTGGTAAATCAGCCATAACTTCATTTGGTATACGCGGTTGATACCTCGAACAGATGGTGCATCTTTTTATTATTTCCCGGATCATTATTTTTGCTCGTACTATCCAAAAACGTTGCTTCAGAGTGTTGCTTAGAAACGATAAACTAGCATGTCCCTGTTGAATGTGAAGTTCTCGGATAAGTAATTTTACTAGATTACTGTTGTATGGTAGAATTGCTGGATGTTTTATCTCAAACGATGCTACTGAATTATCAATTCTGCCACCAACTCGCAGTATTCCAATATCATCGATAAACGGTGTCAGTGGAAGTATTTTGCTGTGTCTTAAAATTGGTTTACTCTGTGTTAAGGCTCTGATCTCTTCGGCGAAAAACTTCGATTGAACATATTTGATTAATATGGTTTCGCTGCAGCGTAGTTCGTCTCGTGTTAGCGGACCAGCAATCTTTGGTTTAGTTGCTCGACAGTTATTTGTAAACCGATAAATCCAACTGATAATGACTATAATTTTTTGATAACTGGAGTACGCTTCTATAATTGATTCAAGAATATTGGTGCTGGCACTCGATGTGAATGCATACATATTTGGTGGTCGCTCCTCCTCTTTAGTATCGTAATGAGTTTTCTGTGCTGGCCAGTGCGATTCATCTTTGACAAGCCAATCTGGACCTAACCACCATTGTTTGTGTTCGCGGAGTAGTTCCGCTGATATACCTCTCGACGCGCAGTCTGCCGGATTTGACTTTGATGGAACGTGTCGCCAATTGCTACGACTAACCTTTTGTATTACCTGCGATGTTCGGTTTCCTACAAAAGTAGACCACCTTCGAGGGTGGGACGATAACCAATCCAAAACTATTTTGGAATCGGTCCACGCTGTGATTGACTCGATTGCGAAGGTAGTGGATGCTGTTATTGATCCAACTAGCCTTACCAAGAGAACACTGGCACATAACTCTAATCGAGGAATAGAGACTTGCTTGATTGGCGCCACCTTGGTTTTTGCCGTAATTATTCTGGATGAACAACGCCCGTTTGTATACGTGACACGTAAATAGGCGACGGCTGCGTAGGCCAGTTCACTGGCGTCGCAGAATGCGTGAATGGAAATATGGTTAACCTTTTCATCAAGTAGCAGCCATCTCGGAATATTTATTTTAGTAGCATGATTCATGTCTTCCCTCATTCGATTCCACCTTTCCTCCACGTCGGACGGTAGTTTGTCATCCCAATTAAAATTTGATAACCATAATGATTGTAAGAGAATTTTGAACCGTATAGTACTAGGAGCTAACCATCCCAATGGATCAAAAATTTTGCTGCTCTCTGAAAGTATAATTCGTTTGGTGACCGACGTAGCTCTTTGTAATGCGACTGTGAATTGAAAATTATCATTGTGTGGGTTCCAGTTGACTCCGAGTATCTTTAGACAACCTTCATTGCCACTATCTTTGATTTCCTTTGACTGGTTTGCTCTTTGTTCTTCAGCGATTGTGTCGAGTAACTCGGTTGAGTTTGAGCTAAATTTGCGCAACTTCATACCCGCTTCGTGCAATATTGTGATGAGATTCTCTTTCAAATTGATTGCCTCTTCTAAACAATGCGTACCTGTCATTAAATCATCGACATACATATCACTGTGGAGTGAACGCGATGCCTCTGGAAATCGATGTTGATTTTGTTTAGCCAGTTCTTCTATCACCCTTGTGGCAAGAAATGGTGCCGATGCTGTTCCATATGTGAGTGTTTGTAATTGGAAAAAACTCATTTGCTTGTTAGGATCATCTCGCCATATGATACATTGCGTCTTTTGATCGTGCTCGTCAACCAATATCTGGCGGTACATCTTTTCGATGTCCGCGCTTAGTACAAATGCGTGTTCCCTGAATCTCAATAATATCTCATAAATGCTGGATTGAATATTTGGACCTACTAGTAGTGTATCATTCAATGAAATCTTATTGGTACCTTTTGCCGAAGCATCGAACACCACACGCAATTTTGTAGTCGTGCTTTCCTGCTTCAGCACTCCATGGTGCGGTAAGAACACATAATCATCTCTAATAGCTATTTCGTTCGTAATCTGTTTCATATGGCCAAGTATGATGTATTCTTTGATGAATTCGCTGTATGACCGTGCGAACGATTCGTCTTGCTGAAACCTTCGTTCTAAAGCCAATAATCGTTTAATAGCCATCTGTCGAGTACTTCCAATGATCGGTTTTGGTGTCTTGAACGGCAATCTGACTATAAATCTGCCGGAGCTGTCCCTTGTGGTATTGTCAACAAAGTGTTTTTCACATATTTCTTCCTGTGCTGTTAGTTTCGGTTTGGATTCAATAATTTCTTCTATCTCCCAGAAAGCTCTCAAACATTTATCCACGTCAATTGATGGTAATTGGTCTCTAACTGTTGTCAGTAGTGCCGTCGATGCTTCTTCGAACTTTTGTTGTGTCCCTACTAGAATCCAGCCCAATAAGGTGTTTTGTGCAATAATCTTACCTTCGGCATTTTTAATGTTTTCAGGTCTCAGTATATCAAAGACTATATTTGCACCTAACAGGATGTCTACCGACCTTGGTGAATTGCTGTCTGGATCTGCCAACTGAATATTTTCCAAAAGTTTGATATCAGCTGCTGCCCTAGTTGATGGTGGAATCAGTGTGGTGATTTTCGAAAGAATATACGCTTCTAGTTCTATATTCATGCTATCATCTGTTCTACCAGTTAAACTTAATGAAACAATGCCTCTAGTTGATTCTATCTTACACTGACCAATACCGGATACTGTAATTCTACCATGACGTCTAGGTAGTTTGAGACGCTGCATGCATGTCTCCGATATAAATGATAATTGCGATCCGGTATCCAGTAATACCCTGCACAACACTCGATTTCCAAATTGATCTTGAACTCTAATTAGCGCAGTAGGTAATGGTGATTGAATTGGCATACTTGATGCTTGTAAACAAGTACTCTGAACTGTCAGTTTCTCCGTTGATGTAGTATTCGATGCACTAATCTGCTGTTTTGTATCTGGTTGTACATGTAATGCTGTGTGGTGTCGTTTCCGGCATATATGACAACTCTTCTTGGATTTGCATTGATATACCGAATGACTATCCGATAGGCAATTAAAGCAGCGCCCAGAATCCTTGATGAATGTTCTACGCTGTTCAATTGGCTGTTCCAAAAATTGATTGCATTGATATAACATATGTTCCGATGACTTACACATGCCGCAGGTTATGGTGTTTAGCGCATATGCCCTTGTAGATTCAGCTCCAGCTGTCTTGATACAAGTGCAGCTCATTGATTCTAATGCGTCCGATCTGTTGTTCAGGAATATCAAAAATTCTTCGAATTTAGTGAAATCTTGATTGCTTGTTTGTTGTGACCATAGATTCCTAGTCTCATCGTCGACTTTATTAAGCAATATAAAAATGAGCCAAGGGTCACGAGACTCAGCCTCCGCACCAAGCGCACGTAGACCTCGAACGATTTCATCGGACGTGTTCAATAATTTTCTGATATTGACAGCAACATTTGACCCGATGCTTGGTTGCTCCAAGAAGGTCCGTATGAACGCATTTACCGTATGCTTCTTCCGGTCGTACCTGTCGCGTAACTTCTTGAATGCTTCATTGTAATTAGCTTCAGTTATCGCGAAATGTTTAATTAACGAAGCTGCTTCTCCTCGTAGTAAACCTTTAAGGTACTGGAATTTTTGCGATGGTGTTAACGCAACATTTCCGTGAATACTGGACGTGTACAAATCGTTAAAAGACTGCCACTCCATGTAATCTCCACTAAATGGAGCTATATTGATTTTCGGCAGCCTTACTTGCGCACACCCTTCGCCATTGATTGTACTGTTAAGCAATGTATTATTATGACCACCCCCTCCTTCTACGTTCGACTGTCTAATCCATTTTGTCAATTTCGTGATGACCTCGTAATACATATCCTCGAAAATTAAAATCTCAGACGGCTCCTCAGCGTTGATTAAGAATATCTCATCCTCTATATCACTAAACTTTTTAAACATATCGTTAACTCGATTTTGTTTCACTACCACTTCGTCGCTATCAGTTTCTGCTTTAATTTGTTGTGCAAATGTTCGCATTTTAACCATTTGCTCACGTATTGTTGTACGCACCTTCTTTAAACCGGCTAGTTTACGTTCGAGTTTTTCATCTAACGGCATTATGATTGTTACAAATTAACCTCAGAATATGGTTATGCAAAACGGTACACAATATGGTTATGCAGATCAACTTTTCGATTGATTTTAATTATTTAAACAATGTGCGAAAAAAATGTTCACTCATAAACTAAATTTATTAACGGTAAATAATAGCGGTACTTAACTAAGTGGTGTGATCGGATGATTACCACGTTTGCTTTCTTCGATTCTCCTTGTAAAAATGGATGCTTGATTTCCACGCTTGCGATGATTTTCGTATTGTTGATTGATTAACTCCAAAATTGCAGAGATCCGGCTCGAAGGACCAATTTTATGTTGGGTTAACTTGTATCTTATTCTCCCCAACGCGAGAATGCCGGTCACAAAACAATTTTGAATTAAAAAAAACGTAATCAACAAATGCAGTTTAGAATGGTAATGATTCTATAAAATTATATTTTATTTTTTAATGCTTTTTGACAGCTGGAAAATATTTTGGTTGCACACAGTTTTAGTAACAAAATATAATCCACAAAAATGGTGTATTGGTTTTTTGGAAAAGTATCCAACCCTTGATATTTATATAAACAAACTGGAAGTGTCAGAATGAGAAAAAATGTTTAAGGCCACAAAATGTAAGTTTTAAATTAAATATAAATAG
This sequence comes from Tipula vernalis, assembly GCA_958295665.1. Taxonomy (NCBI): domain Eukaryota; kingdom Metazoa; phylum Arthropoda; class Insecta; order Diptera; family Tipulidae; genus Tipula; species Tipula vernalis. The sequence continues at coordinate 263,334,440 of OY282559.1, forward strand.
AAAATAATTATTATATGATTTTATAATTTCAGATATTATACAATGCAAGAGGGATTTTAATCATACGTATTAAGCTAAGTATTTTACATTATTCATTATTGCTTTAAACTAATTTTACATTTTGTTTTTAGGTTATACTCGGATGGGAATATGTGTCTTTAATGCATTGATGGTTGCCTGCGCCAACAACTCATGCTGATCTTCGACACGATCAGCGTCATCCGATGATTTTACCGAAGGAATGTACATTGGCTCGGTTACTTATTAATCATGCGCACATGGTCACACTACATGGCGGTATTCAAGAAATGTTGCACTACCTAAGAAGACGATTCTGGATTGTTCATGGGCGTGCAGTGGTAAAAACGTTCATCCATCAATGTGTCACCTGCAAACTCTATCAGCGAATAATGCAACAGCAACAGATGGCGTCGTTGCCACGTTCACGTGTTTTGGTAGCTCCACCATTCACAAACACTGGGCTAGATTACTGTGGTCCATTTAATGTCAGACTGGGCGGTCGACGAGCAATAACGACAACAAAAACATATGCAGTGATCTTCATTTGTATGAGCACCAAGGCCGTACACATAGAGGTTGCCGAAGATCTGTCGACTAGATCACATTTAGATGTATTCGATAGATTCATTAGTCGACGCGGCTACTGTACCACACTCTGCAGCGATAACGGAACTCAGTTTGTTGGCGCAGATCGGCTAATACAACGCGAACTCCGTGAGTGGAGCAACACGCATGCTCAACAGCATATCGCAGACGCCGGTGTTAGATGGCAATTTATAACGCCTGCCGCACCGCATCATGGTGGCCTATGGGAGGCAGCGGTCCGATCCGCTAAAAAACATTTAGTGCGGATCATTGGCAAACAACCGATTTATTATCACCAATTGAACACGCTTCTAACACGGATCGAAGCATGTCTCAATTCAGGCGAATTTCTAATAGGACGACCAATAACAGTACGGCCTGAACCAACGGTTCCAGAAGTACCAGAAAATCGTCTGAAATATTGGCAGCAACTACAGCGAATGTACTAACAATTCTGGAAGTGTTGGTAACAGGAATATCTCACTTTATTACAAGCACTTGGTAAATGGGCACGAGCAGAACCAAATCTGCAAATGGATGTCATTCAACAAGATAATCTTCCTCCCTCTCGATGGCGTATAGGGCGCATCATCAAAATACATCCGGGCAGTGATGGGCTGGTAGGTGTGGTAACGATCGAATACAATAGTGATCAAAAAACACCAGATGGACAGCCAATCAAACATCAATATCAGCGACCGGTCCAGAAAGTATGCCGGCTTATTTCAGTAGAGGAGAAGGTTCCAAACCGCACCGGTTTGGCCGGGCAGGAATGTATAAGATCGAACACCCCGAATCCGAACGAAGAAGTAAATGATGTTTACTGAACGCACCTACTAACTTGCAATAGAATGCACCCGTATACATCTGGTCACACCACGTCGTATTTGAGTTTTCCCCTTCCTTTTTTTTTGTATAACGTTTTTTTTACTTCTTTTTTATTCATTATTCTGTGTACAGCCCAAGTAACAATTTGATAGGTAAATTGTCCTAGACAGCAAAAACAAAGCTGTTACAACGTCATTAAATCAGAAAAATTACACAAATTAGTTATAAATGTTAAATAGATATTCAATAAGTTTATAAAACGTTGTGGCAGTGAAAAAAAAGCTAATAAGCTTAAGTAGGTATATAAGACATTCCAGCAGGGATTTTGTTATACGCCATAAAGCAAAACAGTCGGGAGAAAAGCAATTTTGCTGTGGTAGTCAACTAAACAAATATGACAGCTATAATACTTTATTAATTTTTTTGTGTAATTTTCAAACATATTTGCATTTAATCAAAATTACTGTTAAAATAACAAAATATGTAGTTAGAAAACAAGTCTAAAAGAAATTTGTAAGTAATTTTGGACGTGAAAAAGGGTTTTTTCGGCTATGATACAAAAATCCCATATGCTGTGCGGTCTAGTTTTGCACTTTATGACATAAAATCAAATAATTCGAATATAATGGCGAACAAACATTTATATAATTGTTTATAATTTTATATACTCGTATTTATTAATTTATTATTTATCATAATTGTAAATAGTGATGAGTCTTGCCAAATGCTCTGTTTGAGATGCATCTTGCAATTGACTAGTACCAGTTGATGCGGATGGGTGTAACGTAACAATAAGATTGGTTGATTTTTCCATTGTTTTTTTGCGACTATCGATTACATCTTGAACCGAAGGAATATTTGATACTTCTTAATTTAAAACAAAAATCATTAAAAAATTAATAAAAATTAACAAAATAATTTGCTGTACATGCTCTTCGGAAGTGGCTCGTTCTTCTAACCTTTGCATACCCTATACTGAAAGCTGATACTCCGAATATTTGGCAAGCAAGCGTGCCGGTTCTGAGCACCATGAATTATCGGCTTTTTGCCCTGTAACCCTTGATATTTGAGAAACTCTTTGGTGTCCGGTGGATAATGAGCCATACCATTATTTTCGTCTCCTTCAAACCAGCACGCCAGACACACAAACAATTCCTTCTTGCTTACAGTTTCGAGAACACAGAAAACCTAATAATCATAACAAACCTATTAAATAATACTCTTATAATATTAAATAAACTGAAAATCACTAGAAAAAATGATTTCATAGCAAACACTTACCATTATTAAAGATACAATGTACTGTTTCAGTAATTACCGCGTTAATATGACAATAATGTTGAATAACAAACTACAGAAATCCAACTTGATATACCAATTGGTTTGGAAAAGGAAAAACTACTTAACTCAAAGCAAAATTACTTATCTAACAACGAAACTGCTTAGCACACAGCGAAATTTATCTGAGGAAACTAAACGTGGATAATAAAGGAAAACTGCTAACTCAAAGCAAAATTGTTTAAGATACAGCAAAACTGCTTAACACACCGCAGAATCTAAATGTGTACTATGTGTAAATTTATAACTAAAACAATGTTGTTAACCCTCTAGCAGGTATTTCCGCTTTTAGACGGAGCGTAGAAAACATGAATAATAAATAGAAAATTATTATTTGCTGTTAAAAATATTGTAGGTGTAGGTGCGTTAACGGGTATTATTTGCGTAATTCAAACACTTCAGTTAAATATTTATGTGAACAAAATTGGACAGACAAATATTTAATTGTTGCGTCACAATGTCCAAGTGTACAAGAAATATTATTAGTGTCTTGTTTTTCTTTTCGTAGAAATCAGAGAGTAGAAAGATAGAACCATCTACAGTGCAGTATATTCTTGGTGTGCTTGAGAGGCACTCTTCGAGTATAACGCTAAATGTTAACAATACTTGGGAGGAGTACTTCGAGTGCAAACAGCTAAGAATGTAAAATGTAGAAAATATCGATACATCGTGTGAGCGATTATAGCTGACATAGCGAGGCAATAGTAAAATAGTTTGCATTTCTCAAAACAGGAAAAAGTGTCTCGCTTGATTTGACGCAAGTGTGCTAGTAAGTTTTAAAAGGCTTCGTTTGCAATTGAGAGACACAAAATTGATGTATAAACAAAATTATCTCACATCGAATAGCTTAGCTTTGCTGAAAGGCGCAACGGACCCTTGTAAGCCTTTGGTGCTTTTACAGTTCAACCGGGAATTAGAATTTCAATTAGTGATGTGTTTGTATTGTATAATCTTTGTTAATGTAGTAATATGTTAGTAATTTTAACCTGAGACAATTTTAGACCTAATTTTCGATTTTTTCACATTAAAATTACCCTGCCGTGATTTTCCTAGTCAGAAAAAATTGCCTGCTAAAGAGTTAAAGTAAATAATATTCCATGCAAAGTCCAACAGCTAAAACGCTTAACACAAAACAATAATGTTTTATGATCAGTGATTTTCTCATTCAAAAGCTAATTTGTTACTTAAAACATTTAATATACATATTTTGGTTACTTTTTCGTAAGTTCGTAAGACACTTTAACTGTAATAACATTTAATTTAGGACAAATAGTTAAAATGGTTATCTATTATACTATTTAGCTGTTACATATATTAAAGCCATCTTTTAATTTAGTTTTTCTTCTCATAAAAATGGCTGCATCATTTATCTGGTTAAAAAAGTTCGGCAAAAACAACTTTATCACATGCAAATATTAAAAAAACGCCAATCTTCAGCTTTTGGTTGATTACCAGAAGTTTTTTAACAGAATTGGATTTATTTTTCAGCAAAAATAAATTTTTCGAAAAAAATTTTGATTTTAATTTTATTATTCATATCAAATATTTTTAAGTCGCGTTTTCCATTTCTGACCTACTTTTTCAAACTGGTCGATGAAATTTATTTCCCGTGTATTTTTACGATTAAAAATCACAAGTAAAGTCATATTTGCCCTGTCAATATTTCATAAAATATTTGTGACATTTATTATTAAAGTATAGAAAACATAATTAGAATGACATCATTAAAATTGTAGATGCAATTATAGAAATAGGTTTTTACCAATCATTTAGCAACAAATTGTGATTGTTACAATAATTTTCAAAATAATAGCTCTTTAGTTATTTCTGATTTTTTTGCTATTTTGAAACCGATTCCCTTAACTACGTGTTTGCTGCCATAACATTAATTTTTCTTATGTAACTATTTTTCGTGAAGCACAGCGAAATCGCAAATATAATTTTTTTGCTATTTGGGAACCTATGTATATTTTTAAATAAATCAAACTGCTGTCTCAAAAGTATTTACCATTTATTACGAGTTTGCTGTTTGACGTTGCTATAACATATCGGCAAGCAAACTACGATTACCATTTTTGCTGCTATTTCGTCGACAAACCAACAAACTGACGTTTTTGTATATTTTTTAAGAAGTTATTATAACTAAATTGCTGTGAATTTTAGATGGCACGACGTTTTGACAACACCAAATTGTTATTTGGGAGTTCTTGCTATAACAATATAAATAAACTACAAATTAAATTCAATAATTCTTAGTATTTTTATTCGTGCGATAAGGATAATATTATACAGATTGTGTTCTAGTTCTATGTCCCACTTAAATTAAGCTTCTTTTAAAATTGGTCTGATGCTGATGGCTTGTATATCTAACTGCTTTGATTTTACAAACATACAATACATTCATAAACGAATAAAAGCTTACACCATAAATCAAAATCATTGATTGTGTTCTTGTTCTATGTTTCTCACTCACACAACAATATTTTTAATTTTCATAGTGTTTACAATAAAAAAAAAAAAGGAAAACACAATTTGTGGTAAAAATTTGTTTTGAAAAATTATAATAATTATAAACAATTAAACTATTATTCATTATTTTTGTTAATTGTTTATTATGACTAGATCCACAAAGCCAGTGGAGAATACAAGCATTCCATATAATATTTATATTTACATAATCAATATACATACATAAGTATGAACATTATACACAACAAACTATTATGTAATTATGGAACATGAACCATTCAAATTTAAAAACAATTAACATTTTTATAATTAATGATTCTATTGTGAACAATTTAAGTATGTATACGAGTATATAAAATTAATAATTAACAACAAATTTAAAGTGGAATATTTGATTTATAAACTATTATTTTATATTAACAATTATTTTATAGGGCATCCAGTTCCGGAAATCGGGATTCCGACATTCCGGATTCCGGAATACCTTGTTTGGTGTTTTTTTTATAATACTTTATTACAAAAAAGCTTTAATTTTAGAAATTTCATCTGCCAGCGACAACTGTTTGAAACGTTATCATCGTTATCATATTACAAATATATTCTACTTTCAGTCAAGTACATTCATTAATATATGGTCGAACTTTTTTTTTTAAATACTATAGAATTCACTCAATTCAAAAAGATTTGTGATATGATCAACTGTGCTTTGTAAATTTAAAAAAAAAAAAAGAAAAAAAAAAATTTCCTAACGGTACACTGATAATAAAATTTTAAAAAGTTGGAAAATCACACGCGCATTCAGTTGTAAATGACTTACTAATTTTTTTAAGAGTTAATCGGGATTTACAAACAAAGAATAATACAGCTTAATTAATGTCGATTTCGATTGATTTTATCCCCTCATTCGAGTACCCTATTTTTTAACGTCAATCGAATGAAAATATTTTATTGCACTAGTGTTTAATTGTGTGTGTGTTTGGTCGAAAAATATCAATAATAATAAAAATAAATGAAGAAACTAAATATAAATTTAGAAGATTACAATTTGGTGTTTGATATCGAGTGATGTGTTATAATGAGTGGGGCTTGGCGGTGTTGGAATAATTTAACGGCCAAATTCAAAATGCCACCATTTAAATCACAAAATGTCATGAATAATAGCAGAGCACCGTGTATTTTATAGCGCCATAATCAAAAAATCTGAGCTTTTATAAGGGAATTAGAAACGAGGAAAAAACGAAACTTTTCATAGTAAAACACACAAAACATATGGGAAATCATTTTTTTTCCTAAGACAAATTTTTAAATGAAAATGTTACAAATTCTTAATTATGATTTCTGAAATAATTTCATAAATATTTGAATTTCAACATATATGAATGTCGTTTAAGTAAATCATTTTCATTTTCTTGTAATAATTGATTTATTTAAACCAAAATATTAAAAAAATTCATAACAACAGCATTCTGGTCAAATTGAAATAAAAGCTTACTACGATTCGTTTGGTCACTAAGCCAATATACATTACATAGATGGCAGTGATGGCCGTAAAAATTTGAAAAAATCGTACCAAAAATTACCTCCTGGGGAAATTTCAAGTTCAAAAATTGTAGGAAAAGCAAAACAAATTCACAAAATATAGGAACGTGTGATAATTTTGCGATTAAATAACTTTTTTTCGTATTTTTCTATGACCATTTTAGACATCTTACGTACACTAGTAAAACTAAAGATAAATTTAGCAAGTATTATTTTAATTTGTCAGAGCCAACTTTGATGTATTTTTCAAAATGAAAGTTCGAAAAAATTTATTTACAAATAATTTAATTTTAATATTTCTGCAATTAATATTTACTTAATACCAATATGGCCATTCATTGAAAAACTTGAAGCTAAAAAACACCATTTTTACTATGGATTCCTATGGAAATCAGTGAAAAGTTATACCACTAAAAAAGCTTCTAAAAAATACGTCATTAAGATTATGGCTCTATACTATAGAAGGCTCTGATAATAGCCGCCTAAAATCAAAATGTCATCACGACAAATCAAAATGTCATTACGACAAAATATTTATTTATTTATTTAATATTTAATATATTACCTACAGTGGTATACAATCGGCAATTCGGCAACAATAAATTAAATCAAAAAATGAAAAGTATCTACATAACAAAATAAAAACAATAAAATGCCTATAAGGTCTTAAAAAGCTCGCGTCTAAACGAATCTCTAGTCAAATTAAAATCAAAAACATCGTATGAATAATTGAAAAGTCGAGACGTGCTCAAGGCTGGCTCCGAAAGTTGATAGTTTGTTGAGCCAGAATCGATTAGTAAAAATCATCCCGACGACGCAGACAATGTTCGGGAGCATAAATATTGAGTCGTGCGAGTAATTCAGTACAATCAATACGATACAATAAAATGTCGCGTACAAATAAAACGCAAGCCGCCACCCGACGCTGTTCTAAACGCCTTAATCCCAAAAGGTTGCAGCGCTCATGATAATGTGGAATAGCATAATTATTCATTGATGGTGTACTGCGAAGTGCGTATAAAACAAATTGCATCTGAACGATTTCAAATGAAAAAATAGAAATGTTTCGACCAATGCTTCGAATAGTTTCGTCGATCCCACGGTAATTTCTGATTTCACACCTTTTGCCCGATTTGAAAATCGGGCGAATGAAGGAAATCTTCCAAGGCTCCGGGAAAACCCCTGTACGAAGGCTTTCGTTAAAAATAAATGCGAGAGGAACAGCTAAACCATCCTCACAGTTTTTCATAAGGATGGGTGGAATGCCGTCATGTGCTGAGCCCTTATTCACGTCAAGTCGCGCCAAACTATCGGAGATCTCATCTACAGAAAACCTCAACAGACTAAATTCCGAACAGTCACTAGATTTAGTAATAGTAGTATGAGACTTATAGACAGACTTAAAATAGTTGGCAAGTAAATTACAGATATCCGAGGGCCGACTTGCAGATGAGTTCTGATAAACCATAGGTGACGGAAATCCAACAACATTTCTTTTGCTGTTGATGAAATTCCAGAAATTTTTAGGATTAGTAGTAAGATCTTCTTCAATCTGCAAAATATAATTATTATAAAGGGACCGGTTTAAAATTCGAAACTCCGTACGGGCTGCATTGAACGCAGAGTAAAACTTATCCCCATGTACCCTATATAATGAATGAAGTTTATTACGACGCTTCTCGAGTAGCACAAGTTTATCATTATACCATGGCTCACGAAATTGCGGTTTGTCTTTTACCTTCGGAACAAACATTTCGATGCCAGCCATGATACGCTCGTCCAGCAGACGGACAATCTTGTTCAAGTCCACTCCTCGTTGGAGAAAGCTCCAGTCCGAATTGGCTAGAAATTCGTTTAAAGAGACATAATCTGCACATCTAAAATTAAAATGAGAACCATTATTGTAAGTAAAATTAGTAACACACTTTTCATGAAATATATTTATCATAATAGGAGTGTGGTAAATGCTCGCAGAGCCAGTGAAATCCTCACAAGATGAAATCTCCGAATGTAAAACATCAGTATCGAAAACCAGATCCAAAAACTTGCTGCAGCTGTTGGACACTCTGTTCTGTTGAGTGGTAGCAATGCTCGTAAAATATTCTATCGTATGTAACACCCTTTCGTCTGTAGAAGACGAAGTAAAAACTCCATCAACATCGAACCAAATAGCATAACGAAGATTAAAGTCGCCAACAAACATAAGGTGTTCGCCAGCTCCTACCAAAGGTAACACAATTGAATCAACAAAATTAGTAATCTCCACATAATAATCCAAGTTTGAGCCACTAGGAATATATACAGCGACCACGATCACGGAGGAATGGGCGACCTTTACACGGACTGCCATAATATCTAGTTGAGAATGACAAGCGATCATCTCGTTCAAAATCGAACACTTCACAGCAATCAGCACTCCTCCACCTTTCATGCTGGTGAGAAAGTTATAACGGTCTTTCCTATGGACGACATAGTTGGATGGGAAAATTTCCTCGGAATTAAAACTGGCTGTAAGCCAGGTCTCACCAATAGTTATAATGTCGTAATCATTGTCAAGAATCCCAAGCCGAAAGGCTTTAGCTTTGCCCCGAATGCTGGATGCATTGTGGTAATAAATCGACGTAAATGCCATCAGTTTATGGTTCAAGTGACCCATGATAATACTGTTGCGGTTGTCACAATTGAATTCATGTTGAATATTCGACGGAGTAATACTGGTGCTAAAGTGGTTATTATGTAGGTAGTTATTACGATTATTATTTTTGTTGTTATTATTATTATTATTACTATTATTAATATTGTTATTATTATTATGCTGTTATTATTAATGATGCCGTAATACGACCCTTTCCTGAGCGGCGAAAGTTGATGAATGGTTTAATCACACATTCTAAGGGCCAAATGCTTCCATCAAAAACGGAAGTTAGAGACGTGCAAGTACTTTTTGGGCTTCACCATCTCCAACTCGGACTGTTGGACATCGGTACCAGCAATCACAGTTTGCAGACCATCCAATATCCCCGATTGAATATTTCCTATAGCGGTGGTGTTAACACTATTCGCCGATGTACCAGCTAACAACTTACTAGATACTAGCTGAAAGTCAGCAAGCTTTTTTGTCAACGAGTTGCCAATCTCACTTAGTTGGATCATCAGAGATTGTAATAATTGTTGATGACTGCAGTGAATGTTTACGCAATCGTTTCAAATAAATTTAATATTAGACGAATTATTACACAACTTGGCATTCGCAATTGGTATCTACGAGCAAGCAAAATGAAATTTTTTACCACAGCCACCTAAACAGCACAAAAAATTATTGTCAACAAAAATGACCTCACATTTATTACACTAGTTTTTCATATTGGACATATATGACGCACGCGATATTAAGGTTCGATTATTGTAAAACTTAAACAATGTAACGGTCCACCCGCTATGAAACAAACACTTAGACACTGCGCGTTTATTAATCAATGTACACAACAAATTAAAAAAAACAGTTAAAAGCACAGTAAAACACCGGGAAGCACACTAATGAAATCACGAAACAGTTTAGATTAAATGAAACAAAATAGAATCACAAAATAGTTTTATATCAATACACTATGTATAAAGGACACACATTGATATGAGAATTAGATTCACGATTATTTAATTATAACTCGAATACTCATAAATCGCAATCACAAAATTAAAATTTAAATAAAAACCAATAAATACAAAATAAAAAATTTCTCAATAACTTGTTGATGATTATTATTTTTTTATTTTATTAGTTAGATGTTACTGGTTTGACGGTCGATTACACAAATATTGCCATATGCGTTGGTGTGTGTAAAAAGAGGGGTTACTCGACCAAAAAAGCTAGAGTAGCAAAAATTGCACTAGTGCAAAACTAAAGGGTGGTTAAATTTTAAGGGCCGACGTTGAATGTGAACCACACCGAAACGTCAAGTTTTTTTCTGCATTTCATTTGACATTTCTCAATTTCAGACTAACTCAATTTGAACCATGGAAAGATACACAATCGAGCAACGCGTTAAAGTTATTCAGGCATATTATGAAAATGGGCGTTCAAATCAAAATGCATATCATGCACTTCGTGATTTTTTCGGTCAATTTAATCGTCCAAATGTGCGTACAATCGGAAAAATCGTGCAAAAATTTGAGCAAACCGGGTCTGTAGGAGATTTTAAAACACCAGTGCATGCTCGTACAGCTCGTACTGCAGAAAATATTGCTGCTGTTCGCGATAGTGTGGCTGAAGAGCCGTCCACCTCAACTCGTCGTCGTGCCCAACAATTGCACCTCTCACGCTCGTCGTTGATGAACATTATGCATAAAGACTTGCATTTACACGCTTATAAGGTGCAATTGACTCAAGAACTAAAGCCTCTTGACCATTCCAAACGTCGTCAATGGTCGGAATAGTGGCAAGAAATGGCAACAGTGGATGATCAATTTTCGAAGAAAATCATCTTCAGTGATGAGGCACATTTTCACCTCAGTGGATTCGTCAATAAGCAGAGACAAGAGAGATGGTCGAAAAACCAATGCACCCACAAAGAGTGACTGTTTGGTGCGGTTTATGGGCTGGCGGCATCATCGGGCCGTATTTTTTCCAAAATGAGGCCGGTCAGGCAGTTACTGTGAATGGTGTTCGCTATCGTGAGATGATAACGAGCTTTTTATGGCCCGAATTGGAAGATATGGATGTGGACGATATGTGGTTTCAACAGGACGGTGCCACACAGCTAACGAAACAATGGCTCTTTTGCGCGACAAATTCAATGGCCATGTTATCTCACGTGGTGGCAATGTCAATTGGCCGCCAAATCATGTGATTTGACACCGTTGGACTTCTTTCTTTGGGGTTATTTGAAAGAAAAGGTGTACGTCGATAAGCCAGCAACAATTCAAGAGCTAAAGGATGAGATAATTCGGCACATTAACGGCATAGAACCTCAATTATGCCTAAGCGTCATCGAAAATTTGGACCATCGGGTGGAGGTGTGCCGCCGAGGTCGTAATTGAACCATACCATATTATCATAATAAAAAGAATTGACAATAATTTCCTAAATAATTTGTGTTTTATTCAAAATCAACATCGGCCCTTAAAATTTAACCACCCTTTAGTACAAAACAATTTTACCCTCAATGTATTTTTTTTTTCAATGGGACGGTTTGACAGCCAATAGAGTACTATTTTTACCCTTCGAGTGAAACATTTTCTACAATCGAATTCGACATTAGGCTTACGTTTAATTCAGACAATTCAGACTCTAACTCGATGCAAAAATGCTTCAATAAATATTCTTTGATATTTTTTTTCTGAAAAAGGCTATAGTTTATCGGAAATCGGAAAAATACACCAGTTAACCTATCCAAAAGTAAGTACAATTCAAAAAATTTGTGAGTATTACCAAGAAGAAAGATTTGTCTTACCACAAGTTTCCAAAAATCCAAAGCTAAATTAACAAAGATGATTTATGGGTTTAATGGTATAAAGGTAAGTCCAATAACGGATGACCGATATTTACTTCAAAGTAATTGAATTTTTTCACGTGTTGCAAGGCGAAAACCGATGGTGTCTGAAATTCTTCGAACGAAATGGTTAAACTGCGCAATGAAATACAAACATATGACGGCTGATTTTTGGAAAACTGTGGTGTTTTTTGATGCAAGTAAATTTTGCTTTTTTTAGTGTGATAACTACTTCTTAAAAAGTATGGCGGGAGCGCAAAAACATATCTAGAACCAAGAATTTGATTGCTTCCGTAAAACATGGAGGTCAGAACGAAATGGTGTGAAGCATAATGCACCATATTTCTATGGGAAATTTGGTTTTTATTGAAGGCAATATGAAAAGCAAGGCAATCCTAGAAGCAATTTAAAGGATTCTGCTCAAGCAATCCAAAGCATAAAGCTTCAGTTGTTAAGGTTTGGCTATTATACAAATGCCCTAAACGATTGCCCTGACTCCATTCTAAAGCCAAATCTGCCCAATCCAACACTTTTGGGAACTTTTAGACCAAAGAACTAGAGCCAACAATACCTTCAGGAGGTGGTTTGGCGTCTATTGGAGGGGGGATCAAAGTTGAGTAGATTAATCTACCAGCTCCGTAACCTTCCAGTAGGGTGCGCATCACGTGTGCTGTTCTGGTCTTGTCATTAGGCAGCTGCGTGATGGGTGCAATTGTGTAAGGGGTAACCTGTTCACAATTCGCAAGTGTACGTACTGCCTCCTCGTGGCAACCACTGGTAACTAAGGCCACTTGGCACATCTTTGGCCATTTGGCAAAGGCTAAAGTACGGCGCTAAAGGAGAAAACCTTGACAAAAAACCCTAATCTAAGGTGGAACAGCATATGCCGAAAGATGAATGGCTGATAGGTTAATCAGCCCAAAATATGCGGACTCTGGATACCAGGCACCCTCCAGTTTTATCTAGCCTTCCTGTAGTAAAGCTGGATGACCTACAGGTGATTTGCAATTCCGAGCAACTCGTAAGAGTAAAATCAAACGGAATACGGGGCAGGAGTAGGAATATACGGGAGTGGGACAACCCTCTCGAAGTCCTTGAGCTCCAATGCTACCGTCTTTCTAGCGGAACTACATGCTGTAGTAAACATCTAGGAGGGAGAACAATAAGCCCAGATAGAATGTATCACGTACCAGGAGGCAGTATCGTCAGGTTCATTAAGAACCTGAATATTGACTGGACGGATAATTAAGCAGGGGCCAGCACAATAGATCTTTTAGGTCGCAGTGCGAAGTGGCTGATCGCCCGCATGGCCCCCCAATAATAATAATAATAATACCTTCAGGAACTGGGTTCAAGTAAAAGAGGCAATTGTGGACGAATGTCAAAAAATTGGCCCGGAAACTACTAAAATTTGATAGAATCGATGCCAAATCGCAAATTTTGGTTTTTTGCCACGTGGAAATTAACAGGCATTATACATAGAATATACAACTGAATGTCCGTTGACTTTTTATTGATTGATTGATTGATTGCGATCGATGTACGATCAAGCACACTAAGCAAGTCTCCCGTATTATAAATGCGAATACCACACCACTATACCCATGTTACACACAACACGACACACCATTCTTCATCAAGCCAAACCCCGTAAAGAAAGGCGCCACATCGATAACCACAAATGGTTGTGATATCCGCCCCTGGCCAGGCTGTCGTCGTACACCTTTTTACATATAACAAGATCGAGGGATGGGAAAGGAATGTTAGCAAAAAGACTCAACCCGGGTTCCAGACACCTAAGTAGTTGATAGTTAGTAAATTTGTTAGTAATATATTTTTTAGTAATTTATTTTAACACAAGACAATAACAATTTTAAAGTACATCTATTGTTCCAACCTGTAAGAAGAAGACACAATGACAACACAAATTTCCTGGTACCGCAAACTCTTTTTCTGAAAAGCTGTAAACAACCATTATTATTCCCCCTCCACCATTTTTTTCCATCGGAGGTTGTGAGAGGGGGTGAGATTTCGATTCATCATCATGTTCCCATGCGGTCACCCAAATTTATACTAACTGTAGGTAGTGTTGCTTGACGTTGTTGTTGAAATCGTTGCGTCTCTGCTGTGCCTGCTACTCGCCCTCCTGAATGTCCGTTGATTTTTTATTGAATTAAAATTAAATTTCTGAATTTAGTTTATTTTTGTTACTATTTTTTAATTTAAAAATCAGCTATACCTGATATGACAGAATTGTATTTACTAGTAACATTAATAATAATAAATAAAAAAATTAATCTGTCTACACGACGTGTATACAAAATGAAATTAGAATAGTTAGAACATGTAACAGAATTCATACCCTGTGTTATCACATCAATAAGGTTTTGATCTAACGTAAGAACCAATAAATCTCTAACCTTTATTTGTAAGGTTTATGAACCTGGACATTATCCATTATAAAATAATAATTGGTACCTTCCTAATTTGAAATTAGCTCTGAAAGGTATTCGCATAACTTAATTGTATTACTTCTGGGATTGGATATTTTTTTTATAATGAATAACACCCTGTGAATTTTATTGTGCCTCCACAACACAAGCACAAACTTGCACAAATAAAAAATATGCAATTAATTTTTATTGATAGCTTTATTTGTGTGTTCTCTGTTTGATGTCTTTTTTCGTACTACCCCAATTTTTTCTATACCCTCTTTTTATAGTTTACATGATACATACGAACAAAAATACAACGTAAGTCAAATTGCTCTACGTCAAAATTAAACATTCTAATTC
The DNA here is from genome assembly GCA_958295665.1 of Tipula vernalis. NCBI lineage: Eukaryota > Metazoa > Arthropoda > Insecta > Diptera > Tipulidae > Tipula > Tipula vernalis. Next base: position 263,349,504 of record OY282559.1, read on the forward strand.
GAACAGATGGCAGAGCTATACATAAAAATGATTTTATAATATTTTGACACCATTTGTTTTTCTGTTTGTTTTGATTTTAGGTTAGGTTGGAGTGGATGCTTATGCACACTTAGACCGGTGACGGTCCATTGTGATACCACAGAATATCTCCCCTTTTACCCCTATTGGTTTTGATTTTAGGTTTGACATAAATTTTAATAAGCAAATCAACTAATGTAAATTAATTTTAGATTTATGATTAACTACATTTTAAAGTATTTCTTAATTTAGTAACTGGTGATTCTAATTATTATGAGATAAGTATTTATATATTAATCGAACAAATTACAATTATTATTTTCTGTTTTTTTTCTAGGTTAAATTATATCAACTACAACACTGCGCATATGACTAACGCAATCTAACCTTGTTTGTTTTTATAATAAAATAATTCAAACAGAATTAATTTAACATTAATGATAATAATAATATCTACTAGCTAAATGTAGTTTTGATTAAATGATTTTTTATTTTTATTTTTTTTTATTTTTTTTTATTTATTTATTTAGATCTATTCTACAGTTAATAACTTAATGAATAGTAAAAAAAAAAGAATTATTTTAGATTAAAAAGAAATAAAAAGAATACTAACAATACGGAACATTACCTGAAAAAACGAAAACTTTAAAAACGTAAAATGAGATTAAAAATTGCAATTACTAATTGCCTTCCGAAAATACATTCTGGATCTCTCAAAATGAAATAAATGGTAAAATTCATTAAAAATTCTAGCCATGATCGACTAACCGACTTGGTTGGTTCATTGGAACCATAATTCGTTCTATGAAAGTCAACAAACAAAAATTCCCTTGGACGCAAGCTTCTGGAAGGTACATAAATGCTTCAAGCAGAAATGAGTTCAAGACACTTAATGCGGCCACTAAGAGAATCACTAACAAACAAGGCAGAGGCAATTTTTCAGCGTTTAACCAACTTATCAATGTGAAGGCACTCACACCGAATCATATACGACATAATGTAGGTAGATTACGATCAGATAAATGACCAAGCTTCCTGGCCATATAGATAGTAAAACGTTTCTGAATAGATTCCAATCTTGCAATAGGCACATCATGATGAGGATACCAAACCACTACAGCATATTCAAGGTGAGATCTTACTAAAGAAGTATATAGACTAACACACGAAAATGCATCCATAAAATCCTTTGTCATTCTAAAAATAAAACCTAACATAGAATTGGCCTTTAATATTATTTTATCTATGTGTAACGCAAAAGTTAACTTCTGATCAAACAGAACTCCTAAATCAACAGTTGAAGTTACTCTACAAAGTAGATCTCCATCAAAATAATAATTGACAATATTTGGATTGAGTGTTCTGAAAAACGACATCACCTTACACTTCTGTACATTGATGAACAATTTATTCTTAGAGCACCAACTAGACATATTAATTTCAGATTGCAAAACCTCAGCATCACTTACAGATTGAACATGCATGAAAATCTTCAAATCATCAGCAAATAATAAACATTTACAGAATTTAAAAATATTAGGAATATCATTCACGAATAAAAGAAATATAATTGGGCCTAAATGGGACCCCTGAGGGACTCTTGAATGACAATATATATAATCTGACTTAACCTCATTCAATAGAACATACTGCTTCCTACCAACTAGATAAGAAGAAATCCATTTAAGAAAATTTGGATCAAGACCAATAACCGAAAGTTTTTCAATAATAATTTTATGGTCGATTGAATCAAAAGCTTTAGCAAAATCAAAGTAAATTGAATCAACTTGGGCGCCTTTAGATTCAAGTGACTCAATAGTGAATTTAGTAAATTGCAATAGATTGGTAGTCGTGGATTTTCCACTGGTGAAACCATGCTGGAAACAAGAAATTATCTCTTTAGTATGGAATAACAAATGGTTCGACACAATTAATTCGAAAAGTTTTGGTATAGACGATAGAATTGAAATACCACGATAATTTGATATATCAGAACGGTTACCCTTTTTGTAAATTGGAACAATATGAGAAATTTTCCAAGCTGTAGGAAATTGTCCAGAAATTAATGATTGGTTAAAAAAGATAACATAATGGAGTTACAATATATGAGCTCACACATTTAAGTATTGACGAGGGTATCCCATCAGGCCCACATCCATCATTAAAATCTGACAGATATTCATAAATGTCATCTTCAGTTATTGTTAGGTACGGAATGTTAAATTGGCAATTACTAGCAGTAGGGTCGCTAGTCGCTATCAAAGGATCCGTAATTAACTTTATACACTGACTGAAAGAAACTAGCAAAACCCTCGCAGATTTCAGGAACCGTGCTCAGTTTACCTCCATTAAAAATCATTACCGATGGAAAGCCAGTTGTATTACATTTATCGTTAAGAAACTTCCAAAATGTTTTAGGGTTTTGTTTGATATTAGTTTCAATCACACTTATATACTGACAATATTTAGAATGAAATACAGATTTAAATTGTTCGACGTAGATCAACATATTTGGATTTATTAAGTTGACAATTATTGGATCTGAATCTATAGTAAGCTCTATTTTTACGGTTACGTTAGTTGATCAACTCAGAATCAAACCATGGTGGGTAATCATAGTTACATTTTTTCCTCAAAGGTACGAATTTATCAAAAGCAACAAATAGTAAGTCATTAAAATTTTTTACATTTTCATTAACATCATTGGCTCGAAAAAATCATCCCAACAAATGCAACGGAGATATTCAGAGAGACCAGGTGTGTCGCATTCCTTAAAATCATAAAACGAATCATCAAAAGAAAAAACCCGACATTTATCATCTCGATTTCCAACATGAAATATAATCTCGAGGGAATTATGATGAATATCATTTTCCTTGAAAGATGTCAAAGACTCATGAACTGACAAATATTCCGTATTATTAACAAAATTAAATCTAAAAACGAATTGTTATCATTACAAAATAAATTAACTTGTTTGAGATTGAAACTTAACAGTGCATCCACCACCGCTGCATCATTTGCAGATAGAATATCCGAAGGGAGTAACCCCAAAGACTCAGTTTCACTATCAACCAACCAATGAATATTACTTAAATTACTTAAGCTGCTATATCAGCTATAATTAACTATAAGTAGTAACAAGCTTTACTTAACAATTTAAATTAATTATAATTAAATTTTCTTTTCTTCGCAGGAAAATGATGCACAAGGTTTGACATCATTTTTAACACCCTGACCTATTAAATCCGTTACAAGCGTGAGATTTCTACCTCTTATTGAAGGGAGAATCAGCCAGTCTGTCTGTCAGTCTGTCTGTCAGTCTGTCTGTCAGTCTGTCTGTCAGTCTGTCTGTCAGTCTGTCTGTCAGTCTGTCTGTCAGTCTGTCTGTCAGTCTGTCTGTCAGTCTGTCTGTCAGTCTGTCTGTCAGTCTGTCTGTCAGTCTGTCTGTCAGTCTGTCTGTCAGTCTGTCTGTCTGTCAGTCTGTCTGTCAGTCTGTCTGTCAGTCTGTCTGTCAGTCTGTCTGTCAGTCTGTCTGTCAGTCTGTCTGTCAGTCTGTCTGTCAGTCTGTCTGTCAGTCTGTCTGTCAGTCTGTCTGTCAGTCTGTCTGTCAGTCTGTCTGTCAGTCTGTCTGTCAGTCTGTCTGTCAGTCTGTCTGTCAGTCTGTCTGTCAGTCTGTCTGTCAGTCTGTCTGTCAGTCTGTCTGTCAGTCTGTCTGTCAGTCTGTCTGTCAGTCTGTCAGTCTGTCTGTCAGTCTGTCTGTCAGTCTGTCTGTCAGTCTGTCTGTCAGTCTGTCTGTCAGTCTGTCTGTCAGTCTGTCTGTCTGTCAGTCTGTCTGTCAGTCTGTCTGTCAGTCTGTCTGTCAGTCTGTCTGTCAGTCTGTCTGTCAGTCTGTCTGTCAGTCTGTCTGTCAGTCTGTCTGTCAGTCTGTCTGTCAGTCTGTCTGTCAGTCTGTCTGCCAGTCTGTCTGTATGTTGAACTGTCTGTCTGTCTCTCAGTCTGTCTAGCATGGTAAACAATTGGCTTTAATTTAAATTTCCTTTGGTTTCTTATATCATTATATGATGGTACAATTGTACCATTTCCATTAGGAAAACTTGATTTTTATTAAAATCAAGCATAATAATCTACGCCAAAATCGTAGAGATGTGACGAGAAACGATCATTCTGCTTTTGGAGAAATAAAGTTGTCGTAATTTTAAAACACAAAAGGTACAAAGTACTTATCCCGCCTGATACAGGTTAAACCCAGTCGATCTTGCCCGTTTGACAACAATCATACTGGAAAAACATAACCCAAAGATTAAAGTGAAGAATTGGGGAGGCAATTTGCTAATTGAACTTCATCCCGTATACCATCATGATTGTTTCATACTAATTAGCCATGTTCCAGAACCTTATCTAAAAATCATTGTAGAATTATACTTAACCCTGTAATGCATCTAACCTGGACTTTACGTTATCATGAATTGTGAGCACGTACCTATTTTTTTCTTAATTTTTTACAAGTATTATTCTCTTTTAAGCTACCCTCGTCATAAAGGTTTGATTTTTGTTGTTGTAATATGTAAATTTGTCCGACAATTACGATTTTAAGTTTTAGAAGGCTGAACAAATTATAGGTAATTAGTTTTGGCTTTATTATCTCAGTTTTTGTTGTTGGTTTAGTAAAAAATTATTTTGCTGCACTGTGGCGATGCATTTTGTAATTAATACCCGCCTATAGGCGTACCTGTGCATTACAATGAAAATTTGCATTTATAAGTCCGATTTAGATGAAGAAAAATGTTTGCCCGACAAAATTTTTGCGTGTCGATTAGAGCTGCACGCAATAGAAAAATACACACTGGTTAAAAAGGGGAAAAATATGTAAACAAAAATGGCGATGCTATAATTTTTTGGCTGCTTTTAATTGGATGATATATTTTTGACATTTATCAGTTGCGACAAAAATTAAATTGAAATTGCTAAAATAGTAAAATGAGTCAAAATAATATAAATATGGAAGACCTGGATAACAACAAACTATTACGAGTAATATTTAGTGATAGTGAAGATGACGATAATTTATTACTCAAAATTATCTTAACCAGCGATGAAGAAGATGAAATTCACAAAAAGAGGAAAAAATATTGGGTTCGACCATACTATCGCGAGCGGGATCAATCTGGGGCACACCAAAATGTATTCCTTCAATTAAAATTAACCGACCCGGAACTATTTGCTAGTTATACGAGAATGCTGTCTTCTCAGTTCGATGAACTTTTGCATCTAGTTGGGCGGGCGGTCACAAAGCAAAATTTGATTCGGAAAAGTATAGAACCGAGTGTAAGATTGGCTAATACGCTTAGGTGAGAATAATCACTTATTTTTTAACATATTATTTCATTTATTACATATTATATGTTTTCTAGATATGTGGCAACTGGTGAGTCACAAAAAAGCATAACAACCGCCTACAAATGCTCACCAGCTAGCGTACACTTTATTATCCGAGAAACGACAGAGGCTATAATAAATGCACTTAAATTAAAAGTGTTCACAAAAATTAACCAGGAAAATTTACAGGAAGTAGCTAATGGATTTAGGGAACGCTGGAATTTTCCATACTGCATTGGTGCTATTGATGGGAAACATGTCGCTGTACAGGTACTTAATTAAAAATAGGTTTTAATATTCAGCTATCTAAATTTTTATTTATTAACAGGCCCCGTCGTATGGTGGTTCAAAATTTTTTAATTACAAGAAGTTTCACTCTATTGTTTTAATGGCTATATGCGATCACAAATATAATTTTCTGATATGTGATATAGGGGCCGCAGGAAGACTGAGCGATGGGGGTATTTTTAGAAATAGCAAGTTTGGAAAACAATTTTTTTCAAATTCCTTACCGTAAGTATAATTAATTCATTTTTTCTGCAAGTTAAACAAATTATTTATAATATTTCGTTTAGGATACCTGGCCCATCTGATTTATCAAGCCAAGTAAAAAATGTACCCTATGTCTTCGTTGCGGATGATGCGTTTGGTCTGCACGAGAACATTTTGAAGCCATACTCAAAATTGCCACTAGCAATCGCCCAGAAAATTTTTAATTATAGACTGTCGAGGGCACGTCGTATAATTGAAAACTCTTTTGGAATATTGGTCTCAAAATGGAGAATATTTAGACAACCAATAATTGCACACATAAGTGATATACTAATGTTTACAAGTTTAATTCAATCATTTTATTATTTTGAATTTTATAGATTGATACAGCAGAAAAAATAGTCGGCGCTTGCGTGTGTCTACATAACTGGTTGAGGCAGCAATCCAGTCCAACACCATATATTTCAGCAGATTTGGTTGATATGGTAAACGACGACGGAACCATCAGTAATGGAGCTTGGCGAAACGAGATAACAAGCAACATAAAAAGTATGAACACAAAAAATTTTAATTCTACCAAACACGCTAAAGAAGTTTGGGATAATTTTGCGGCATATTTTAATTCTGATGAGGGAGCTGTTGCTTGGCAAATGGACAGAATTTAGTAAGTAATATTAAGCAGTTTCAAAAAACTTAATTTTAATTTAATATTTTTATTTCAAAACAGAATAAATGCACGTCATATAAATGCTGCTTTGGCGGATCAATTTGTTCTTTATTTTTAATTTTTGTTTGGTGTAAAATTTAGGCAGTTTAACAAAATTAAATGAATTGAAATGAATATAAAAAATGAATTTGTTTTTGAAAAAATTAATGAGATTTCTATGCCAAATGGAAGCAATTAATGTATACGGGTTTTATTATTAGTTGATTGTCGTTTTCGATGCTTCCATATGTGCTTTTTTCCTCGATCAAATGTTTTTATTTTAACAAATTTGTTATGTAATGTTTTAAATATTTCGGATTCCCCCTGACTTGCCAAATCAGCGTGAAGAGCTTTTAGTTTCAAAACTATCAACTCCCCAAAAGCGTCCAGTTCATCTTTTGGTAGTGGAGCTGGCGGTGGGACTAGGGTTGGCTGTGGGGCGTTTTTTTTCGCGAAAATTTCTAATGCCTGCCTCTTTATTTTTATACGCTCCAATTCATTCGATGCGTCTTTTCCTAAAAATATATGGAATTTGGTTCAACTACTGGTTCAACGACTACGGAAATTGGGATGTTATCACAGTACTTACTTTTTCGGGGTGGTACGGGATTGGATCCAAAAATCTCGTCATTTGAATCGGTATTAAGTAAAGAAGATGTTCTGAAATAAATGCAAAATTAATTAACAATATTTTCCGATTTAAATTTTTTTACGAATATTTTGCTTACGGTCTAGGCTCAAACGTATCATCTAAAAACAATAAAATATAAGCATGTTTGTACTCCTTTGTTGGTTTGCTTTGGCCGCTGGTTGTCTTTTTGGACCTGCTGTAGCAACCTCTCACTGATTCCCATTTTTTTTTAATATCCGCTACATTGTTAAGTGTCATGTCTGCAATTTTTTTTAAAATCCATATTTTATAATTTTCCATTTTTTAAATTATTCTTTGCTTTAACTCACTTAAGGATGAAGCAATTTCCTCCCAAGCTCGTTGTCTCAAATCTTTATTTTTATATTCTGCATTTTGAAGATCCCACACATTTGGATGGCCTCTCACCGTTTCAATAAGGTCCTCTAAAATTAAATAATCGCACGATATATGAGTATTTGAAAGCCACACCATTATCTTTTTAGCACTAGGTGATTTTATTAAAAATAATATACACACCTATTGGAAAGTCCCGCTCTATTGGCGGTTCACCTACTGATATGTCTCCGTCTGGAAAGAATATATCAGAATCTGAAAATATAATATTGTAGTTCAAACATGCTTCAATTGTTAAACAAACATATATTAATTCAAAATATGTATTCACCGTACTCAATCGGAGTGGCAATCTTTCTGCGGTGTTCTGGCCAATATTCCTCTTCGTACAGATATTCTTCGTTATATGTATTACCTGGAAATAAAATTTACTATAAATAAACTAAGTTCACAACCTAAAATCTATTTCATTTTATTACCATTTTCTTTTCCGTTATTGGAGGTGGTTAAATCCGGCGCAGGTAAAATCAGGTTGCGCAATATAACAATTTTCTTTGCTACAATAATTGAAAATTTCATATTTATAAATTTTAAATTAAAAATTATAAACACTTACCATTCGACATGTTGTTTATATTTCTACTATAATCATTTGACGTCTAGTTGTTGTATTGGATTCCATAGCATACTTTTCTTGTGTTTGGGTTAGTTTGTTACTATAAAATATCAAAAAATATTGTCGGGTCGAGTATATTTTATAGTTAAATTTTGATTTCTAAAGTAACAATTGCTCAAAATCACGACAAAAACACTTGCAAAATTTTGCATGTTTATATTGCCGTTCTTGTCATCCAAACGAAAATTGTAATGTACTAATCTCTTCTTTTTTGCAAGGCAAACATTTTTTCTACATCTAAATCGGCCTACTATATTCTTACATTTTTCTGAAGAAATTTTTATTGAAACTTTGGGTAAATATTATATTGTCTGTTTGTACGTGTATGTAAAAACAACTCTTCGCTGAGTTTTATTTGATACATCTGTATTTTATTTAGATGTTATGGCGTCTCGATAAGCCTTCAACTTATCACTTCTATACTATTCGATATAGAAACCACTGACGATGAAGATGGTTGTGGTTTGATCGATTATCAAATTCCATAGACAAATACTGTGGTTAATGCTGAAGACGACATGCTAATTGATGAAAATCCATTAAGCGGTTTAACAACAACAGAACTGACTGATATCAGTATAGATGCATTGAGAGAGGCATACGAACTTTCTGAGAATGAGAAATCAACACCTACTCATAGTAAACATACGTGTGTGATTGCACTCAATAAAAGATATGCTCGAAGAAAGCGAATCCGATCACCAGAATTAGTAGAACAAACAAATGGACCTAGTATTTCTATAGCATCTATATTTTCTGGAGCTGTTATGAATATAAAAAACGGCACCCGTGAATTCAAATCTATAATTGGGGAAAAAAAACTTAAGGTTACATATCAACGATATTATATTTCGAGAAGACAAACAATTACCACCAAAGTTGAAGGAACTTAAAACCCCTTATCAGTGCTTCAGATATTTGGTAAACGACGATCTTATTAGGCACATAACAGAACAATCCAATTTGTACGCGCATCAAAAGAATATCGGAACGAAAATTATAGTCGATTCTTATGAAATGCGGAAATTTATAGGCGCATTAGTCTTTATGTCAGTGTATCGCTATCGTGACACACGATCATACTGGTGAAGAGACGCTTTTGAACCGATCCGACAAGTGGAGTTCGTCGATACCTGCACTTCAACAATAATTCTCTTGCAATCGATAAAGATCAACCAGATTATGGTCGGTTGTTCAAGGTTCGGCCGCTTATAACACATTTTAATGAAACCTTCCGTCCAGTGCCAATGCTACCTATATTCTTTGCGTAGATCTATTCTGCGTCAATATATGCCGAACAAGCAGCACAAATGGCGTTTAAAGCTCTTCTCGCTTTGCGACTCCAGCGGTTTTTTACGCATTCGAAATTTATTGTGGTGCTGGGGATAATAAAACTCCCATAGGCTCTCTTTCTGAGGAGTAAATGAAAAATGCTTATGGAGTCGACATTTCGTCAGTTGGCAAGATACAAAAACCGTTCGGCTTCTGTCAACATAATATGTTGGCACGAAATAATTTATTTCCAGCAAAACCACCACCTTGCAACCACAGAAATAACCCGATGTGATAAAAAGGAAAAACAACAGTTAGTGTATTTCCTTGACAAATTTACAACAACAATTGCATATGCTAAATCCCCGCAAGAATAACATTAATCCAAAAAAAAATTGGGTTTAATTAAACATAATTCTAATTCTTGATTATGATACCTGCCACCAGAGTCAGATTACATATTAAATTTATATTTTATTTCGAAAGGTTGCCTTTTTTCAATTAAATCAAATTGGCTATTTTCTTGTAAAAAAAAATAAACCCAAAATAATTCAAATTAAATTTTGGTCAACAAAATACGCTTAGTATGAAATTGATTGTCCGTACATAATTAAGGAGTACAACCGGCATATGAGGTGTCTCGATTTGATGGATGTACTATTAGGCCGCTACCATACACGTATGATAACCCGTAAATGATCGATACAATCTTAGTTTGTGTAAATCACCGAATAAAACGTGTTTCTATGAGTTCCACAACACAATTAATAAAAAAATGGATGACAGATCGCATTTTAAATTTCTAACTGTCCTAAATTTATTTTTTAAAGAAATTTATTGTTGTCTCATGAATAAATGACATTATATTTCAATAATTTGTTTTATTTTGTCTTACTGCATAAGGCCGCGTAAAGGCGGACTTTAATTTTTGACATGTGAGTGGAGGGGTTGGCCTCAAAATTAATTTTAAACTTTAAAATTCCCCCTTTTCAACACAATTTCGACGTAGTCTGAATTTGTCAGCTCGACAAAAAAAATCATGCATTAGAGGGTTAAGTGGGTTAAGAATGAAAGAAATGAAGAAGAGCCCGCGCATGCACACCACTCTGGAAAGCATTACGGATCCTTTGTTTCATTAAATGGCGAACCTTTAAATGCCCCGGTTTTTCTGTTAAAATAAGAAAAATGCCCATGATTTACCTGTATTGAATATTGAACCAAAACCAACAAAAATGTTTATACAAGCCGTCTCAAAACATATTTGTTCGGATTGTGTATATATACAAATATAGTGTACTTTTTTATATCTTAAGTGTTTGTACTGTTTGGCTTGTACATTTAACCTTGCATGCGCATTTAACCTTGCATGCGTAAGCGTTGGTTTAGTTCAATTTTACTAAATCTACATTTGGTGCAACAATTTTGAAGATTGCCCGATTTCGGAACGCAAGATCCACTTTCCGTTCTTTTCCAAATTTACTATATGTATTATAAATCCTAATATAATTAAAACCAAGAAATACAATTTATAGTTGATAAATGTTCTTTTAAAATTAGCTAATTTGGATCTACGTTTTTTACCATTTTTTTAGGTTTTTTTATAGTTAAAGTTACTTAAATTTATAAACAATTGTGGTATAAAACGGGTATCTGATTAACTACTAATTAATTAGAGCCAAATTCCTAGATCCAATTTATGTCCACTGATTTTCCTAAATTATTTTAATTAATAATTGTTGACAACTAAGGAAAAATTAAGAGCGACATTTATGTACGTGGATTGGCCATTTGGCTAAAATTGGCTTCCCCATATCTAATATCTCAATTAATTGTGAAAAACTTGAAAATTTCAAATAACTTTCGAGGTGGCATACTAGGTAAGCTACTTTCAGCCGCCTCTTCTAATTTATATTCCAACTTGTATAAATATGAAATCCTTTTTTTAGGTCGCCACTGGTATAATGGATTTTTAAAGAGAAACCCTTCAATTTCCAAACGTGTTTCACAATATTTAATAAAAAATCGCGCGCAGGTCAACGAAGCAGAAACTGGTTCAACGAAATAACCACATACTTAGAAACAAACGAATATCTAACGATCTTTGATTATCCCGAACAAATCTTTAATTGCGTTGAAACTGCTTTCTTTTTAAGCCCCAAAGAAAATTCCGTTTTGGTTAAAAAATGTCAAAAATTCGTTTATTCATTTGAGTCAAATGATGAAAAAAAAATATATAACTACACTCGTACTGGGTAAAGCCAAAGGAATCCCGCTTATTATCGCTAAGAGTATGCCAAACAGTTGGGGAATCGGACGAAGCGATTCCGGCTGGATGACTGGCGAGTTATTTTTTGAATATATTTCCAACATATTCTATCCATGGTTGATAGAAGAACAAATTAAATTTCCTATTGTCCTTTTCATGGATGGGAATACCTCACATATGACCTTAGCGCTTAGTGAATTTTTCAACTCAAAAACAAATTATTTTGATTTCCTTGCTACCTAATGCAACATCTATACTACAACCAATGGATGTTGCATAGTTTCATCCATTAAAACAGGCATGGAGGAATGCTGTAAAAAACTGGCGTATGGAGCATAATGGCGCACAAATTCGCCGAGAAAACTTTGGGCCTTTGTTATCGTTCATTCTGGAAAACGTGCGCTTTGAAGAAAATTTACGAAACGGTTTCAAAGCATGCGGCTTATGTCCCCTCGATGCCAGCGCTATAAATTATGAAAAATTTATTACCAACGAAGTGAAACCACTTATACAAAATAACAATAGCATTGCCCAGCAAAGCAATGTTTCAAATAATTTGAAGGATCACTTAGAACACCTTGATAGTTATTTGGGAGATTTGAAATTAAATTTGTTTGAAATGGCTCTCTTGTGCAATTCCTGTTCTGGGATGTGACGGGGATGTGAAGAGTCTTCCTATCTTAATATTGGAAAAACTTTAGATAAGCATTTATTAGATGGGATATTCGGAGAGAACTCTGCTCTAACTTTAAATGTAGGATTTGATGGCTCAGTAACAGTTGAAAGTGAACATCAAACTCCAAAAAAATTAAACGAAAAAAATAATAACGATTTACCAAGGGGCACACAGCTTCCAATAATCGGTGTACATTTTCAGTTGTAATCGTTTTAATCTTTATAAAAATCAATAGTCTATAAAAAAAATCTTTTTTTTTTCTAAATAATCGAAAATTATAGTTACAGTTAAAATAATCGTTAATTAATCGATATAATCGTAATAGTAATTTAAATAATCTCCATAATCTTGTCAATAATTGCAGAAAATCTCAAAAACCGATTATAAATAATCATTCATAATCATCATTCTGTCTCTTTTTATATTTATATTTTCTCTCTTTAACTTTTTAATTCCGTTAGTTTTTCTTTTGCGTTATGCATAATATATTATCGTTCATTACAGAGTGAAATTTGATGAAACAGTACAAGTTAGTGCAAAACGTGTTTAAATAAAATAAAATAAAAAAATTTAAATATTTCATAAAATAAAGTGTAGAAAAAGTGCACAAACAATTGCGAACAAAGTACCGATGCAATATTATTATTATAAATAAGTGTAAAGTGTAAATGTGAAATGAGTTTTTGGAAAGTAGTCGAAGAAGAAGCAGGTGGCATGCTACCTGATTATTTAAAAAATGTATTAGAAAAAACTGGCTATTCTAGTTTCTTGGTATTACAATCATTAGACGACATCGACATCGCCGAGTTGGAAATTTATGGCAACCATGTTATTAAACGTACAAAAAATGTACATAGTAAATTATGGGAATGCGACGACTTTAAAACTAAATTTTGTGAAGACCCTAAAGTGGATTTTAAAATTCATTTAGGTTATAAAAAATATCTACAAAATATAAAAAAATTAATAATCGAGAAAGGCTTGGATTATTTCTGCCGGAAGCTTATTGAAAAGCAGCAGAAGCAAAACCAAAATCCAGATGGGACAGGCTACAAAACAGTAATGAAAATGTTGAAAGGCAAAAATAATTTTGACAAGGACGTGCACCATTATCAAAACTCAAATGTTGATACAGGTAAAACAATATATTTATATTACGTATTGCTTTGTTTCTATTACTATCTTGATTACTATGAACTATTATATTTTATTTGTGGTTTATTTTAAATAGAGGGCTTGGTGTGCTTGTCAATGTGATAATTAACGTTAAAAAAATAATGTTTATGATTGAAATATAGGTTGAGTTGCAGTAAAGGTAATAGCTATAGAGTAAAAAATGTAAGACGATATTTATTCAAACTGTATTTAATTAAAACGGTTTAATAATGAAATTAGAGCACTAGTGCTAGTTGTAATTTCGAATTGGTGCAAATCGGGATATTGGGATTCTGATTGGCATATTAAAGTTATATAGATTAATCTAAAATTGAATTGTATTAGCAGTAAAAATAAATTAAAATACAAAAAGGTTCTAATGTAGCTAATACCCAATATTATTCAATCGGGAAAACAATACTTACATAGGTAGATAAAAAACGAAAAACACATGTATGTAAATCATAGAATTACAGTCGACAATAGCTTCGATTTCGCCGGAAATGTTTAATGAAAATAATTGCTTGCCTAACTAAGGTGTTGGCTGACGATAATTGGCTAATCTAGTATTTTTGTCCGTACAAGAAGTTTTGAAAAAATTAACGTTAAAAATTTTATTGTTTTTATTTGAGAATGGCTAGGCTAGCTTCTTAGGCAACGGAGAATCTGCTCGTGAATTATAAAATATAAGATAGGAAATAGAATAGAAGTTCTAGTTAGAAGAATTTGAGATGTAATTTAATTAAGAATTTAATTGACTGCAATTGTTATCAAACGTTATTATAATGTTCTCAGTACTGCTCTTGATACTGCTTAACCGTACTACATGTCATGTAATATATTTAATTAATACACTTTTTATTGCAGATGCTGGCATGGATTTTTAATTACATGCAGACAAAATTAAACAGTTGGCTAATAAATGGATAAAAGACAGTTTTGTGTGCGTAGATAAACTAATTGGGAAAGAGAAATATGCATATTATGTTACTAAAGTTATTGTAACAAAAAATAAAACTGAAATTTCGGCTTTCATAACCTGTGAAATATGTCAAAAATCGGTCAAAATTCAAAACAAAATTTCAGCTAGCGGAACTTTGAGATGGATAAAATCAAACTTTATGAGGCATTACAATTCTCACACAAAAGCTGAAATGAAAAAGAACGTGGGTTCTGGTCAAGATTCACATAACCAAAATCCTGATCAAAATAAGAACAAAGGTTCGATAAATAATATCCAATATTACTTTATAAGCCAGAAGACAAAACCGGATGAAGAAAAAGAACCCGAATCAACTCTTCAAAGTACCATAATTGAATTGCCTGAAGACAATACGTTAGATCTCATCAATTCAAACTTGGCAACGTATTCCGTACAAGATCTACAACATTGCGTGTTTGATAACCATTCGAATGATATTTATACAAACAATGTTACAAATAATTTGATTATTAATCACGACGAAAAAACAACGGCAGAGCATTTGGGCAATTCTATCAATGGTTTAACCCAAAATGTTGATGAAGTTAGCAATGAGAGTTCGGGGGAAGAAGTGGATGGGTAAACAATGGTGAAGCCGATTTACCCATCCATTCCACTAAGGCTTCAGAAAAATTTTCCAGCAAATCTAAATGGAGACATCCAAAATTTTCTCGGACGGAACGAGAAAAACGAAACCGTGAGAATAGTATTAGCGCCAACCAAACATACATTGATGATTTTTTTCCGATAATTAACCAACTAGATAAATTAATTAAACAAAATATTGAGTTAAAGAAATTGTTGCAGCAAAACTTACAAAACAATAATGTAAAATCTGAAACTAATTCTGAAGAATTTGTTTTCTCGTTCCTAAATGATTTGAAAGAAATGGCACTGCAAAATAGGGATAGAAACAAATTTGGAAACCGATACAATGACAATATAAAACTATTCGCGACGTATATTTTTATTATTGCTGGAAGACAATTTTATGAAATCGCCCAACAAAATCTTCCATTGCCTTCGCTTTCATCTATTACCAGTTATATGAAAACTGAGCTACCAACCCCTATAGAAGCAACATTACGTATAAAGGAGCTATCTGAATTTCTCGACAAAAAAAAATTGAAGCGCTGTGTATGGATTAGTGAAGATGCCACAAAAATTGTTGAGAAACTGGAATATGACATAAGTTCAAACCAGATAATTGGTTTTGTGCTTCCAATTAATAATGAAACCGGGTTTCCAATACCATTGGCATTTCCTGCAAACTCAGCGCTTGATATATACAAAATGTTCCAGAATCAGCAATACTCTACCTTTGTTAATGTAATAATCGCACAAACGTTTACTAACAATTCATCGGAAAATCATTATAGTGCTAGTTTCTGCTTGTCTATTTTTGGAACAAACAATAAATTTTTTACTACTGAGGTGATAAAGAGATGGAAATATTTGATAGAAGAATTGGAGAAAAATAACATTCAAATTTTAGGTATAAATTTACGAGTAATAAAACTAGGTATTGTTGAGCTTAATTGAATGTTCTTCAAATGTTTTTGAACCTTTATTCTGGTTTTCATTCGGCATTTAATCACATAAGCCCAATAAAAACCATATATTTCTTTTTCGTTTGGTTTATTTGTTTAAGTAGCACTAGTGCGACTTTACTATATTAATGCAGAATTTGAAGTACATAAATATTTAATATCATTACAGGTATTTCTTCGGATGGTGATAGTCGTTTACTTCGTGCTATGAAGTTAAATGCTAATCTTCCTGCTAATTCTAACTTGCTAGAACCAGTAGTTCCTGAATGGAAAAACTGGTTTAAATGTGATTTCGGAACAAACGTGCAATACATTCAAGATGCAGTACATATTGGGACTAAGCTTCGCACTAGAATATTAAATGAAAATAAAAAAATAGTTATTGGCAACTATATCATTACACCTAAACATTTAAAAAAATTAATTGATACTATACCAAAAGATAAACACCTTCTTAATTTGTCCGATATAAATGGAACGGATAAAATGAATTTTAAAGCAGTTGAATCTCTAATTAAAAATTGCGTCCGCGAACAACTCTTAACAAATGTCCCACAGTCAGAGGGCACTATCGAATTTCTCAAATTGATAGACTACGGTATAAATTCATTTTTAAATGAATATTTGATGCCACTTCAAAGAATTTATCAAATATGGTACGTGATATTTGTGTTGAGGCTGTGGAAAGATTAGATAACAAAACATAAAAATTATACCATGGATAATTTCGTAACTTCAAATGTTTACAACTGCATAGAATTAAATGGTCATGGTCTTATTAATATAATATGCCTCTTAAGACAAAATGGATTAAGTGATATTTTTAAACCTTGGTTATTTAGTAGCCAACCGTTCGAAAGTTTCTTTAGGACTTTAAGATCGATGACTACTACACAAAACACAATTGTAAATTTTACATTAAGAGACGTTTTATTTCGAATTAAGCGAATTGATATTCAAAACGATATCAAGTTGAAACTGTCTCAACAAGAATATTCATTTAAGAAACGCCATAAGGGATATTCAAAAGAATCTCAAGATGTAAAAGTTCCAGTTGAATTACCTTCCAATTCAGCAATTACAGAAGCGATTGCAAACGCCAAAAGTGACGCAATTGACACTGCAGTACAACTCGGTATATTAGACTTGAAAATGAGCCATAATAGAAATACTTTTGTGGTGCCTTTCCAATTAAATCGGATTATATTAAATGAGATTAAAAGCCCAAATAATGACAGTGGGACAGAAGAAGATGATGACACAGAAGATAGTGCAACCTAGAATCCCCAGGTATTAGAAGAAGAAGTTCAAGAAGATTTAGCCCGTATTCCAGAGCTGACATCATTAAGCATTAAAATTTATGAAGACACAGGTACATAGATATTGTCAAGTATTTCATATCGGGTACTAATTTATTTTAACTTTCTCAGATTTAGCTTCATCAAAAAATAACCCAGACAACAGTTCATCGCAGTTCTGTAGAGTAAAAGTGATGGAAAACGGGAAGGAAAAAACGATAACAATAAAAAAATCAACATTGTGTTGGTTATTTTCTAATAAAGAAAATAAGATAAGTTCGGATAGGCGTATGCGATTCAAAACACGAAACTTGCAATTAAGGAATCAAAGAGACAAAATTTCGAAAAAATTATAATGTCAATAATCAATATTATCAATTAATATTAATAAATTCTTTTCTATTAATAAATTGGTTTATTATTATTATTTTTTTATGCATATTTTAAGTTTTTATGAAATATATTCGAGTGGCATTTCATCTAAGTATTTTAAATAAAAGAATTTGCTAATATTTTATCCTATAATAAGTTGATTTTTTGGGTAGTAAAGCGCTAAACTCACTGAAAAATGAAAAGAAAACCGACTTTCAGTTTGACGTATTAATTTCCCAATGTTTTCAATATTTTTTCAGTTAGCTACATATAACATTCTACAAGTTGGCCGTATACCATCAATTCTATTTTTTATTTAAAAAAATTACATTTGCTTGTAAAAATAGAATTTAATTTTCCTGTACTAATTGTTTATTTAGACCGAAAAAATTAAAATTCAATCATTTAAGCGAACTAGCAGCGCTTTTGTTGGATTTTTCATATTAAAGATTGTTATAGTAACATAATATGGAATTTGTTTCTAAAAGATAGCTAGAATAATGAGAAGTTTAAATTTTTTATAGAATTTTGGATGGCCGGCCGCATTTGAAAATCTAGATGATTATGTAGCTTTCATACAGTCACCGTCTCTAATAGGAAAAGGGTGATAGGAGCTTCAAGATGCTAACACATATCGATTATTGTTGTGATTCGTGCTATAGTTGTATTGTTCTAGTCACAACCATAAAAAATGATAAATTTTGACGTTTAACATTATAAACAAAACCCTATCAGATTATAACTAATAATCTCCTATAAGATTATAAATAATCAATTTTTAAGAAAAATAATCAGTTCCTAATTTAAAAAAATCAGTACAATCATTCCAATTTTTTAACTACTCTCGATAATCCAAAATGATTAATAAACAATCAGCTATAATCACATTAATAATCAAAATAATCATAATAGTAAATAAAAAATCAAAAAATCAGCAATATTCTTCAATAATCAATTAAAATCATAACAGTGATTTTTTTTGGTGTACACAGTTTTTGTCACTTGTGTGCCCCTTGCGATTTACCAACACCGTTCAAACAAAATTTAATTTGGCCGACACAGCTTGAATCAATTTCATCTAGAAGGGATAAGTTACAGAATGTAAAAAAATGACAAATATTTTGTAAGGGTCATGTATATGTTCGGGAATAATTGGAAATGGTCCGACAAAGATGATGATTGTTGGTATAGTAAGACGCATATATTATCTAAAAAATTGTGGAACCAGTATTGATCAACGCGCGAGGGGTTTATTCCGTCCAAGAAGTAAACACCGGTGTGAAGTTTTCCACAGAATTCCGAAGTGTAGCTGCACAAATTAACAGATTTCAAAAATGTAGATACACAAATTTAGCAAATAGTGTAGTTGTACACCAAAAATGTGGCACAATAAAAAATTAAACCGAGTATGAAATTTCAGTTACAAGAAATCCTAGAGATGTCTAAGTAAATCTGAGTATGTCATATTATTGCTTGCTTTCAATAGAACATTAGGGCCATGAATCATTTTAACGCGACTCAGAATTACTTAGACATCTCTAGGATTTCTTGTAACTGGCCAAAAGTAACCACTACACTTTATTTGTATAAAATAAAAGTGTGGAATGCGATATCTCACCCCTTGAGGGTCTTGTAACTGGCCAAAAATTGATACTACACCTTTTACTAAGTGAAATTTAATTTTTATTTTATTAGTCAGA
The DNA here is from genome assembly GCA_958295665.1 of Tipula vernalis. NCBI lineage: Eukaryota > Metazoa > Arthropoda > Insecta > Diptera > Tipulidae > Tipula > Tipula vernalis. Next base: position 263,369,031 of record OY282559.1, read on the forward strand.
TGTCTATAGTCCAATAAAAATCATTTTTAATTTAATACTCGGTTTAATTTTTTTCTGCATGAAAATAAATATAAACTTATCCTGCTACATTTTTTGTGTACAATTACACTATTACACTATTTATTAAATTTGTGTAGCTATATTTTTACACACACAATTACACTATTTGCTAAATTTGTGTAGCTTCACTTCTGAATTCTGTGGAGAAGTTCACACCGGTGAAGTAAACTCCTAACGCGACAAAAATAATTGAATTAAACTCTTATCAGCTACACCTAATAAGGTTATTAGTACAAATATAATTATGCATAAATACTTTTGAATTTTGATGTGATATAAGGCTTGCAAATCATCTGGACTATCGGTTAGTGGAGTATGTGGGCGCGAATTCAAAACCCCTTCGATTTGTTTGATGGTTGTGTTGAGTTCTTCGAAGATGAGCGATGAATTTCCTATTATTCGTTTCATATGAAATTTCGCTGACTTCACTGCACCTTCATACAATCCTCCGAAGTTCGGTGAACCAGGTGGCGCAAAGTGCCATTTAATTTGATTTTGTTGTGTGACTTCTGTAAGCGCATCTTGGTGTGCTTGAGATTTGAACAGCTGATACAACTCATGTAGTTGGTTATTAGCTCCTACAAAATTTGTGGCATTATCTGAAAAGATATTAGAGCAGATACCACGAGTAGCAACAAATCTTTTTAGACATCCAAGGAATGAGTTAGTTGTTAATTCCGATGCAACTTCCAGAACACATCTTTTACGACTAAGCAGACGAACACGCAAACATGGGCCACAAAAATCAAAACCAACATTCGTAAACGGATAGTAGATTTCTCATTAACTGTCTTAAATTTCGAGGTCGAACCTTGAAATATCTAATGCAATCATGGAACACCTTTCTGCATAATCGTCTCACATCAATTGGCCAAAATTCACACCGCACAGCAGCTAACAAGGCTTGTGGGCCAGCATGAGCCATTTGCTTATGACAATAATTTATTAAACTGATTGTGAGAAAATGTGAGGATGGCAGCACAATTGGATGTTTAACATCATATGATAGCGAAGATTGTTGAAGACGCCCGCCAACTCGAATTAAATTATCATTGTCCCTAAATACTGACAAATATTTTAAATGACTTTTTCTTGGAATCGGTTTACCTGTTCGGACAACCTAAAACCTTGTGATTGTACCAGCTTCATAATTATAACTGTAGTGATTCGCAACTCTTCCACCGTTAGGGGCCCTAGCACTCTATTAGATTTTATAAGTTTTGTATTCGTCTTAAATCGAAGAAGATAACAAATTCCATTTCGAAATGACAAATAATTATTTTTGAATTTAATAATATCTAATATGCTCTCAGATTGAACTGAAAGTAATACCGATTTATGATTACGTCGTTCTGGAATATCAATGCTGTTTAAGTCAAAATGATTTTTGAACCACACCTCATGATTTATCAGTTCATTTGGGAGTACGCCCCTTGAGACAATATTAGCAGGGTTCTTTTTTGACTCAATATGTTGCCAATCCTGACTTGTAGTTGTATTTCGAATTTTTGCAACACGGTTGGCTACAAAGGTTTTTAAGTCAGATGATGGCGTAATAATACAGGAAAGCACGAGAGAGATAGATTTGGCCTTATTTGTTCCCTAAGCTCAATTCCATAAGCGACAATTTTTTTAATGGAGCCACGCGTGATTTTGAACATAAAAGATTAACAATTACTTCACCTGATTCAGTTTCGCATTGTGTGTAAATAACAGCACCATAGGCGCGTTCACTGGCATCACAGAAACAGTGCAACGTTATGAAAATGGGATTAACGTCTTCGAATATATGACGTGGAATTGTGATCTTGGCATGAAATTTAAATGAATCATCTATCGGTTGCCAATATAAGCCAAGAGTTTTTACATATTCATAATTATCAAGCGTATGAAGTGGTTCATGTTGGTCAGGTGGAATTGATTCCAATAATTTGGTACTATTACTACACCACTTATGCAAATTCATGCCAGCTTTTTCGAGAATGTTTTTAATTTGATCCATCTTTTGTTCAGCTTCATGAAACGAGTTTGCGCCCGACAGTACATCGTCGACATAAGTTTCCTTGAGTAGAACGTCCTTGGTTAGCGGAAAATGGTTACCTTCATCATCAACCAGTTGCCTTAAGCATCTGGTAGCCAAATGTGGTGCACACGCGGTACCATATGTTATTGTATTGAGACGATAAAATTTTAATAGTTCATCAAGTTGATTGCGCCATACTATTAACTGAAACATACAATCATCCATGTCAACATAAATTTGTCGGTACATTTTAATAATATGTGCACTGGAAACATATTTATATGATCGAAATCTGACTAAAACTGAAAACAAATCATTTTGACATACCGGACCAACCATTAATATATCATTTAGAGACTCAGAAGTCTTAGTTTTGGCCGAAGCATCAAAAACTACTATAGTCTCAGATCTTCATTTTTCATGTTTTCTTTCTAAATTGTAAAATCGGCGAATCGCCATTGACTTAGAATGGTAATTTTACAATATACTGCCCATAACTATTACGTTTGACGTTATCAATGAAATGTGTTCCACATGGCCAGTTTTGATAATTAGGTTCAATTAGGTTAGATTTAACGCCCTCTAATTCCCAAAACCTTTTTAACTGGTCGTTCAATTCTTGAGAATCGTCAAATTTTACTAGATTGCAATAAATACTACCTTGCAAAACTTCACCTGAATAGGCCTTTCCAGAAACTACCCAACCTAAAAGTGTGTTTTGGAGAATTGGTAGATTTTTTGACAGCTTGATTTGACCAACAGACAGTAAACTACAATATAATAAATATCTGCCCCTAAAAGTAAGTCAATCGGTTGTGCGGTATTGAAGCGTGGATCAGCAAGTACATTGTTTTTTGGTATTTTCCAATTTTCAATATTAACGAACCTTGAAGGCTAGTATCCGGTAATTTTAGGTAGCGTAAATAACTCCAGCTGAGTGGAAAAATTAGCTATACAGGATTGCAACGTCACCTTATATTTCTTGTTACATGCAATAGAACCACCTTCTATTCCAACGATGCACACATTGGTTGTAGCGCTTTCATGACCTAACTTGTTGGCTAACAATTCTGTCATAAAGCTTATCTGAGAGGTCGAATCTAATAAAGCGCGACATGTTACGGGGTTATTATGTTTATTAGGAATTTTAACAATTGCAATAGCAAGAAATACGTAATCTGACAAACTATTTTCACTTCTAGTGGAAGATAATGATGGACTTTGATTTTTATAAGCCATCGCCGATAATTGTGTGGAAGAATTACCTTCAGTTTCTCTTTCAACTGTGGATGCTACTAATTTGGATTCAGAATGGATTCTTACATGTTTCCAAATTGGGGCAAGAGTCAACTCGATGTTCATTATTTAAACAATTCAGACACATACTGAATTTGGATACCTCTTGCAATCTATCTTCAGGAGATAACATCGAAAAATTGAATGTCTGGGCTTATCACAAAAGCTACACATGTAGGTTTGTGACGTAATAAAAGAAGAACCTTTTTGCGCTTGTTGCCTGGGCGAATATCTTTTCCCAAAATCCTTTAGGGATTGTGAGACTTGGGGTAGCGTTTTTTGCCGCTGATTAGACAGAGACTGACATCTTCGATTCAAAAAATTAAATAATTCTTCTAACGATGCAAGGCGAGTAGGAGGAGCTTCATCATCCCATTTGGAACGGGTGTCAGGGTCTAATTTAGAATAGACTGTATGAGTCAATAAATCATCCCAATGTTCTGTGGGGCGTTGTAACGTTACTAGAGCACGCAGGTGTGCATTAACTGTATCTATCAGCTCACGTATTTTAAATGCAGATGCATTTTCTGCAGCTCGAATGTTGAAAATTAGCCGAATATGTTCTTGACAAATTAAACGCATATTATTATAGCGCTCAGTGAGCTTGTTGGTTGGTACCAGAAGTTAACTCGAGAGATTCAATAGTTTTTGCAGCTTGCTTATCCAATGGACTTCTAAGATATTGGAATCTTGACACATTGTTTAACGACTGATTTTCATGAACCAATGTAATAAAGGTTTCATAGAACTCGAGCCATTTTGTTATATCACCTGAAAATCGTTTAAGTTCAATTTTAGGTAATTTAACAATAGAAGAAGAATTGTTTTCAATATGTTCTTCCTGACTAACTTTAATTAACGGTTTTTGCTTTTTAATAGCGACCATCAATAAAGGTTTCAAATGAAAATAATTTTCTTTAAAATTAGCCCTAGTGTCTTTCGAAATCTCCTCTTCGTCGAGTTTTTCTATATCTAATTGACCAGAATTAAGTTGCGTAAAATAATTTTCAAGACTAGCGAGCCATAGCTCTAATACAGGTAGACATGCATCCTGTAATTTATCAAGAACAAATGACTTAATCCGATTTAATTGTTCCAAAAGCACCGCTCTTTGATTAACCAGTTTTTTAATTTTTTCATCAGTCATATTAATTAACTGTTTTAATGAAAATTGATAACGCGTTAAGTTTAAACGGTAAACAACCTTCACAAAATCAAAAATGTCTTCCAACCCGTAACAATTGAATAACTTCAAATATTCTCACAACCAATTCACAAATTTATATAGAAACCGATTTTAAATGTTAAATAATTGTTGGATACTTATCAAAAAAGCTAGGCGACACAATCCTGAAGTGCTGACCATGTGATTCCGAACCAATTTAATGAGCTTTGGTTGACGCAGCAATGTATTATCTCGAGGTTATAACTCAAACCGATGGTGATATATGCCTTGTGACGCTGACGACGAACGTATTGAATGTAGAATAATTTTACTTATATGCCGTGACGTCCAAATCCGTATTGAAAATTGCAGGTTTTACGGGAGATATCCCACTTCTGACACCAATGAAAAGTAGATCCAAGCTTTTTTGGATCTGAAAAGATAAATCTTCGAATACGATGACGAACGTCAGGGGAAAAAAATGAAACACTTGTTACAACAGATAAACGCAGGTTAGCCTGTAGAACAAATTTTTATTGATGTTTATTGTAACAAGTTTGTAGACCAACTCATGTTAAATTTAGAATTTTAAGTTATTACAGCTTCTAACGGAAATTTAATTGTATTTGTAAAAGGAATAACTTGTTTTTTTTTTAAATTAGTTACTACATTAATTACTACATTTTTTTCTGAAAAAAAATTAATTTAATATTTACAGTAAAGCACCAGTAATACAAAAAAATTGATATTTTTTATAACAACAATTATAACAAAATTGAAAAATTAATTTATGGCAATTGAGATTTATCACTATTAAAACATAAAGTTTTTGTATTTTGTAGTCATTTTTAATTTTTATTTACCTAAATCCTATATTTTATAAAAATAAAGAATTTTTTTTTATGAAAATAATAACTTTAAAAGATTTTAAATATTTAAATTAATTTAAACAGCTACTATTCTACCTTAGAAACGTCAAACGACCCGCTTTAGAGGCATGCAATTTTAAGGCAATCTATGTACCATACCACTCCTGAAGTAAATCCTCATTTTTTCAAAAATTGGCATTTACCTTTGCAAAATGTATGATTTCAAGATCTTTATCTTGTTTATTTCTCATTGTTAGAAATTTTATAAAATACACTTAAAAATAGCGATCCAAAATTGGGCCTTTTACCTTAATGTTTAAAATATTAAAAATATTAACCTCTACAATTTTTATCAAAATCGATACCCTACTTTTTTAAAATTTTATTTACGTAAATATATAAAATCAAATAATAATAATTTGCAAAAATCAAAACATTTTACCTAAAAATGTTAATTGGATTAGTTTAAAATATTATTTAAAGTTATAATTTTGTATTTTAACAAGCGCTTCGGGAATTAGACAAATTTATGTTATAAATTATATAATTATCGAAAATACGAAATAATAAAATGTGTAATTAATATAAAATAAATAAATACAAACATAATCGAATAACGAAAATTGTAAAATTTTTGTAGCATAGTAATAATAATAAAAAAATATTTGTTTTAGTTAGATTATTAAAACTATTAATATTATTACAAATATTGTATTATGTACATATCGCTTTATTTATATATGTATTTAGGTTATGTACATACATGTTTTTTTTTGTTGCACAACAAAAACACAAATATTGAATAAATATTATTATTTAGATAAAAACGTTTTTATTAATAATAATTGTAATCATTTTTTGAATCATTTATATCAATTAATAATACGTACATAGTCATTTATCTTTTACATATTATTCTAAAATGTTTATATTAAATTTTGAACATTTTTAAATCAATAGTTTTTTTGTTCTTTATTTGGTTTTTAATTTAAATTAGTTTATGCCTTTAGGTCATAAAATGGATATGTTAAAATTATTTGTTATATGGAACGGAGGGTTTATGTACAAAATTTTGGTGAAAATCATTTAATATTTTGGTTTTACTGGAAATGGACACATAAAATATATAAAATTAGCGAGTGATATATTTTTAATGAGTTTTTGTACAAAATACAAATTTTTTTTTTAAAGTGTGGTAAATCTATATTTGATTATAGAATTTTTAGTTGAATATATCAATTTAATGATATCATACTGGTAATCATTCTCTATTGCATTTTTTTTTAAATGTACTGTACATAATAATTTAATTAATTTACCATAGGCAATAAATATTTTTAAATACAATTTTTTCGGGGTATATTTTGATGTAGACAACAATACTACATAATAGGTGCTATCTATGAGTAAATATATCCTACAAATATGTAGATGTTAATTAAAACCAACTAATTAAAATTGGTTGTGTTTAAATTTTATTTTTATTAAAATTATCTATTTTTGAAATTTTACCGATTAATCCATGAAACACATACTTCACAAACATAAACAATATAATACAGGGTAAGTGAAAATTTAGTACACAAAATTATATACCATGCTGCTTCACGCGATGAAAACGTATTTTATGTAAAATTGAATTTTTTAATTTATTAAAACTATTTAAAATTATAAAATATTTGAGATTTCTATACAAAAAATTTTATCTCGCCTTTAAAAGCTCATTCAATTAAAACTTGTGTAACGAAGTTATACTGTTTGAAAACCGTCTCTACCAAATTTGTCCAAGAAAACAAAAACAAATCAAGGTAGAATCGTAAAAAAAACTCTTCGTGAACAGATAATAAATAATACTGGTTCATTGCCTTTGATCGGTCATTTTAGCGCGGCTTTAGCTCAGGAGTAATGGGGTGGGCTTTTCAAAGGATGAACTCAGTCTTGAAAGACCGTTAATTAAATGTTGTAAACATAAATTTAAATAATTAGAAACAAAAAAAACAAGTAAGGAATCATCATCAGCCAATTAGAAAATTAACAACGAAGAAATCGGAGTAACATAAATCTGTCATGACATCACTCACCTCGGTCCCACTACGTTTTGATTTTTATCTCATTATATTATTACTCCAAGAGTATAACGAAAATTCAATGACGTTTTAATTTTCAAGAACAAAAACAATTATGTATTTAATTTCAAAAATAAGTTTAGAATTCAAAGTTTATAAACAAATGTGTAAATTTTAGATGAAACTACAAAGTTATGAATAATGTATGGACATATATGCAAATGGTTAAATTAAAGATAAAACCTAACTAAACTTATTAAATACCTCATCTACTTAAAATTAAGAAACTAATGAAGAAATAATAATAATAAACATACAATAAATGTATATAAATAATAATAATAAACATACAATAAATGTATATAAATAATAATAATAATAATAAAAAGAAATATAATTGTAGTGTTTTTTTATTCGCTCCGGATAGCTGCTATCGAGAGCCGTCATATAAAAAGCGGCTCCCGATAGCGCTCCGTATAAATAGGTAGAGCCAAATATTTTTTATATGCAGTTTTTACTAAATAATTGAATTAAAAATGATAGTTTGATGTTAAATAAGTTTAGTTTACCAATAAATAGCGCGTCAAATTTAAATTTAGGCGTATAAAAATGACGGCTCTCGATAGCAGCTATCCGGAGCGAATAAAAAAACTACAAATATAAGAATAAAGAACAAAATAAAAAACTCTTATGAGTATCTTGTGAAGGTGCTTAAATGTGGTATGTTGAATGTTGCGCCGGTACCAATTAATTATATTATTTGCAATGTTGCTTAATAGAATTGTTGTTGCAACATGAATTGCGAATATGTGTTACATAGTGGTATATTCATTATGGCACATAAATGAATGAGTAATAATTACATATTCGCTATGATATATAGCTGATTGAATATTGAACATTTTGGATGTTCAAAGTAACGAATCACTAACTATTCGACTGGCTGACATAAACATTGTTCGAATCACAATTTAAATAATTCACTATAACTTATTTCAATATTATTTTACTAGATTTATATTAGTTTTAAATTTTAGAATATTGTTTTTAAAATTTTTAACGGATATTATGATCAAGGTTTATTTTTAATAGAGGTAATTTTATGTCTATCTGTTATATACTTTTTTAACAATCACTTCACACTAAACGGTACGAGAATTGATCTTCTTGTAACTGTTTTTCACTTAACTAATTCACATTTTCCTAATTTTAGGAATTTTTGGTTAAAAAACAAAAAGTTTTATTTATTATAATTCACTTAGATATTATTTTGTTATTTATGAATGTATTGTTATTAGATTTAAAAAAAAAAATATTATTATTCACTCAGCTTACTCGAAGCACATCTCGAATAGCCGTTTAATGATCATACGATCATAACTGTCTCAACATAAATCGTGTCCTTGAGACCTCATTTTAGCACACTTTCACATATATTCTAATTTTATAATTAATTAACGATAAATGGTATATAATGCAGAATGCTTATAAAAGTTCGCAATACAGGAAAGGAAAACTTTGCCTTAAAACTAAGCAGAAACATTTATGTTTTTAATGTTAAATTGCATATAGGTGCATAACTAATCCACTCACAAAAAGGGCAAATTCCAGTTAAATTCTAACCGAATTTAAAAATGCCGATAATTACTAAAGTTTATAAAGAAACGCCTCGAATTCTCTAGATTGATTCAAATTATTCTACAATAATTATCACCATATCAATCTATTGCCGCAATAAAAAATACAAAATATATTGCGTAAACTGAACTTCACTTATTCAATTTGTAACTTTTTCCACGAACAAAACAAATTTAATTATTTTTAAATTTTTAACAAAAGGTTTTATTTCGGGATAGATTTTAATAAATCATCCCCTCTATTCCATAGCAATTTATTGACTGTCTTTCCCATAAAAAAAAAACAAAACCCGATCATCATTACCACTGTTTAGAGGCAGTTTCCCTGTAAAACATCATTTGCTGGACATGCCTAAAATTATAGTAAATTATAAATTTTATGATATTTTAGAGATATTTAAATTTAAAGAAAATTTATATACTTACGTTTAATTCAATTTGTTTTGACGTTTTGAAATGCCAATAATATTCATTTTGCTATTTTCGAGTAGATCGATGCGACATCTTTTGAATGTTCCGCAAACGATAGTATTCGAAAATAGCAAATATTAATTTTTGTAATTGTATAGTTTTTATAGCACCTTTTGGTATATAAAGACAACAAAATTATTGTATGGAGTAACTTTTGTTTTGCAACTCATCATAGAGAGAGATATACATATAATAAAATTGAAATGTGATACGGTTTATAACGTTTTGATAAAAAACCAATTAGTTTTTATTATTAATTAAATTGTGCTATTGGTGATTGTAAGAATCCTGATATTCAAAGATACAGTCCATTTTTCTTAAAATACACCGTGGGACAAACAGCATCCAATTTTTCGGGCCACGGATACACCGTGGAATTTACATCATCAATTTTTGGATTGCTACCCATTTTGTGGTCCTTCGAGCCGGATATTTCTGGCGGCTCTTTGTGTTTTGTTCGAGTAACATTAATATACGAGACGATTTGGAAATTGAAAACACATGTCGAGAAAGTGCAAGAATAAGCTAAGTAGCCATTTTGTTTTGTTATTTTGAAAAATTTAACCTAAAAATCATGATTTATTTTATAAACTAAAAAATTCGCATGAAAACAGTTTATCTTTTGTCAATTGAAAATCATATAAAGTCGAAATTATAAATTTATCTCTTTCGAATCCGTAATTGTACACAATTCAGACCAATTAATCATTGAATAGAATTCAACATATGAAATACAAACAAATGAAAATAGTGATCTAGTGTTCAGTGTAATGGGTCGATAAATTAAGTGATACTTTGTTTTTTGGATTAAATAACGTTGTGATAATTCCTTTATTGAAATTAAAATAGGTATTGGCTATTCTCCGTTAACATTAAATCAGTAGTGATCTTTGTTTGGGATATAACGTGGTCTTGTTTTTCTTTCAAGACAATAAACAATTCGGTAATCCGATTACTGTTAACTTTATTTGCTAAACGATAAACCAGTTAGTTACACGACTATTGTAACCAGAAACGTTGTGTAAAACATAATCTAAATAACATTAGTGATCACAAATAAAAAAAAAAAATAAAAAAATAAATAAAAATGGCCGAGCTGCAGGTATTAAAGAAACAAAGATCTGTCAACAAAGAAAAGCTTACTTTGATTTTAAATTCACTTAAAAAATCACCATTCGAGATGTCAGTAGAAGAATGCAGGGCGAAAATTAATCTAGTGGAAAAGCTGATGGAGGAATTTACAGCAATCGAGAACAATATTTTTAAGGTAGATCAAGCCCAAGACGCAGATATGGAATACGAAGCAAATTATTATAAGGCAATAACAGAACTCAACCAAATCATTCGTAAATTAGGAATCAATATTACTTATGTTAGTTTTGATCAATCACTAAATAATACACAAACAGTAGCAGATGTAAAATTACCCAAGTTGAATATACCTCCATTTTCCGGCGACTACACTGAGTGGCAATCTTTTTATGATTTATACGTCGCCTCTATTCATGATTCCAGTTCGCTTACAGCGGTTCAAAAATTTCAATATCTGAAAGGGTTACTTCGAGGCGAAGCAGCGAGCTTACTTAGACATTTCAGCATCACCGACAGTAATTATATCGAAGCTCTAAATAAGTTGAGACAACGCTATGATAAAAAACGTCATACGATCAATACCTTCATTAAAACTTTTTTAGAGCAGCCGTCAATAAGTACAGCTAATAACACGAATGTCAAACGATTGCTCGATGTATCTGATGAAACACTTAGAGGTTTAAAGGCTATGGGGGATAAAGGCGAAGAAAGAGATCCATGGTTAATTTATATATTGGTGTCAAAGTTAGATGATGAATCCAGAGGTTTATTGGCTCATCATACGGCAAACAAAGATTTCCCTTCGATTCAAGATCTCTTTGAATTTTTATTACAGAGAAGCGATCCCTTAGAGTCGATCCGCAGTTCAGCAAGACGCAGCCAAATCCAAAAGCAATCATCAATTCAGGGTCATGCCGTGGTTAATAATCAGATGGAGTGTCCAATATGTAAAGCTTCTGATCATCTTATTTATCAATGCAAGAAGTTTAACCAAATGGATATTCAAACGCGCCGAGAGTGGACAAGGTCAAACAATCGGTGTTTCAATTGTTTGGGTGATAGACATGTAGTATTCAAATGTTTATCCAGACGGCGATGTGCGACGTGTAAGAGAAAGCACCACACTCTTCTCCATTCATCGGAAGTTGAAACAGATAGTCAATCCTGCAAAGAAGATCAAATAACGGATTCACAAAGCTCAACAGGCACAATGTCATCGGGGTACGGTCATGCTCCCACTGTTAAATCGATTTTACCAACAGCAATAATAAAGGTACTGTGCACGTCGGATAAAGTTTTGCATTAACGTGCACTTTTAGATTTAGGCTCCCAAGCCAGTTTTATCACTGAGTCTTGTATTCAGCGTATTGGGGTACGTCGAAAAAATGGAAGAGTATCGGTACGAGGTTTAGGGCACGTTGACGCAGGAACTACCAGGGGAATCACAACTGTCAACATTCAGCCAGAGGTTGGGTCAAACATATCAGTGAACGCATTTATTCTTAATCGAATCACATCAAAGTTACCAGAATTCAGTGCAAACATCTTGAATTTAGACGAGTTTAAAGGGGTATATTTAGCCGATCCAGACTTCTATAAATCAAACGAGATAGACGTTCTTATAGGCGTTGAACATTTCTTTAATATTTTAATCGGTGGCCAAATTCGAAGAGCCCAAAATGCGCTTGTTCTTCAAAATACAATTTTTGGTTGGGTGGTTGCAGGTAGTTTCAATAACGGCGAAACATACGAAGAAGCCTGCACAACTGGAATTACAAGCAACATATGTGAGTTTAACATCGACGCAACCCTAAGACGATTTTGGGAAATCGAGTCAGTCCCTAATAAAGCAACCTTTTTATCACCTGAAGAAGACTTGTGTGAACAGAGCTTTACAAAGAATCTACGAAGAACTCCGGAAGGCCATTTTGAAGTCAGATTACCATTTAAAGACTCACCGGCCAAGTTAGGAAAATCACTCAATAAAGCAATTCAACGGTTGACTGGGATAGAACGCCGCTTTAGCCGAGATACAAACTATTACGAGCTATACAAACATTTTATGAACGAATATCAGTCACTTGGTCACATGCAAGAAATTCCCTTAGGAGAGGTTAAGGATGATGGTTTCTTTCTGCCCCATCACGGAGTCATTAAACAGGGAAGCACAACCACCAAACTTAGGGTTGTTTTCGACGGGTCTGCTAAAACTAGCACGGGTATATCTTTAAATGACTGTTTAGCTGTTGGTCCGACTATGCAATCCTCTTTGTATTCTATTATCTTGCGATTTAGAGAACATCGTTTTATCTTTTCCGCAGATATAGAAAAAATGTACAGGCAGATTGGCATTCATGATGAAGACACTAATTTTCAAAAAATTGTATGGCGCGAAAATCCATCGGATCCTCTTAAATACTTTAAGTTATGCACGGTAACCTACGGACTAGCTTCAGCCCCATTTTTGGCAACACGGGCATTATATCAAGTCGCTCAAGACGCACTAAAACTTGATCCAGTGGCAGCAAGAAATATCAAGCGCAACATTTATATAGATGACATCATGACTGGTGGAAATACAATAGCCGAATCAAAAGCATTAAAATCATCGATTACAACGATTTTATCTACATATGGGTTCAAATTGCGAAAGTGGATATCGAATTCAAATGAAATGTTAGAGGATGTGCCACCATGCGACAAGGAGCAGGAGATGAAATCGATAGAAGACAATACCGATACTACAGTGAATATCCTTGGATTACAATATGAGCCTGGAGAAGATGTATTTAAATTCCGAGTAAGGCTACCAAATAACACACTAATTACAAAACGAAGAATACTATCCGAGGCAGGCAAAGTTTTCGACCCATTGGGTTGGATCGCTCCAGTAAACATTAAGATTAAAATTTTTATTCAACAGCTGTGGATTCTGAATTTAGACTGGGATGATCCGTTGCCAGACAAAGACGCTAACCAATGGATACAAATCCGAACCATGTTACCATCCTTAGAAGATATCTCGATACCAAGATTTGTGCAAACATCAACCAGAGTGAAGATTGAGTTGCATGGGTTCTGTGACGCCAGTCAAGCAGCTTATGCAGCAGCAATTTACTATCGTGTTACTAATGCCAACAACGAAATTCACGTCAACTTAATAACAGCAAAAACCAAGGTTGCACCGATAAAACAGCAAATATTGCCACGCCTGGAACTATGTGGCGCAGTCTTGTTGAGTAATTTGATGAATGTAGTGAAGAAGGAGACTAATTTAAGTATCGATCAAATATTCTTGTGGACGGATTACACCATCGTGTTGGATTGGCTTACTGCTCATCCTCGCCGTTGGCCTACTTTCGTGGCAAACCGTACATCACAGATATTATCCTCGTTTAGTCGATCCCATTGGGGTCACGTACCTTCGCCAGAGAATCCAGCCGATATCGCTTCAAGAGGACTTTGCTCGCACGATCTGAAATCTAACTCTTTATGGTGGAATGGACCTGAATGGCTGTATAAACCTAAAGCGTTGTGGCCACAACAACAGCGGGTGTACACTATTGATGCTCCGGAAACTACAACTCATGCTGCAACCATGTTAGTGGAAGAAACTGATCTATTCGAAAAAATAATGTCTAAATATTCATCATTTCATAAGTTACAAAGAATCTTCGCGTACATTTTGCGATTCATTCGTCATTCGAGACAACCTAAGTCATCCCGGAGCACTGGAATATTTTTGAGCGGCAAGGAAATGTATGAAGCTCTTTTTAAAATCTGTATACATAATCAAAATAAATATTTTTCGGGAGACATTAAAGAATTACGTAAGAATAAATCAGTTAAACACACTAGTACAATAAAATCTCTCAGCCCATTCATCGATGATTTTGGAGTTCTTCGAGTGGGTGGCCGTCTAGAAAGATGCGAAGCGCCGTTTTCTACAAAACATCCTATCATATTATCAGACGTAATATAACTAGTGGTCCGCTTATTATCGATAATTTTTTTCAAATGTCACGAATGCGTATCCCAGCGACGAAAATGCAACGAGTGCGCAGCACGAGTTGCATTTTCTAAACCTTGGGATACGCATGAGTGACATTTGGAAAAAATTATCGATTCTTAAGAGGACCACGAGTTATATTTGGGTGGAGAATATAATGAATTGGTGTGAAAGATAAAACTTAAATTCACAACATGAAAGATTATATTTGTAATAACAATTATTTATTATGCAAGAATACCATTGAAACATATTATATTTAGAACTGACAGTTGTTGAAGGTACAATTTTCAAATCGGAATTGTTCTTCATTTGTGTTGTTAATTTTAGATGAAACGATTGGGTTTACAGCTTTTGACGGCTCAGCAGAACTTCCTCGCATCTTTTCTAGAATATTGTTGTGTTGCTCTGGCTGCATATTTAAATATGGCTGAATTGAATTAGCACTGCTATGGCCGGTTATTTTAATCAATTGTTGATCTGAAATACCCGCATTTGCCATTATAGTAACCGCAGTTGATCTATGACTATGATTGGTGATTTTATTATTTTGCACATCAATTCCAATTGCCTGGGCCGTTTGTTTGGTCCATTTTGATAATTCATTGACACCTACAGGAAGATTTTTATACCACCTTCCAGTTGAATTTTTCCAGAAAGGATTGGGTGTAAGAAACAATCTTTCGGAGGTTACATGATTTGGCCGTTTATTCATTAATTTATTGAATAATCGTACGGGACAAACGTTGATATTATTCACATTTTGCGTGAGCCACTTACTATTAGCACAACGGCTTGCACCTCCTTGTGTAGTTTTGGTGAATATAGGGTTATATTCAATTCGTCCCGTATCATTACCGAAATGGTCTGTAATTCTCTTAAAATAATGAGTTAAAGCAAACGCGGCTTCGTTACCACGCCACGCTAATTCTGTCGCAACAATGTTGAAGAATTTCTTTTGAAGTCCATAAGGGTTATCTTCATCCCAATACGTTTGCATACAAGTAGATTCATTTGACGTAAAAGCTACAGCACTTAATTTCCGTTTGTTCGGTTCACTTTGAAGTTGTTTCCGTTTTGAATCTCTGGCACATCTTGCCTGTTTAAACTCAATATCACGAAATGGATCAAATTTTATTTTAAATTCTGCATAATATTTTTCTTGAAGCATTTTCGCTAGCGTATTCCAAATAGTTTTAATTACAGTTTCCTTGTAATTTTCTCCGTTAGACTTACGCATATTGCATGCATAATCTTTTAAATATGACGCGAGCATATCAATTGATGTGTCTCGCTCAATTGTGTATTGACGTGTTGCACAAAAATCCATAAACTGTTTCCAAATACTTTTCTTATTTCGTTCCGTGTTTAAAGGAACACTATTGAGTATTAACTCTTCGATTTTTTTATTTGTACACTCTCCCCATCTTTGATTATCACAATTATCCATCTTTGTATCAAGCAGTAATCAATACTGATTCACAAATATTTTGTAATTGCATAAGTTGACAGATAGTTATATAAGAATTTTGTTTTTGTTGTGTGTTACTTTGATTCTAATGAATTTATTTTTATTAATAAAAATCGCCAAAAATAATAAATAGTAGGCTATTGCCATAACAACGTTTTTCCCACAGCGACAATACAACAGTGTTGTATTATCACTTATTAATAACAAAAATAACAAAAAAATTGCATAGTGAAATAGATGATTTTTAGGTATGAATTATATTCTCACCAAAGTCACCCATTACTTCATTGATTCTTCAGCATATGCATAAGGAGTACAAGCATGCGGGCCCATCCTTGTTATTGGCAGTTTGTAGACAACAGTACTGGATACCTAGTGCTAAAGGTTTAATCAGAAAAATCATACATCGATGTGTTCCTTGTGTACGTCAACGAGCTAAATGCCAAACGCAACTAATGGGGAATTTGCCGAGTTTCCGCTTGGAATCCAGTCGACCGTTTTTGAAAATAGGCGTTGATTTTGCTGGTCCAATATTTGTTTACCTGACAAAGGGGAGAGGACAAAGGAAGTACAAAATGTACATCTGCTTATTCGTATGCGTCACCACAAAAGCTGTACATATAGAATTGGTTACTGATCTGAGCAGCGATGCTTTTCTTGCTTCGCTTAAACGATTCGTGGCACGTCGAGGATGTTGTCAAGAGATATTTAGTGACAATGGATCCAACTTCATCGGTGCGAATAACCAATTAAATAGAACATTCAAAAGTTGTATTGATACTGCTAATAATATTTCACATTTTCTTTCCAGTCATGCTATCACTTGGCATTTTATTCCTCCCCATGCACCACATTTTGGGGGTATTTGGGAATCGGCAATCAAATCAACAAAATTTCATCTGAAAAGAGTTATTGGCGATTCAACCCTCACTATGGAAGAAATGATGACGTTACTAACAGAAATTGAAAGTGTGCTAAATTCACGTCCTTTGTGCTTACTGTCAGCAGACGACATCGATGCTCTTACTCCTGCCCACTTTTTAATCGGGCAACCTGCAACAAAACTGCCAGAATACGATTACACTAGCCTGAAACAGTCGCATTTGTCACGATGGCAAATAATTCAATCTAAAAGCCAACATTTTTGGAAGCGGTGGCAAATGGAGTACATTACCTCATTACAACAAAGACCGAAATGGATGAAAGCTACACATTCCCTACAATTAAATGACATCGTTATTATCAAAGAAGACAACCTTCCAATGAACACATGGCTTCTTGGAAAAATAATATCTCTGCATCCAGGCTCGGACGGTCTGACTAGAGTTGTCACACTCAAAACAAAAACCGGTGAATTGAAGCGGCCCATCACTAAACTTGTTAAACTCCCAGTTGAACCTGACGGTTCAAGCGCGCCGGAATGTTTAGAGGCAGTTTCCCTGTAAAACATCATTTGCTGGACATGCCTAAAATTATAGTAAATTATAAATTTTATGATATTTTAGAGATATTTAAATTTAAAGAAAATTTATATACTTACGTTTAATTCAATTTGTTTTGACGTTTTGAAATGCCAATAATATTCATTTTGCTATTTTCGAGTAGATCGATGCGACATCTTTTGAATGTTCCGCAAACGATAGTATTCGAAAATAGCAAATATTAATTTTTGTAATTGTATAGTTTTTATAGCACCTTTTGGTATATAAAGACAACAAAATTATTGTATGGAGTAACTTTTGTTTTGCAACTCATCATAGAGAGAGATATATAATAAAATTGAAATGTGATACGGTTTATAACGTTTTGATAAAAAACCAATTAGTTTTTATTATTAATTAAATTGTGCTATTGGTGATTGTAAGAATCCTGATATTCAAAGATACAGTCCATTTTTCTTAAAATACACCGTGGGACAAACAGCATCCAATTTTTCGGGCCACGGATACACCGTGGAATTTACATCATCAATTTTTGGATTGCTACCCAACCACCATTCAGTCTGCATAACATTTGTAACCCAGGGATGGACACCGCTGTGTTACACTTGCTAGAGTATCAATATTTTAATGCGTCGTACTAAGCACGATACGCTTCAACCAACTTTTAATGGAAAGTTCGGGTATAACCCAATTTCCACTTGGGGATGAATTTCCCTTACCGTACTGAATTTTTATAAATTTCAAATTAGTTCAAGATATAGTATGTAAAGTAGATAGAGAGTGTGCGATAAAGGAGAAAGAAAAAAAAATGTTGATATTGAGTACGTTTATGCTCAGAGTCGAGTCATCTTTTAGTTAACTTTGGATCATCTTGTAGTTATCTTTTTTAGCGTTTATACTGCAGAGTCAAATTGTAGTCGAGTCGAAACTAGGTTGAAACCGAGTCAGAAACGTCAAAAAAAAAAAATCATAATTTTTATTTTCAATAAAAATTATGATTATTAAAATTATGATTAAAGCAATTTATTTTACAAGTTTGCAGTATACAAAATTACAGAAACACAAAAATCGGAGATGCGCACACGAATTAAGAAATCAAAATGGTGTCTTTTTATTATTATTTTTTGTTGTTTTTATTTTTCGACTCGACTCCGTTTATAGTGGATGATTTTAGAGTTAACTCGACTCGACCCTAGAAATTTTTTAGGTCGAGTCGAGTTAACTACAAAATGACTCGACTCCGTTTATAGTAAAAGATAACCTAGGTTCAAACCAGGTTGACCCTAAGCATAAACGTACTCATTGGTACTTAGATAATCATGATGAGATGTCGCGAAGAAGTGTAAAATTTCGGCAGTTAGTTGTTTGTTTTTACGCAAGAAAGTTCGATCTTTTCGATCGACAAAATGATTCAAAATGAATGTTGTTAAAATTAAATCTTAATACGTCAAAAATGTTAGTATTTAAGTGAAAATAAAAGTAAATTTTGTTTTGTTTGCATGTAAATAAAAATTAGTTTGGCGATACCAAACAGCACAATTAACACTAAAATTCGGCATAATAGATAATTCACCACAGTAAAACGGTGGAAAAATAATAAAAATCAATTGCCACATGTATGATGGAGCATCACTTGTGAACGGCTTTACGGATTTGGCTGATTTTTTTTTGTTGTGTTCGTAATTGTCAGGACAAAATTAGTATGAAAGAAAAAGTCAGAAATTTGGATGGTTCCAACAATGGAATTTAGATTTAGACTTCTATGTAATTTCTAACAAGTTGAATTTTTTTATTTTTACTTTCTTTTACTCTAGTAATCATAATTGTTTTCTACAACATAATTGATGTTGCAAATTTACATTAAAAATAATCCGGTTGGATAAAAAAACAGAAACGCCGAGAATTCTAAAGAGATTTTAGACACATAATTTATTACACAATTAATACTTACATAAATGTATTCCCACTTTTTCCACAATAAGAAACTTTAAAAAATGTATTAAAACACAAAAATCAAACTAGCACTTAGGACGTTCTCAACTCAACAGAACAAGAAGGACTGAAATCATAAATATTTTCTGTTTTAAAACCGTTTTAAAATATTGATGCGCATGCGTAAGTTTAGCAAGGCTTGCTTATTAAAAGCATTTCGTTATAGAATTAAGCGAGTGTGTGTTTATTGCAAAAAAATGGTCGCTGTAATTTAGAAATATTGCTAAATTAATAAATAATTTTAAATAGAGCTTGCTAAATATTAGCAACTGTATGTAAAATATGTTATTAGTTAAGAAAGTTTTGCTAGAATTTACTAGGCCCTTCTCGTTTATTAAAATATGTTTTTAAATTTTATTATGTTTTCTTTTAATTTAACTAAGCAATGCTTATTTGAAGCAAGCGGCTGCGGCGTGCCTTGAATATAAACGATAGTTTGAGCATAAATATAAGGATTTTTTTACAAAACCAATTTTATAATTTTATTAGAAAAATTTTCATTTTAAAAAATTGACATTTTCTTTTAATGTAAATTTTTCTAATGAACTATCAAATATCTGATTAAGCTTATGACAATTACTGATAAGCTCAACCTTGCATTTTTATTTATTACATTTATGTAATTATTATAGTAGTCATACAGTGAAATGGAAAAACGCGAGCAACAAAGGATGAAATTTTGGAAAGGATGGAATTGTCTAAGACCGGCTAGTGCTACCACCAGCATGTTAATCAAGTAGGTTTATACTAGAATGACAGATATTTGGATATAACGAATTAACAAATCTAAGACAGCTGTAGATTAAATTAAATAGTTTCAGCGGTTTCTAAGTTCATCAATATCAAATATCTGTCTTTTAAAGTCGAACGAAATTAAAGTTAAAAAAATTATCATAACCGTCTATGAAGTCTATAATGATATAAACTAATATTTATTTTATTAAAATTGTAATAATTGAACAAATTAATTGATTAAATATATAGTTTAACTTGCGAGTTGTGTATATTGGATTGATTTTAATTAGTTTTATAATGTTTATTGTCAGAATACTGTGCTTAAAAATTGCAAAAAATTGACTCTTACAAATAAAGGTCAAATTTTTAAAAAAAAAATTTATTATTTGGTCCATATATTTCGAATTATCAATCATCATCAGTGGACTGCGAAAAAACTACAAATTAACGTACCTTAATATCGAAAGCTGCAATAGCGTTTCTAAGATGCATTTTGTCTATGTTTTAATGCTTATGAAAACTCGAAGCGTCTTATATTCGAGCGCGTCTTATAATCGGAGTTTTTTGTTATAATTTTCTTGCGTCCTAGAATCGTAGTATAAAAATAAAAATTAATTTATTGAAAATTATATAAATTTGTTTCTGTTAATTTCGCATGTGCCTTGCAATCCAAGATGTGTCGTACAATCGATGATTCAGAAAAAATATTTTTTTTCACATATCTAAATTGAAAAAACCGCGAAACCTGTATTATTTAAAATCTTTGGGAAAATACGTTTTGGTCTATTTGGAGAAAATAAAATAATTGAAAATGTTGATACATACATAGATATACAAACATTATTCTAGAATATTTTGGAATATTTTAGTTGAAGGTCAACAGTGCAATGTTTCAGCTGAGAAGACCGTGTAATAATTATAAGTAATAAAGAATATTTCGTATAAGACTATAATGAATTTAGTAATAATCTACATTCAAGCAAGAATGATATCGAATTAATCTTACCCTTTCTCAAATAATGCAAGTATTCCGATGTAAATTTAATAGAAAATTCTTATAAAAAGCAAATTTTTTCTTAATTCAAGTAAAATTAAAATTTTATTTTAGATGAGGCCGTATTAAATTTAATCGAAGTTGTACTTCGCTTAAGCAGGAGCCACTTTCTTCGCATAAACAATAATCATTTAAAAACAAATGATACATTTAGGAAAATAATTGTAGATTTAAGAATTGATATTTTCTATTGAATGAAACACCAAAATGTATTACCCTATTCGAGCCAACACTCGATTTTATAAAGGGGCTTTATTAGCTGAAAATCAAATGGTAAAAACTAGTAAATATGGGATTTGTTTCATAGAATAGCTAACGAAATCTATATTTTTCTGTATGCATGAATATGCACAAATGCTGCATGTAACTGAAGAATAATGTTGAATTTAATTTTGCTTCATTATTTAAAAAAAAAAGTCTAAAAAAAATACAAGTTATATTTTTAAAACCATATTAAAAATAGTGATTTAAGCAAAATCTTTCTGGATAGAAATACAAAACGCATGCTAATTTTAACCACTATTTTGTTTAATATTGTACTGCCAATTAAGTCGCTTTCTTGTATTAAGTCAGGTTTTTTTTAATGATAATCAATTATTACATTTCTTAATTTAAATATTCATTTCTTGATTCTATAATTATTTTAGATTCTTATTTTAAGATAAATATAGTTAAATCAAATATTTTTAGTTTATATTGAGCAAAAACTAATTTATTTTTAACTTTTATAAATTTCTTGAATTAAAAAATGGGATTTTCTATTCTATGTATGTAAGTTCATTTCTTTCTGTGATATAGCACGAGACTTTGCAAACAGTACCTCAAACAACACAGGAAGGCTTTAAAAGCGTTTTCATCAGATACCGGGGCACATTCTTTTTACACAGTATATGTTTTTAATGAAACAATCAATATCGTTTACTTACATGATTATTAAAACGTGCAAAAGACTTAATAAAATTTCCAGAAATAGCTTTGCTTCGTTTGTGCGATAAGTGATACTTTCCAAAAGATGGTTAAACTGATCATCTGACATGGTAATTGATACTGTTACATACTGCTATGTCTTGATTTCACGTTGATGACTGACGGCGATATCTGAAGATGAAATCCACAGCGGCAAAATATAAAGATTTTCGATAAACTGCAACAAGATTTCCCAAATTTCTGAATTAACAGAAACAACTATGATCCCAGATTTGATTTTGAAGAATAATAATGGATAACGTAGGATAATATTATAATGTGCATAAAACAATTATGTTTTAGATAAAAGATCGAACATTATCACCAAGAGCGTGAAAAGAGACTTATAGTTTTCTCTCTTCTTATTATTAAGTAAAGTATGCTCCTTGGGTCATTTATTTATCGGTTTCAATTTGTAAGAGATCCATGGATTTGGTATTTAAGTGAATATAACCAATTTAATCGACTAAAACATTTATTGTACAACTAATGTATAATTAAAATTGATATTAGAATTCAAAAATTTTTTATAGAAAAATTATTTCCTCCGCGAAAAAAAAACAAAATCGTTCGCTAAGGCTACTCGATTTCCTGTTCTCATCATCTTCTTGCTACTTAGGTATAATGTCTGTTTAACAATTTCTGTGGCCACAAGTCATAATGTCTTAAATCATATCATATCAATTTTTTGTAATATTCCGACAACTGCAAACAACCCTTACGGTTTTTTGAAACTTACAAAACCTTGACGATATGAAATCGATTATGGAGATTTCGAGTTTGATAATGTAAAAGGGCATAACTCGACTTATGACATTATGACTTATGGCAACAGATTTAATATTATATGTTCTATATGATTACGCGATTTAGATTTCAGCCAATTATGTTTTGTTTTGTAGGAGCTATACATATTTGAACCCATATAGATTACACACTGAAAGCAATAATACTAAACATTTAAACATCATCTAATCTGGATGAATCAACAAACGATGGTAACACATTTATGACCAATTAGTAAATGTGATACCAACGTTTCTATTTATTCAATAAATCACACAGTATGCATGAAATCTGTGACATTCCTTGAACAAATAACCTAAAAATATGCATAAAATAGGATAAATAATCATGAGCTCCATCCCACAATAATTGCAAATACCAAACTATTCATTTGCAGTACTCACACAATATTAAGGAAATTGTATAGCAATATACAGCTCCCGAATATGTATGAATATACAAGTTAACCTCGTCGTCCGTCGTCTCTGGTGGTTCTTTTTGAAGCCGTAACAATATTGCCTATATATATTAAATGGTATCCAAAGAAGAATTTTAGGATGTTTTTTGTAAATAAATTGCAAACCAATCTATAAAAAAGGAAGCTTTTTTTAATTTTCTTAATAACTTAGCTCTGTCCAATTATATAGCAAACACAATATCGATGCCCTTTGTTATCTTATGTTTGAAGCCATGAATTGCTTAGGGTTTGTTGTCGAACACCTGACTTCAAAAATAGCCGAACAAAGTAATCAAGAGGCGTCAAAAACGGCGGCCAATTAATAAATTTTGTTTTTAATCAAGCCATTGTTTCACTGGCTGCGTATCTTGTCTTATTGGAACCACACATTGTTAATGTTGTTATTATATTTTTAATTGAGAAAGATCCACATCCTACAATTGTTATTTGGACACCCTTTATATACCACTGCAAAAAGACTAGACGTAATTCCAGGTTGATCAGTATTTTGTCGTTTTGTAAAAATATGTTTCGGGTGGATAAATTGTAAAGCTTTTCAGTGCTATTTTATACGTAAAGTAGGTTTATCTAATTATTAAAATATGCAGGTATGTTTGTCTTTGTATGGATTTCCTTTTAATTAATTTATTTATTTATGTTATTTAGGAATTTTATGTGTTGTTGCTTTTTATTTAAATTAAAATGAATAACTGAATAAACAATAAAACAGGACAGTAAATAATCGATTAATACACAATAATTAATTGAGATACATTTTGGTTTGGTGTTGTTATTGTAGAACAAAACTAAGAAAACAAAATTAATGAATCAGTTTAACTAGGCATAGTTGAAATTTTAAGAAAAGTGATTTTCAGTTGGCCTTCTCTCTTTTTAATTAGTAGCAAGGGGCACGGATAAAAATAAAATCAAAAATGATTTTATTTGTTTGAAAATGTTGACCATTTTGTAAGAACTGGGGTAGGTGATTGGAAAACTAGATGCTGTTTTTGAGTTAAAAGAAACGTGTGAAATTCTCTATGCAAAATAATTATTTATTTAAGAATTTAAAATTGTCTGTTTGTAATCAATTGATTTTTTCGGCTTTTTATAGACAAATATATTAATTGTTCATGACATTCCCAATATTTTCGATTTGGTAAATCAGGAAAATAAAGAGGCCAATCACTCATAATATATCTACTTACAAAAGTAGAAATGTGTTTACGTAAACTATACCTTACTACATGATTTAAACATCGATTACCACTATGGTTATAAAAAATACGAAGAACTTTAAAAATATAAAGATGCCTTAAGGGAAGTATGTTATTATTTAAAAATAAAGGATATGATGGTTCTGTTCTATTTTTGAAATACATCACTGCTAAAAAAATGTTTTTGAGCTTTAATTAGTTTATCGAATGCAGCAAAATAAATACCACCCCAACAAGATATTCCATATTGCAAGTGAGAATCAACCAATGCATAATTTAAACTCCTGTGATTGACGACATCAAAAGCCTTTGAAAAGTCTAGAAAAAGAGCAGCGCATTTATATCCTTCATTTAATCGACAATTTTATCGTATTTCCTTGACAAATTTACATTAACAATTGCATATAATAAATCCCCGCAAGAATAACATTAACCCAAAAAAAAAATTGGGTTTAATTAAACATAATTCTAATTCTTGGTTATGATACCTGCC
This sequence comes from Tipula vernalis, assembly GCA_958295665.1. Classification (NCBI taxonomy): domain Eukaryota; kingdom Metazoa; phylum Arthropoda; class Insecta; order Diptera; family Tipulidae; genus Tipula; species Tipula vernalis. Next base: position 263,394,329 of record OY282559.1, read on the forward strand.
ACCAGAGTCATAATACATAGTAAATATATATTTTATTTCGGAAGGTTGGCTTTTGTCAATTAAATCAAATTGGTTATTTTCTTGGAAAAAAAATTAACCCAAAATAATTCGAATTAAATTTTGGTCAACAAAATACGCTTAACACTAGAACTACCGACCGGTCAAAATGACCAATTTACATTTAAAAATTTCATTTTTTAATTATTATGTTAGAATTACAAATAATATTATTTTGTACAATTACAAAACATCAACAGGTTGTCAGTTAGAGTACAAAATTCACGTTACCAATCCGAAGGTGTCGAAGCTTTATGCATTGCCGAAAATTCATAAGCCCGGTAACAAGATGAGACCAATTGCATCAAACATCTCGACACCTACAGAAAACGTGGCTAAATGGTTGTTGAAAGAGCTGGAAATGATTTCACCACCAGAAGGATGTAGTATAATAAATTCAAAGGAGTTAGTGGAAAAACTAGAAGATATAACATTAGCTCCTGATGAAATATTAGTATCATTTGATGTGACGGCATTATTCCCGAGTATCCCAATAAAAACAGCAATAAACAATTGGGAGGATCATCTTTTAAAAAATCAAGTACCAGCAAGTCAAATACAAGCTTACATCAAAATAGTTGATACATGCATGGAGCAGAATTTTGTTCAATTTCGAGATACATTTTACCAGCAAACATCCGGAACATCTATGGGAAGCAAATTGGCGCCATACCTAAGCAACGTATTCATGAGCAACATGGAGGAAAATCTAAAACAAAACTTCAACCTGTTCCCGAGGATTTGGCTTAGATATGTAGATGACATTTTTGCAATAGTGAAACAACCCCATTTGTCAGCTGTTTTCTACCATATTAATACACTATATCCAGAAATTAAGTTTACAACGGAAACCGAGGAAAATGGTATTTTGAACTTCTTGGATATAAAAATCATCCGAAATAATAACAATAAACTAAAACTTGGAATTTTTAGAAAGTCTACAAAAACAAATAGATTCATAACAGTAGATTCATTTCACCATGTTACGCGCATAGATTATTTAATATACCTATGGAACAGTCGGAATTTGATGAGGAGGTTAAATTTATTCAGAACGCGGCCGTAGCCAAAGTATTCTACTCAATTTGCTGATAATATTATCAACAAGCACAAAGCCAAGCACATCAAATCATCACTCACCACATTACAACCAGCCGTGGAAACGATGAATACTACTAGAGTCAGCGTTCCATACTTTCCTGATATTACCAATATACTGCAGCGCGTCTTCTACAAACATAACATATAACTTGTCACCCGTCCATCAACAACCATCAAAAAGGATTTAAACAACTTTAAAGATAAGGTAACACAAGATTTACGGTCTGCAATTTACCAAATTAAATATTCTAATTGCCAGAACACCTACATCGGCCAGGCATCGAGAGATTTCAGCACCAGGCTTAAAGAACATGAAAAAGCCAACTGTAATAAATCTAGTGTTGCATATCATATGTTCCACCATAACCACAAAATAGATACCGCTATTTCAAAAATAATAAAAACAGTACATCAAAAATGGAAACTAGATGCATACGAGTCATACCACATCGCTAACACCACAGATGATGCAAAAATTAAATCCCCCTTATTTAAAATAACCTTTTAAAAATAACCATACCAAGCGCAACACTTTTTATTTTTATTAAATTTGTGGGTTTGTCCGTCTCCTTTTTTTTATTTTATTTTTTTTTTTAAGCCTTTTTTACCTGTTAAACAAAATTTTTATATATGTATATAAGAGTTGTTTTTACTTTAGTTTTTAAAAATTACCTGTAGATGATCTTTACAAGATCGAAACTACCGTCTTCCCCGAAAAAAGCGGCCATGCATTTTAAACAAATAGAACACCTACTCTGTGTTTTATTCGAATACAACGCCTACGCGTTAATTGTCAAATTATTTACCGTTATTTTTAAATTTTAGTGAAATATCTTCTAAAAAAATGTACATATTAAATCCTTTAAGCAATATGTACTTATTAATTTCTACAAAACTCGTGAAATATGAAAAATGAATGGATCCTGATTATAATGTATACTGGGAAAATTGAAAGTTTACAGGGAAATATCTATACATAAACGAAGTAAACAAAACGTAAACGATGCAAACAAAATATAACCTCAAAATAAAGTGGTGTGTGTTGTCATATTTTTTTACTTTTTAGATTAAATTAAATATACGAATATATAAAAATTTGCTAAAATTAATGTAAACAAATTGTTAATTTACATTTTAGAAAATGTCACAAAACAGAAAATCTTATACATTAAAATTTAAACTCGATATAATCAGCGAGTATAGGGCAAATATAGCTGGAACGGGCTGGTATAAAAATAAACCTTTACTTCTTGAAAGAATTAAAAACCCCACAACTTCGACAAGAGTTAAACGACGATTTGCTGGTGGTGGACGTAAAGAATTATTTCCAGAAATGGAATCATTACTAATTGAATGGATACAAACTCGTATTTCTCAAGGTTTAATAGTTAAAAATAAATATATGCAGCTAAAAGCCAAGCAACTTAGCGACGATTTAGAAATAAATAATCCTGACAAATGCTACGAAAACTTTAAGGCTTCATCTGAATGGTGTGATCGATTCAAGTCTCGTTTTATCCTTGTCAGCCGATGTCATACGTCTTCGCGGTTGGTGCCGGCTAACTCTGGCGAAATAATCCGACAATTTTTAAGAGAGATACATAATTTGATAGATTTTAAAAATATCAAATCCGGCAATATAGTATAATGAACTTTGATCAAGTGCCCAGGTACTTTGAGTCTTCAGCAAGAAGCACGATCACGGAAAAGCGATCTCGGAACGTATTATTGTGTAAAGCGAGTTCATCGCATAAACGGTTCACTGTAACTTTTGCAATATCTGCATATGGGAAAATACTTAAATCACACCTACTTTTTGCAAAGTTAAGAAAAATCCAAAAACGAATAACAAGTGTTTTGTCGATGTAAATACTACCGGGATGTGGAGCGTGGACGTGCTTGAACGATATATTAACAATATTATTATAAAACGTTCCGAAACTAATTTATTTAGTGAACCGGTTCTTTTACTTATAGATTCGTATGGACCACACTTAAAAATAAAGGACAGTAAGAAATACATAAACTACAACATTTTTATAAAAATTGTTCCTTCAAATTTGACCAACATACTACAACCATTAGATGTAGCCAGAAATCGATCATTTCAAGCCGCGTATAGTACATCGTATGATGAATACATATCAAAAGCCATTAGCATAAAGAAAATGCAAACCAAATCCGGTAATCCTAAAATACCTAATTATGAACTTGTTTCAGATTAAGTGACAAACTGGACTGAGTCATTGACCTCCGAACAAATAGTAAATTCCTTTGCTATATGTGGTATTGGGGCGACAAAATTCTTTTCGGTAAATAAAGTACATCCTCCATTAAAAGTGATCTACGATGATTTTAATATGCTTGACTAACCAGAAAAGTTTGCTACCTTATTGGATGATGGAGAAAACTATTTCGAAACAATCGGGGAAAGCAATTGGCTCTGGCCTGAGAAGACTTCAACATCACTTTTCGAATGTATTAAAAAAAGTACAAATAACTTGAAATCGTTTACTACATGGCTAAATAATATTATTACAAACGTCATCAAAGTAATCGACGATGAAACGGGCGACCTTTTTGATGAAAAGGATAAGGTCAAGTTACAACTGTGACATTCAACGTCAACTGGAGTCGAGATTTCAGCCCTCGCAAAAGTAGAAAACCTAAAGATCACTGTTATCGAGTTGAATAATAATTGCGTTTTTATTAAACCAAATGTATATAACGAATTCGACGCTTCGCATGTAACTCTTTTAAGGTTAAACGATTACTACGGATTAAAGCTTGATTGAATTTGAGATTTGATTGATTTTGTGTACATTATATTAAACAAAAAACAATATATAACATGAAATTTGTGATGAATTGACTTATGAAACTGAGATATTTTTTTAATGTTATATTTACGATTTATTCTGAAATAAAAAAGTTGTTAAGACCAGTTTTGTCTTATACCCTAGACAGACTGTGGTTTAATAAATCCGATTTAGCTAAACTAGTTTAAGTATTCTATGCAAAAATAACGGGATTAGCTAAAATCTAGGTTGACACACTGCGGATAATCTCGAAAAATTCACTAAATCGGTTTTATTAAATCGCAGTGTGTATAAGGTATTAGACTTAAACCATCGAGTTTTCTTTAAAATGCATATTTAATAAATTTTTAATTTTACCTCACATGCGTTTTATTCGAGATGGTGTTCTATTTGAATTACCATATTTTTTTCATTTTAAGAAAGTCAGGAATTTTTGTATTCGCGAATACAACGCCTGGGCGCTTTTTTCGGGGGAAGACGGTAGTCGTAATTTTAAATGAATAAAAATAAATAAATTCAAAAATAAAAATTTTGTTTTTTTTTTATTTTTAAGTAAGTGTTGGTGTTTTGTAATTGTACAAAATAATATTAATTGTAAAAAGATCACTTACCTCACTCCGCTTAAAAATTTTTTTTTTTAAATTTTTAATATGTTAGAATTGTTTTGGAAATTTTTGATGATTTTTAATACAATTACTTTATTGCCATATCAAAAGTCATCATAAATTTCTAAAATAATTCTAACATAGTAATAAAACAACATAAATTCAATAAATGTAAATCCGTCATTTTGACGGGTCGGTAGTTCTAGTGTTAATGTAATGGTGAAAGGAAATTCAATAGCGCATCCTCTGTATTTTTATTCTTCATAAAGTCAAATTGCCTTTGATCAAAAAAATTAATTTTTTCTAGGAAGTCAAAGAGTCTCAAAAATTTTGGAAAAAGTACTAAGTAATGTAATAAGGCCTATAATTTTAGATTTCTACGTGAATCCTTTTTAAAGAGTGGTAAGACTAAGCCACGTTTCATGTCGGATGGAAAAATTCCATTAACAAGACAAGAATTAAAAATACATGCAAGAACTACTCTATTTCAGGTAATACTTTTTTTAATAAGATCGAAGAGAACTGACCAAAACCGGCCGAATAAGAATTTTTCAAAGGTCCAACTATAGCACTAATTTCAATTTCAGATGTAGGAGACAAAAATAATGTAGATGAAACATACGAGTTACATAAATCATTTTGAACTGAAAATCTTTTAAGATTTAATTCCAATTACTCATGAGGTACTCTTATGAAAAAGTTATTAAAAATATTTGATAATAGATTAATATCATTTATCACGAGTCCATTCAATTGTACAGAATCTTGAAATTACTGTTACATTTTTGTTCCAACAATTCGTCAACTATTCCCCACTTTTGTTTAATATTACGAGCATATTGAATTTATTTCTATAGTACTTATCTTTTGTTACTGGGATAAACTTTTTATTCGACTGTTTAAAGACTTCAAGGTATTTACCGTTATCACATTGTTAGGATGTTTCTTTAAAAATTTAAGTTTTTTATTCCTTTCGAGTATTTTAATAAGCAAACCGCTACAACACATCCAAGGCTTTAGCTTAATGTCCGTAGAAGTAATTCGTTTTATACTGGAGCAGTTGTCAATTAAACCATCCAGTTTCTCAGGAAACAAATCAAAAGAGATAGTGGGCATTGAAGTAGCAACAACATCAGACCAGTCAACCACCTTAAGCTTTTCTTGCAACTGAGAATAATTTGTTATTTTTTTGAATTTATTAATTAAAAACTTAGTTCTTGCTTTGACTGCTATTTCAAACCGTAAGTCAATAATAATATTGTTATGATCAGAAATATCTATATCATTACTTTACATTTTCTAAAAAGTCTCACAAATAAATGATCAACATAAGTTGACGATGCACTACGTGTGATAACATTAATCATTGACTTAAGGCCAAAAGAAGATAACAGATATAGGTAGGTAATTAAGTTTTTAGCGTTTTCATTTTCAAGAAAACTAGATAATTCATGAAGAAATATTTCAACTTTAACAGTATGGAGTCGATATATTAAAACCAAACAGAACAACACATAATTCATATTAACTATCACTTTCAAAGCATCCGTGGAGGAAAAATTAAGACAACAAATTTTATGTTGTAAAGTATCACTCACATAAACAGCAACCCCACCTGATTTATACCCGTCATTACAGTTAGCGTAAAAAGTGAAACCATTCAATGAATCCAATGAATAATTCATGAGTTCATGACTATCAATCCAAATTTCAGTTAAAAATATAATTTCGAAATCTTTCTTTAACGCATCAATATTTGCCAACAGCAGGTCATTATTCTTCCTTAAACTAGAAAAGCACAATTATCATTAGCATTAGTATTTGACGATGAAACTAAGCTCCTATAGTTAGCAGGCGAAGTGAGATTATAACTATTATTTAAATTTAACATACAGAGAGAGAACAAGCTCAAATAAATTTTACACTGGCACTCTGTTTAAATCCTCTTCGCTGTTAATTATATGAACCCTTCATCCTTTATCCTTCCTAAGCTTAGTAATACCATTTGAGGTCGACAATGAGTGGAAATTATTCCATTTCTTCCATTGTTGAATTTCTTCCATTGTCTCATCAAATTTAGTAAAAGCCGCTTACCAGAAGTCAAACACTCATTGATGAAGATTCGTTGATATTTGGCGTTTGTTAAGATGTTATCTTGAGTAGCATTCAAAGTAGTAACCACTGGATTATTGGATTCGTCCTTAAGATGTTTGGTTGTCAACGAATGGAAGTTGAAACAAGTTGTACGTGAATTAGACGCATCCGTTTTAGATCGATTTTTAATACGATAATATTTTTTATAAGCAGATTCATCAACATCCATTTATAAACCATTTTGTAGAATTTGAGTAACAATAGTGGAAACACTTTCACTCTTCTTATATGGAACTCCGTGAAACTCAATACAATAATTGACTAAATTCTGCTCCAAATTCATTGTATGATTGAGAGTAGTAATCTCAGCTTTCAAAGCCAAATTTTCGTTTGACAAACAATCTATTTTAAGTAACAACTTCTCTATTTTTTTGATGCGATTTTCCATTGAAAAGATATTTACCTCAAAATTTTTATTTTGAACATCTATTTTTCGATTTTGCTCATCAATTTTTGCACTCAGATTACCAATGGCTCGTAAAATTTCATTATCAGACGATTTTATATAATTTCGCCTTAATGGCATATGTCATCATAACTATTGTTAAGCTTTGTTTAAGACTCAAACGACCATATTTCTTTGAGTGTAGTTTTAAAATCTATGTTAGTCGATAGGTCTTTGTTAAATGTAGCTAGTTTCAACGTGCAAAGTTTAGTCCCAAATATTGACGAGATTCGTCACATTTTTAATGGTGCTTCAGTGGACATTTGGCCATCAAAGGTTATAATATATTTAGGAAAGATAGAGCGGTACCTCCCCTTAATTATGGTGGTTTATATATGCTTGTAGGAGATCACATTAAGGCTAGATTAGTTACCATACCTTCATCCATTTCAGAATTGTTAGTATCGGATTTAGAGTTTTTATTTGTCAATGTTTTGATTAATGGTCGTAAAATCTTAGTCGGTACCATCTATAACCCACCAAAAACTAGCCCAATTTAAAAAATCACTTGTTGGACTTAGAAAGTTTATTTAGTTATTGCTCTTGTAGATTCGATGAAATGTATATATCAGGTGACTTTAATTTCGATATACTCCAAAATTCCGGCTTCTCTCGGGATTATTTGAATTTTTTAAATAGTCTTAATTTATCCGTACACAACACTGTGGCACCAACGGTTTCTTGTCCAACCGCTAGCGGGGCCTCTTATTCCCTTATTGATCATATCATATCTTTTACTAATAACTCTATTTGCTTTTTCAATCAGTTGTCTCTCGGTATGGAATCCCATCATCATCTTTTAGTTTTTTCTGTAAACTCTTACTCTCCACCTAAACCTAAGAGTAGCTTTAGAGATTTTTCTAGTATAGACAATTCCCGCCTTTACTTAGTTTGTAACTCAGTTCCTTGGAAGGATATTTTTTGCCTTAGTTCTGCAACTAGCCAAATAGAATTTTTCAACTCGTATATTAGTTTGGTGTTTAATAGTTGCGTTCCGCTTAAAAAGGTTACTTGCAAAGCAAAATCTCCGCCTTGGTTGTCTCAGGAAATTTCGAATGCCATAAATATTAGAGTTAGTAAATATCGTGTATGGAAAAGGTGTCCTAATAGTCAGTCTCATTTAGATTACAAGCAGGCTCGTAACAGAGTTGTAGGGTTAATTATTGCTAAACGTGATTTTTTCAAGGACAAGTTAGACTCCTCTCTTCCTCCCAAGGTTTTCTGGCGTAATGTTCGTAATTTAGGCGTAGGCAAATGCAAGATTAGTTCAAGTAAGGATTTCAAACCCAATGAAATTAATAGTTATTTTTGCTCTAGTCTGAACTCGGGCAGTAGTTCCGTCGATTTGTTCTGAAACGCGTCCTCTAATTCGTTTTCGTTTTCAAATATTTCTCTCGAGGATTTACAATCTGCTATTTGGAAGGTTAAATTGGAATTTTCTGGTCTGGATAACGTTAATTTAAAATTCGTTAAGGTAGTTTTCCCTTTCGTCTCAAAATACTTGTTACATATCTTCAATTTTATTCTCACGTCCTCTTCCTATCCAGATCAGTGGAAGCTAAGTAAAATAATCCCGATCCCAAAGATCAGTAATCCTTTAGAGCTATCCCATTTTCGGCCAATTAGCATTTTAAGTTCTCTCTTTCTAAGGCTTTCGAGATAGTTGTTAAAAATCAAATTCAATCGCATTTACATAGCAATAGTTTAATTAGTTGCTTCCAATCTGGGTTTAGAAAATTTCATTGCACTTCTATTGCATTATTAAATGTATGTGATGATATTAGGCGTAATATGAATAATATGGAATTAACTTCTTTAACTTTGTTAGATTTTTCTAAGGCCTTTGATTCTATTAATCACAGAATTCTGTTTAATAAACTCTTATCTCAGTTTAGATTTTCGCTTTCTGCTGTCAAATTGATTTTTAACTATCTTTCTAATCGTTCTCAGGCAGTTTTTTTCGACAATACCTTGTCTGATTTCCTTGCTTCCTGTAATTTCCGGCGTGCCTCAGGGTTCAGTGCTGGGTCCTCTATTATTTTTTATGTACATAAATGACATAGAATCCTCCATTCAATATTGTTCATTTCATATTTTCGCTGATGACGTTCAAATTTATAGAAATAGTCGTTTAGATCAGGATTCTATTGTTAGGAATATTTCTCTGATAAATGAAGATCTAAGTAATATCGTTAGTTGGTCGGTCTCTAACAGGCTCGTTTTAAACGCGAATAAATCTCTATATCAGTTTAGGAAAAAATTGATTTTGTCTTATCTTCTTCCTCATTTTATTTACGGTGACATAGTTTTATTCGGTATGCTTCAGGAAAATATGAATGTTTTCCAAAGATGTTTCAATGCTTGTACCACGTTTATTTTTGGTATTAGGAAGTTCGATCATATTTCTGCCTACTCTAGCCTTGTTTTAGAATCTAGTTTATCTATTTTTTACGAATTTCGCGTTTGTCTTTTTATTTTTAAACTTCTCAAAGCTAAGGAGCCTTGTTATCTATATAGGAAATTAATGTTTAGTATGTTTCATTCCTCTAACTTCCGCCTAATTCCGGCTAAAAATTGTTGTAGGTCGTTAAACACGTCATTTTATGTTAGGGGAGTTTCCCTTTGGAATTCAATTCCATTGGAAATTAAGAGATTACACACTTAGAAATTTGTTTGATATACGATTCTATTAGCATCGCATATACGTCCGACATATACTTGCACCGAAATTCGATGTAAAGTTTGTATCGAATACATTTTCGAAGTTACTTGCTTCAGTAAGCGAAATATGAAGTAAGATGCATCCATTGCAGTTTCGACGTAACTTACGTTATAAAATAATGAAAGATTCAATATTACGTCGAAAATCTGTTCAATGTATTTTGAACTGGAAACACCAATTCAATGTTAATTGTGTCAAAAACAATTTCGATGGAAATAGCGTCCAATTACCTTGATAGGTGCAACATAGCCTCAAAACTGATTTCACTGTCCAAACCGGCGTTGTATAAAGAATTGTACTGTACGAACCGATTTGGTTACCGAATAATATACACAATTACAAAATAATTATGATAATTATATTTATTTTAAATATAAATGAAAATTACAATTATAAGTAAGTACTCCTACTATTAAGAAATTACAAATTAAAACGTCTTATACATTAAACTTTATGAATATTATAACTTAAAATATATGAATTATTCGTATTATAACAACAATGTGCTTCATAACTTTTTTTGTATTTTAAATTTTTATATAATATATATACAGGATCTTCGTTTTTTTTAATAAGCATAAAACTGCAGTAAAATTGATCAACAATTCCTATATATTCATTAAGATGAAAATAAATTTCGTTTTTGTTTTCCAATATTTCCTCAATCATATATAAATGTATGGTTTCACGAATGCTAAATTTTTCTTTGAGGATGAAAAACCTCTTTTTGTAATGAAACTTATTTTCAAAATTCGTTAATTTATAAAGTGGGGCCTGAAAATTTCTGTAATTTGAGTCTGGTAATGTTATCTGACTTTTTTTCCCCGTTTTGTAATTTAATTCGGTGCCAAATTGTAACCAACAGGTTGCTAACATTTGTTGATGTCTATGAGCAAATGTATGACATATATTTATAAAATTTGGATTCACGTTTTTGGTGAAATAACGATGTTTACCCTCGTAACGCATTGTCCACATATTAATTATAGTCTGATAATTCTCGGATAGTGTATTAAAAAATGTTGTTTTGGAGTCAGGGTTTTATTAAAAACATTTAAAATAATATGTAAATGTTGGGAAATAAGGTCTTGTAAATTCTTAATATCACCTTCGGTGATTTCATATGAAAATAAAATAGTTAAAATTTGGAGCATTGTAATTATACTTCTCCAATAGTGGTCATGACTTGAATGATGAAATCGATCAAATATAAATGGAAAATGAACCGCTAAACATAAAATTTGAGAAGCATTTTGCCCTAAATTACTTCTATCCAAATTTATATTGGATAGTTTAGATTTTCTATCAATAAAACCAAAATTATAGGACGATACACTCTAGACCATCATGCATGAGATCTACGCTATAGTTTTTGATGGTATCAAAAAATAAAAGTTCGTTTAGAATAGATGTTCGATTAATGCCTTTCGTTTCAATCAAATTTATGCCATGTTCTGGTGGCCAGTTTTTTAAAACATCGTAACAGTCTGACGTTCGTAATAGTTCAGGATATTCTGTCGGTGTTACATTCGTTATACTTTTGGTCATTGTGCATATACGACAAAAATAATTCGCGGAGAACGATTTAGTAAATCCTAACATATCATTAGCTGCAAGGTTATCATGTGCTAATGATATTAATGCGCAATTTATTAATCCTATGTTTTCTACGATAATTCCGTCGACCTCCAAAAGCTTAATGTCATCAATTATAGGTTTTAATACCGTATTTAAATTAAAATCTCCGTGCAAATCATTAACAAAAAACAAAGAAACTAAAAAAATGTTCTGTAATTTAGATTTTAAGTGTAGTGGGCAGTTGACTATTGTAAAATAAATAGCGCCAATTTTGTGAATTAAGGTTTTGCTCCCCAGAACTTTAGCAACCTCAAAATCGTCATAATATAACTGAATAAGCACAACATTTTTAAATTTATATTTGGAATTTAGTGCTTGAAATACGGCCCCGCAACACATATTTGTATATAATCCTTCTGTACATGAATGAGATTTATTAAAATCTTTAAATGAAGTAGCAAAATGGTTGTTTTTAAAAATGGTTTTAATAGTCATGGAAATAGGAATAAATTGAAACAAATTTTGAACTAGCACCTTTTTATATGAACGTGATTGCTGATTAAATCGTAACTCCCAACGGAAACCGATCGGTATTTGAGTTGGCTTCGTAAAATACTGATTTTTACTGAAAAGCTTTTGCCTTCTATATTTCGAAGTAAAATTATTTAAAGTATTATTTATCTTAGCTTCAGCACTGTGATTATGTGTCGAAGGGGTTACAACTTTAACAGCATTTTTCACAACAGTTCGAGCTTCGGTGAAAATGGTTGAAATAGTTTCCTCGGGCAAACCCAATTTATTCATTGTAGTGTACATTTGATGTACACTATTTTCAAATATATTCCAAATAACATTTTCTTTAGATTTGGAACTATCGTCATTCAAGTAGTGTGTATCAATGCATCTCAGACTATTTAATGACGTTTCAGGCTGTTCTGTTAAGAGTGGTTGCTCAGTTTTGAGAGTTTCATTTTCACTTATTTCATTATGTTTTTCTATGTGACTTTTAAAGAGAGATATCTTATAAACGACCTTTGGCAGTTTTTATTTACGACACATTTTAATTTCATTAACGAATTTTCTTTTATAAATTCTACATATTTTAAATGAATTTCTAAACTTTTAAAGCTGTTAAATTCCTTACTACAAACAAAACAAAATAAAATCATATTTTTAAACTTAACTTAAACTCTTAAACTTCAAATTATTGTTTCTTATAATAGGGTCTTATAGTTAATTATGATTACTTATCTCTAGTTCTAATTTACTATAAATTTCTTTTATTCTTAGAATTTTGGAATCTGTCGATTCTATTTTATAAAAATAAGAAGCTATAAAATTAAAAAAGGTTTTTGTTGAATAATCAAAATCTTGGTTAAATATGTAATGAGCTTTAAAAAGGTAGTCAAAAGCCTCAATTGCTGAAATATTTGGAGGTAATATTGTAATTTCGTCTTCCACGCATAAATAGTAGGATGATATTGCTAATCTGTTTTCACCCACCGCTATTATATATGGATGAATTGCATTAAATTCCTTTAATTCGTCAATGGTTAGGTTAATCTGAAATGAAAAGATAAACAATTATTTCCACATTCTAAGGGTTAATGAATTATTATTTTACATTTTTGAACACAACAATTTTTTTAATTACTGTAGAAAAACCGGCTCTTGATTTTTTGGAAGAAGAAACTCCACCTATATTTTGTGGCAATAAATTTAATAAATAGAGTATAGGCTTCAATGATTCAGTCCACTCTTAAAATATAAAAAAAAATGTAGAATTAGTGTTCAGTTTAAGAGTTGCTGTAAATTTAAATAAAAACCTCTAAAAATTAGTTAAAAGAAAAGTTTTAATTGATGATAAAAAATCAATCAATTTGATTTCATTTATATTATTTTACAATTACTATTGATGCGGATTATATACCTTCTATTTCGGGAATTTTTCGATAAGTTTCTCCCTTTAGGTCCAAATACACTTTGAAGACATGGGGATGAACAGTAGTCCACTTCGACATAAAATTTTGTGCGTCAGGATAACACAGTTCAAAATCAAATGATATCTGTTAACAAAGTTTTTAATTAAAATTATGTTTATGTTAAAATTTTTAAAATTTATTTACCAGATCAGGTGCAGTAAAATAAAATGGGAAGCTTATTGAATATTTTATATCCTTATTATGTTTTAGTGTTTGGATACGTAATTTTAAAGTTGATTGTAATTTAGATTTAATCAATTCCTTTTGAGTTACCACATTTGCATTTTTCAATATAATGAAATCCTCGCTATCTTCAAAACTAATGCACGAATTTGTAGTTGATTCTTCAAGTACGATGGAATATTTCGATTTCCGTTTTCTAGTGGTTGTGTCTTCGTCCTCTACTGAATAAATTTTTCTACGAAGTCGTTGCAGCCTTGATAGTATATATCCTCGGTTCTGTTTTCTATTATAGAGCAGCTCCTAATAAGAGGAATTACATAATTTAGGTTAAAAATAATCTGTTACTTATTTAATAGGTTGTTTATTGTTTTGAAATCTTGACCAATTGTTAGATTAAATATAAAAAAATGGTTTAAAATGAATTGGTTAGTTTCTTACGATTTCATTTTCATGTGAAAATTTTAGTTTTGGGAACAATTCGATCATTGCTTGGGCTAAAGACTCAATATAAATGGGTTCTGGATGGTGGCTATATTTTTTCACCAGTAAATCCTCACTTTCCCTTACGATAGCTCTCCTTTCCATATCAGAAAGACCTTGCAATTTTATAGATGTACACAATTTTTTACCCAAAGTAAACCCGCTTTGGGATTCCAAGATGTATGTTTCCAGTTCCTGCAGATTGAAGTCGGCAAAGTTGAAATTATGTTTTACTTTTTAACTTCTTTTATTTCAAAAAATTAATTTTTGACGAATTATTACAATTAATTCATGCACCAAATGAAGTGAAACTTTTGTACTTAAGTTTAAAATAAAGTATGCACAGCATAAAGCATGTTCAGATACTATATAACACACTAATCAAATTAACATAAAGTGGCATTATTCCAATAAAATGTTTGGTATACTAAATATACTAATGTTTGGTGACAAATCCAGTAATCAAATACATAATATTATATAATATATAAAAACCATAGTTACATTTGAAGATATATAAATGCTACTTCCAATTATACAATTCTGTTTCACTACTGGTGTCCCAATTTCCGAATTCTTTTTAATATTTATTTTAATGAAGAAATTACTTTGTTGATAAAATTGTTCCACAATCTCGACGAAACTTTCTTTAGGAATTATAATATCTTGGGAATCCGAAAGCGATTCTATTTCGAATGCCGAAATATTTAGATGAATGGCAACTATAATTATAAAATAATTTTTTCACTGAATATGTTTTTGATGTAAGTTACATTAAATTATTCCATTGAAGGTACAAATTGCATCGCATAAGAAAAAATTTACCACGTTTTTGGCATCGTCAATTTTCATGGTTGTTAAATAAAATAACAATTAAATTATTTGATATGGACCATAATTATATTTACCTGACACTACAAAATCGTCGTAAGCCCACAACTCGCCATGTTTAATAATTTTCATGTAACTGATCTTATTATTATAAAACATTTTAGTATAAATGTACTCTTTGGCTTCCATTTTTTTGACGAAAATATTATTCACTTAAAGTCTGTACCACTTTAACACTTATTCTTAATCCTATATTACAAAAATTAGTCAAAAATTACACCACAATACTAAATACTATATTTTATTATTTTTCATTATTAATTTCACCATTACCACAATGATTTGTTCCAACAATTTCACTTGTTCACAATACGACGACACCAACTAGAATAAAAATCTCAACTAAACTAAAAAAATGATTAAATATTATTAACCCCTCAATTGCCGGGATTAGTAAATGTTTCAGAAAAATTTACTATATGTTTACACATTCATGTATCATGTTTTCATGTATTCATGCATAAGGAGAACGAAGTTATGTATAGGGTTAATTTATCTCATATTTTATTTTTATTTTTTATAAATGGGGAAATCCCATATACTACCGCAGTTTAGGCTATTAATTCGATGTATTTTAAAATTAATTCGATGTATTTTTGCATTGCTTTTAAATGGAGTTACATCGTAAATATGAACGATGTTAGCTTTGTATCTAAATTCGATTCAGGACTGGATCGTATATGGCTCGATACAAAAGTTGCATCGAAAATCGACGCAAAATTTCTAAGTGTGATAGGATCGGCAAAATTATTTAGGTCAAAATTTTTGGAGTGGCGTGATTGGTAGTTTTTTAATTTATTTTTATTAACTATGTTATTTTTGTTAATTTTTAATATTATTTCACCTCGTGCTGTACATTTTGTTGTAAATGAGCTACTGCTCAAAATAGAATGTGTAGGCATGAGGTGGAAATTGTTTGAAAAAGTTTAAGAGGTTTTTATGCCTAATGGAAGCAACTTCATTATTTTTTTATGTTTCGATTGCTTTGTTTCCATGTGTGCTTTTCCTTTTAATACTAAATTATTTATAAAATACTATAAATAAATAAATAAATATTTATAAAATTTAAATTAAATGTTAAACAAAAGTTGAATTTTGACAAATTTAGAGTAGTAAGCTCAAAAATGTTTAGCTTTAACCTTAGATTAGCATTTACAGCTACATTTAATTTTTAATAGTTCCTTATGTAGAATCTTTTCATGTTTCGCAAAATCAAGCTTAACAATTTTCTGGAATTCGAAAAAACTAAACTCTAAGGACTCGTTTAATGGAGAAGATTAGGTTAATTTGATGAGAAAATTAATTTCATGATTAAGAAACTTTTACCATGATCGGAAGTGTAATGGTTGTTAAATCTATTTTAAACAATATAGGGTGCCTGTTTAACTCCTTCTAAATTCTACTGTACAGTATTACCAAATCGTATTAATAACATTACGTTATTTACTCGATTTATATCGAAACTAATCTGGTGGCGCTAAGTATTAATTATAATTATGATTACATATTAGTATTAATATGATTTAGAGAACACATTAAAAATTATAAATTATATAAGCAAATATATGTACATATACGAATACATAATGTAATATAATATTAATAATATTTACAAATTATTTTTAATTTTATTTAATTAGTTTAGTAGTATTTGGTTTGCCATATTTAAATTGACTCATTAATGAAATAATAAATATAATTTTGGAAAAATGCATAATACAAATTTATTTTTTATGTAAACCTAAAACATTAAAAAAATATGTTTTATATATTGAAATTATTTATTATGGTTTGTTATTAAAATAAATAAAAATTGATTGTACATTTTTTTTTATAATATCATATAAATTAATTAATAAATTACAGTACAAATGTATTGTTTGTGTATGAATGTATGTATGTGGAAATGATAATTAGTTGTAATCGCAATTAATTGGTAGACGTTCATTTTTTTGTGGATTTATGTATTTTCAATTCGATTTGTTTTATTACGGGTCAAACTTATTAACTACAGTAGCATTATATGGTAACTTGATTTACACTGTGTTATAAAAAGAACGCCCGGCATCCAAGGGGCCGATACGGTTTGAGTAGAAAATGAAAATAAAAAAATTATTGACAATGTTACATATATCGTACTTATTTACGAGTACGACAGAAATCATAATGTTAGGTTAAAATCGCGCGAAACTTTAAAATCGGAATATTGTTGCGCACGATGTGGAACTCACTTTATTTCAACATATCACCAGCGATATTTTTAATTAAATCGATAAATTTAAATACAAAAAAATAAAATTAATTTATTTACTATTATCATTATCTGTTTTTTATAAAATTGTAATAATAATTGTAATAAATAAAACTATTGATTTTGAATTTGAAACTCTGCTTTAAATTCTGTGGCAACAAATCATAGTGGCTTATGTGTAATTAAGCCAAAAATATGTTTAACACATAATCTAATTCTGTAGAAAAGTAAAAGTAAAATGGTTGCTAAGTAAAATGGTTGCGCTTGCATTGCAGGCTAAGGCAAGTGGAAATAAAAGAGGCGAGATAAATAATACTGCTCTTAAAGGTACGATAGGCGAATTATTTCAAACATCACAAGCAGAAGTTATTACACCTGTAATTAGTGAATCTAGTACAATGGCTATACGAAATGAAGCAGATTCAAGTGTTGTGGATGGTGGTTCATGCGTTACCCATTTTCATAATGAAACATTCCTACAAGAAAACCGTTTCACTGGTAAGAATTTCTGTATTTTAGTATTAATATTGCCAAATTTATGTAAATTTTTTTAATGTCTTTTCCAGATATGCCGCTGTTAAATACAGACGATGAAATGGATGTTTCATGTGACGACAGTCTTGCAGATCCCAATTTCGAGCTTAGTGATTCAACTTCAACTTCCGAAACAGATTCAGATAACGACACTGGGACTATGGCTAAACGTGATTCTACAGCACTCTTCGAAAATAATCAGCTGTGTAACAGTAATAATATGGATGATGTGATTTGATGCTGTCATCTGAAAATAATCAATCGAATGATCAATTATTATCACCTGTAAGAACTGAACAGGTGCTAGTAACTAAAGAAACTCCAAAAACTCGTAAAATGAAACGAAATTTGGGAAAAGCATATACAACTCTTGCTGGGAAACAAATTAAGGCTAAAGAAGTTCAGTTGCTCCATCCATGTATAAGAAATTGCCGAAATAAAGTATCACCTGAAATACAAGAGGCGATTTTTACCCAATACTGGAGCCTGGGTAATTTTAACCTTCGAGTGGCTTTTGTTGCAGGATTAATAGATATTCAAGATAAGAAAACTACATCTAATATCAAAAGTTCCACTGCACCACGAAACCGACAATTTTCCTACTGTTATTTCTAAAACGTTAAAGGATTACGTACACAGGTTTGTCAAAAATGCTTCAAAGCGTCTTTAGGTGAAACAGATCGATTCCTTAAAACAGTAATTGCAAAGAAAATTTAGTCTCCTGGAACCACCACTGCTCAGGATTTAAGGGGAACGGGTCCCTCTAAAAAGAAAATCTCTTCAGAAAAATTTGAAGAAGTGGTAGGCCACATTAAGAGCTTCCCGGCCTATGAAAGCCATTATAGTCGGAGACACACCTCAAAAATGTACCTAAACTCGGATTTAAGCTTGTCAAAAATGTACAGGTTGTACTTGAAGGCCAATGCAAAGCCTGTTTCATTATCGAAGTATTCAGAGATCTTCAGAACACTTAGGTTGAAATTTAAGAAACCCCAGATTGATACTTGTACAAAATGCGATGTATTTAGTATAAAAATTAAGGCATCCACAGGTACAGAGTTGGAGATACTACTAAAAGAGCAGAAACATCACCATAAAATGGCAGAACGAGCATACAACAGTAAAAAAAATGATATTGCTTCGATCTCAGCAACTTCAAAGGTCTTTGCATTTGATCTTCAGCAATGCTTACCTACACCTTATTTACGGTCATCAATATGCTATTATAAACGACAGCTTTATACATTTAATTTAACAATCCATGATTGCGGTTCAGGTAAACTTGAATTCTTAAGGTGTATATAACTATTTTAATAGATATTAATTAACATATTATCTTCAGGTACTCCTTATTGTTACATGTGGCATGAGGCTATTGCAAATCGAGGTGGTAATGAAATTGCTTCCTGTCTCTACGAACATCTAAAGGCATTACCTGCAACTGTTAGGAACCTAACTTTTTACAGTGACTCATGTACGGGGCAAAATAAGAACTCATATGTAGCGCTGATGTTTGCTATATTTTGTGCATCGGTAACAAACGAAATAAATACGATTGACCATAAATTTTTGGAACCGGGCCATACGCACATGGAGTGCGATAGTGATCACTCTTTAATTGAGCGAAAAAAAAAACGAACAAGCGTACCGATTCATCACCCGCGGGACTGGTACCAGTTTATTAGAAGTGCTGGCGAGAGAAAAACTTTTCAGGTACATGAAATGCAACAGAGTTCATTCAAAAACTACGGTCTCACATCAAAAACGAAATGTACTTTTCGGAAAGTTAACGAGGATGGCGAACGAGTAATCTGGCAGGATATAAAATGGTTGCGTTATACGAAAACGTTTGGTAAAATTTATTATAAAAATTGTCACGAAGTTGACGAACCATTTAAAGTTATGAATATTCGCAAAAGAGGTTTTAACCAACTGACATATACAGATATTCCACACTGCTATGAAGGGCCAATAAAAATAAACGAGGCGAAGAAAAAAGACTTATTGAGTATGCTACATTTGATTGATACAAATTTTCATGCTTTTTATATGGAACTATGTGGTGAAGACATGCCCGACTTCCATCCTGATTTAACAGAGGATGACAATGAAGAGTCTACCTAAGATGTATACTGTATGAATGTACCTTTTTATAATTTTGATAACTTTTTATAATATTTTATCTGAATTATTTTCTAAGATCGTATCATTTGATTTTTAATTAACTTGGACATTACAGCTGAATTTTTTGTACGATTTATTTTGTTTTAATAATAAAATTGAACTCTGGAATTCTTATATGTTTTTGTCTTAACCATTACGAAAAATTGGTTTGTAATTTGTCAAATTGACTTAAATAAGCTTAAATTTATTAAACATAAATTTAAAATGCTGAATAATGGCTTAAGTTACTTAAGCCACTCTTAAATTTTATTCAACATTTATACTAGTGGCTTAGAAGTTTCTTAGGCCTATATTTTCTAAGAATGAACATTTTTTACGATCATAATTAATCCAATCCATCTATATTACTATTATGCAAGTTATTCAATTAAAAACAAATTCAACTTTATTCCCAATTTTCTTATTTTGAGTTTAAAATGTTTAAACTGTTGTATTGAAAACTCGCTGTTTTGCACATAAGCCACTATGATTTGTTGCCACAGAATTAACAATTTGGATTTCATAAATTATAATTTAATGCTTTGACTTTAAATTATCTAATTAAACGAATTTCATTCATTTTGCTTTGAAATTTTAGTTGAACTTTAAAATAAATTTTATTTCATTTTATTTCTATTCGTTCGCCGATTTCGCCGGTTCGTTGTAAATAAGCCGTTTTTATTTGCGATTACAGATAGTAGGTGTTCACGGTGGAGTAAATTAACGCCCATGCAATTAACCTTTATGTGCATGGCAAGGTATAATTGTACTATTTGTGCTTTAATTAAATTTTTTTTTAATTAATTCCGTTAGCTAAATATGCGCAAAAATTTGTTTAACCTCAACTAGTCTTTCTAGCTTCTTTCAGCTCATATAGAAAATATTGGTATACAGTAACTATAATAAACCACCATAATTGTGGTGTGACATTGATTGCATTAATTTATTGCTATTGCATGCTCATTGCAAATTTGACATTTTTTAAAGTTACAATAAAAAAAAACTGACGAACATAATAAAAAACTTTTGAAAAATATTTAAAAAATTGTAAAAGCCATCTATTGGAATTTTCGGCAACTAAAATCCACCAGCGCAAATTTTATGCGTGAAGTTACGTACTGTTTTATACACACACCATCGTATAAGAATGATTAGTTGTTAGTAGCTACAAGTACTCGCTTGTAATTTACTACCTTAAATGGAAGACAGCTATTGATATCAAGACATATTATTCTAATTTATAAGTATAGTATTCCAGCAAGGGTTACACAAATAAAGACTGATTTACAATCCAAGATTTTCGCAGATGCAGATGTCAAATCAAAAATTCGTTTTCTTTACACATAAAAAGTAAATTTAAACAAAAACTGTCATAAACCAATATAAATGTTTGCTTTTATTGTTTATGTAACCTTATTATAGTTATTTATTCCCGCATTGACGATTTTACAGAAAAAAGATGAAACTCGACATCTGCAAAAAAAGCAGACGACGATTTTTAGACTTGTTTCTCGGGTTTCAATTAACTTTTTTATGCAGATGATTATTTTTTCTCTTTTTGTTTTTGTACTTTTTCCTATGTTGTGTTTCAATTTTTTTGCAGACGTCGAATGTCGTTGACTGTAAATCAGCTATAATGTGTCAAATGTCAAAATTTAAAAATGAAATAATTAAATTTGGAGCATTCGGGTGATAAAAGTTCATCCGATTATGACGATTTTGATGAAGTCTGAGGATCGATTAAGGATTAAGAGAATTCATTAAAAAATTAAGCGAATAGTTGAAGTTGCAAGATTGTCGGTGATACTGGCTGAACGTGCTGCTTTTTATTTTTTTGTTATTTTTAAGTTCCTCCCGTTTCTTATGCTCTGTTGTGAATGAGCTAATGGTCAAAATAGAGTGTACCGGATTATGTAAATTAAATAAATAAATTAATAAAAAAATTAATAAACATAATAAAATAATAATTTTAAAATTGCTTTGTTATTAGTATTGCTCATTCTGTTGCTGTGTTTAGTTATGGGGAGTTCTGCGCTACTGTCTTTCCAATTGCTATGATTTTATGGTCAATATTGCGACCTAATGGAATCACTCTTTTTAATTTATTTTAAACTGATCAGTGACAAAGCGAAGCGATTTTGCTTTGTTCAGAGAGTTTGCCGTGACTTGTAAATAGAAAGCCAATCACTACTATGGAATTTTGAACAAGATTCTCATGTATGAGTAATGGTATATATTAAAGAGTACATGGCAGGTTTAGGTGACTAACTTGACAGAAATATACTTTGCTCATGCTCAAATTATGTCAGTAACGTTCGTCCTCCAAATCCAAAATAGAACAACTTATTGACGTTTTCAACCAAAAATGTCACGTGGTTTAAATATTGAGCGAACAACAGCCGTCTTTATGCAGGGTTTTCTGAACCTCACCGAAATGGCTTGAAATGATTCAATAGATATTTTAACATAAATCTTTTGCGAGTAGAGCGTGAACTCGCTCGTTTTTTTTTTTTTTTTTTTTTGAAATAAATACCTTCAATATTTTTTAAAACCTATTTTTGATATTCTACTTCAAAATCCGTTTAAATATTTTAAATACTAAATTTAAGTTTTATTTAGTTTCGTTCTCCGTTCGAACAGTTGTCAAACAGTCAATTTACATTTATTTATTTAGTTTTGTCAAAAAATGAATAAAAAAAGAAAAAGTCTTAAATTACTTCAAAACTAGCAGTTACACAAAGCTGTTGAAAAGCGTACGGTATCAAAATCAACCGCCAAAAACATAAGGGGGAATACTTATAAAACGATTCGAAAAGGAAAATCTGAAATGCAACGAAAACGGCAAAAATCGAACTTTGGTATTGTAAACACCACTAAGCACGAACAGTTCATACAGACAGAGGGCTGCTAATGCTCGAATATCCGGCCGTTTAATTGAAGAAGCGAAACACTTTGCTAGCCAGGTATTTAAGCTGTTAGTCATCGAAAAATAGAGAAAACAAGGAACAATCAAATATTAAAAAATTTGGGATCTTCCAGTTTCATGGCGGTCTAATAAATCAACGTGGACCACTTCATAAATATTGGAAAAATAAATTTATGAAATCGACATTTATGAATAAATGGAAAATTTAACTTTCAGTCGACAAATATTGTCCACCAATTTGAAAAGCGTATGCCGAAGTTGGCTGCCACATTTGAGAACATTCGGCGGATGTATGGAATAGTGTAAATATTCTCGATTCTATAATTTGTATCCAAGATTTATGCAAAATAGTACCAGCGTTAGCATAGTTTATCAAAAAACTCAATAAATTTGGTCAGACATGAAAGAAGTTGTAGCTCCAGAGAATATTTTGGGAGTATCCGCGCAATAATTTGAGGAATACATAACGATTGGTGACAATATTTGTTGAAGTAACCGAATGTTGTATAACATACATCGAGGGCATTTTGGAATACAAAAGTATCTAAGTCGTGCCAAGGAAATTCTGTATTGGAGAGGAATGTCTTCAGATAAAACGTCATATGTGGAAACATGTTCAATTTGTCAGTCGATGCAGAAATCAAAGGTGAAAGAACCAGTTATTAACAAGGAAATTCCAAGTCTTCCATTTGAAGTAGTGAGAGCCGATCTATTTCATTGTATCGATAAATATTACATACTCGTAGTCGACAGCTACTCAGGTTATTTTGAGTTTAAGGAATTAAAAATGAGTACGGCAAAGGAAGTTATAGAAATATTGAAAATATGTTTTTCCACGCATGGAATACCAGCAAAGCTAGAGACGAGTAGTCCAAACCATCCACAAGGCAACGGCTTAGTAGAACGCTATGTGCCAATAGCGAAAGGAATGATAATAAAATGCAAAAGAGATAATTCTTGCATATACTTAGCATTATTAAATTATCTTATATTATATTTAGCATCGCCAAATCAAAGGTTAATGAGTAGAGCTACAAGAACGACCATAGTAGGACTTCCGGAAATGCTAAAGCCGAAAATTATTTCGGATATAACGCACAAGTTAACAGAAATACGAAAAATTCAAAAATGGTATGCTGATCGAGGACGACGAATCGCGGAACCATTGAATGCAGGTGACAAGGTTAGAATTAAACGAGGTGATCGTAATTGGGTTCCAGGAGTAATCACGGAGAAAACAAATAATCCGAGATCATTCATAGTTCAAACGGAGAATGGTAATATATATCGCCGAAACACGGATCACATTAATAAAACGAAAGAACAAGCAACATCAAACGTAAGCTTCAACAATGGTAATCGTATTACAGAGCCGATACATATTCCAGAAAGTATTAACGATACAAATCATACCAAGGTGAGCAAGTCGACGTCAAAGAATTGCGTGAGTGATGACAATGGTGAAGTAGTTCACAATAACATAAAAGAGGAATCACATAAGGCATCACATATGGAGTTTATGGAAGCAACGACCAAATTACCCATCGTTACCAGATCGGTAGAGTAATCAAACCAATAAGTAAAATGGATGTATAACATCTAAAAAAAAAAAAAAAAAAAAAATGAAAAATAAAGGGGATGTAACATATGAATGTAATATTGTAATCATATGAGCATTACCCACCATTGTTGATAGGGTCATCATGTCATGTAAATTAATATATAAATAAAGACAATCAGATCTAACTTCACCATCAACAAGTGTGTTTTCAACTAACATTACATGTCATTATATTTCGATTATATTCCTGTCATCGAAATTTTGAATTGCATTGTTAAAATTGTGTAGTTGGTAATATTTAGTAATATAAATAAAGTAGTAACAGTAATAATTAAAACATAAGAAAATACAAAATATTTATACGATAAACATTGAAACTAACACTAATGAAGTAATGAGGAAGGCATTAAAATCCATTTCAACATTCTGTAACGAAATCCTAAGATTTCGTTAACACACATAGAATCAGAGTTCTGGTGCGGTATGGATAGCGGGCTAAGCTCAGGGTTAGCGCGAGGGAGGGGGTTTTCAGACATGGTGTCCACTCCCCCGCAATCCTACACATGTGAGGTCTGCAGTCACCCCTACAAAGACGGCCAACCCATGTGGCGTGTCGTTCTCTACGACAGCCAGCCATGAGAGACCGAAGCAACAGGAGAATTATGGAAGAACCGACCCAGCAAACAGAACCCTGCCCAAAACAATTATCCCGACTGGTTGGTTTTGTTCTTCAATGGACTGTATATTCACGAGAACTCAATATTTAAATTTATTAAAACAAACAAACTTTTATTTTTGGTTAAATTCTTGAAAACACATTTTATTTAATATACATTTAATTGTACATGTTTTCAAATCGGTTGTCGAGTTCTTACTGACTCACCACAAACAATACAATACAAAGAACCCGAACCAAGCGGAATCCGAAAACGCAAAAGAGAGAGCGAAAATTATACATAATTGGGTTCTTCTTCTTTCATTAAGGTTAGAGTACAAAGAGAAGAAATATGATAATTTTGTTGTTTGTGGTGTTTCTTATAAGAATTTATACACCGACCGTTGCGTGCCATTCATCGTTGATAATAAACATCAAGACAGGAAGAAGATCAGGTTACTCCTGATGATGGCCTAATAAGCTGAAATCGATTGAGTGATTTTTTAAACCTATAAATATTTGCAAAATATTAAAATAAGTGATTTATTTAAAAAAATTTAAAAAATGTGTGTATTAAGTGTGTTACGCCAAGTGTCCACGGCAGATAGTGTAAAAAGAATGAAGAAATACACAAGAAATTAAGAAAATTCGAATGATATTTACTAATACGGCCTTGCTTAGAACCATCGAAGGTCGACACGTCTGAAAAGAAGAAAATAATAAAAAAAAAACGTGACTGCAATGGCGTGAAAGCTGAAAATAACGTTATATAATGAAACATAAAAACTCCTTTCTTTCGAAAAAAAAAACGTACGATACCTGTGTTTCGACAGGAGAACCTCATCTGGTCTTTTCCTGTCTAGAACAGTTCAATTGTCACTCGTCGCAGGATCTTCTTCTATATCTTCAACCTCGCCCCGTTTGTTCGGCTGGACTGCTGCATTCTGCCAACAACTACTCCAATACTTTACGAACAAGTGTGTGTACAATAGTACGCTGGATAAAAATCACAAGAAAACGATCGCACCGCAATGCATATACCGATATCAACGCTATCACTATCGCCAGAACATACTAGTTTTTCTTTTTTTTGCACGATTTCACGACCAAACACGGTCACATCATTTTAAATACACCGGTCTCACACCGTTGTCACAATTCCCCAACCGTGTTCTTTTAACAAATTCATGAGACAAAACAAAAGGCAATAAAAACCAATAGTTCGACCCACTTTTTGACGCATCTACTCAAAAAAATCGTTAACAAAATCTTTAAATGCGTGTCCTGAAAAACGATGTTTTTTATATCTGTCTCCACGAAAACTCAAAAACTACTCAATGCATCACTATTTTTTTTTTTCATTTTGAAGTTGATTTAACTTATTGGAGGATGGAAATGCAGATAATATTTGCTGTTTCTTGATAGCAATTTAAAGAGCGAAAAAAACATGGAAAAACAGAACCGAAAAATTGCATGCCCGCCATTTTTTAATTTTCAACTTTTTAGTGATATTGTTGGTACAACATCCAACAAATATTATATATTTTATAAAAATGTTTGCTTTTTTGATTTCAGATAATTTTTACAAGTGCTACCCCATGACGCTTGATGAGAACCTCCTCTTAACAAACAGAAAAAAAATAAAGAACAATGTTACGCCACAGAAGGGTAGCGTAACAGTTCAACAACCACTTTCTATTCAATCCTGATTTTAAGTATGATCACCCCAATTTTGACCTAGTCCAACAGAAAATCATTACTAAACCGATGGTCAATGAGGTTATCACCGTTTAGGAAAGCGATATGTGTTCTATATTTAACGTCCAATAACGACGTTTTATTCAATACCAATTTTAAGTATGATCGCCCAAACTGTTTTTTTAAATAGCCAGAAATATTCGCATTGGCTTACTCTAACTTAGAATCTTCATTAGACTGATGTTTTTAGAGTTTTCCAGTAACTAGGAAATATTTAATCTTTAAATGGAACGTTCAATAATCTACCCATTGAATGACACACCAATACATTAATAGAGAATATAATTTTCGGAGCGTTTTCGAAAAAACTGCACAAAAAATTTCAAATCGGGTATCGTGGTATAAAAATCCAAAATTAATGAAATTGATAACCATCTTTCGACTTAGCAAAAAATGATCCCAATTAAAAAAATTAAACAAAAAAAAAAAAAAAAAAAATTGGGATTCATTTACCATCTATTAAAAATACTTGGTTTTTTGTGTTTATATATTAAATGTACAGATCAACAGAAAAAATATGGTTATATAACAACAACAACAGTAAAAGCTATACTTTTCAACACAACACAAAATATTCAGAGCTTTTTTGCAATTTACTGCTACTGTTGTTGCTACTGTTTGTGTTTTTGTTTGCTTTTTACTCATAAATTTATGGATTTTAATAATGTCAGACATTTCACAGAAGCATGAAAAACAACAAATTTATGCAAAAAATATTTATGTATTTATATATATAAAAAAAAAAGCACAACAAACCAAATGAGTTTTATTTATGGAAGTTCAAATAGAAAAATCATGGACAAATAGACAGACAAATAAATAAAATAAATTATTTTATTATTGTAAAGTCGTTTATATACGAGTAAGTGTAGAGGGTACAATTTAAATGTTGTGATAAATGTTTTTTTTGTTTTTGGGTCGGATTCAGAATTACCAACTACTACTATGCACTATAGTTAAGAGAAGCTGAACAAAATGATCCAAAACATGTTTCATAACATTTGAATTGGTGATTACTTGTAAATGGTATATGGATATTGCATGTAATACAGAACATACTCGTATTTGGTGTATGAAATGATGGAAATTCTTTGTTTACCGAGCATTAGTCTATATAGAGATGAATTAGAAAAGAAACAACAACTAATGTATTGGGAGAACAAAACCAAATTCTCAAACAAAAAATTCCTATGGTAACATTATAAAAAGCTCTTTTTATACAGTATATAAACACAGTATTATATTTGCTTATAATTTCGGGGTTTTTGTTGACTTTTTTCTTTGTATACCAACCGAAAATATTTCGATGAGTTTTTCACTCATACACAATATAGGTATGTAGGATTCATTCAGACGAGTTGCAGTGTAGTTGGTATGTGTTCAGTTGCATACAAAAAATAAATTTTGGCAAACTGATAAGGATCTTTTTATCAAACACAAAACCATAATAATAATACATAAAGCCGAATAAAAGTTATCAACAACAAAAAATTAAAAAAATAATCGAAATATTGTACTTGTCATATATACATACGTATTATTTATTTTGTACTTGTATTAACAAAAAACTATACTAAAATTACAAAGTTCGGTATTAGAACGATTCAGATGAAAACTTTGTATTATTATTTTACAAGATTCAAATAGTTTGGAATGCGTTTAATGGGTGTATGCATCTTGTTGTATTGCACAGACTCTTTGGTGGCAAATTGTTATTATTATTACATGTAAGAAGAACTTTTTACAGACAAATGTATATGGGTTGATCCTTATATTCAAAATTTAAAACTTTATTGTTTATTTGTGGATAATTTAAAGAATTCTTGATTTTGTGACTAATATATTTTTTACTCGCTAAAAGTAAGCACCACCCCAGCCCATGTCTGGGCAATCTATCAACAACAACGTCGACAACACCAACAGCATTAACAAATTGAGCTCGCAAAATATCATAACTGGAACTGAAGTCAACACCGAATTGGAAATGGTGAAACCAAAAAATTACCTGCACGTCTCAAATTTTAAACCAACCACAACTAGTGAGGATATTAAAAACTATCTTAGTCATAAGCTAAATATTTCAGTGGCTGAAATCGAATGTCACGAACTTGTTCCAAAAAATGTTGATAGAAGTTTGCTAAACTTTATTTCGTTTAAAGTTGGGTTGGAGTCTTCAATATACAACAAGGTATAATGGTAGTATTTGGCCACTACAGCGTGCCATTAAACCGTTTATTAATGTAAGACGTCAAAAGAAATTTCCTGCCACAGCAACATTGCAGTAATGAACTTATTAATAGTGATTATTCGTCGGTCATTCAACAAGGTCATCGTAATTGTAAAAGTTATATACTTTATTCTAGTTTTTATGATTTTTTTAAATTGATTTTTAATATTTTTTTGTATTTTAGGTTTTCACACTTCAGTCTCTATCGGCATATACGAGTACACAATACCTCTGACAAAAACTTGAGAGATGGTGATGGTTCATGTTTAAGATTGGATTTCTTAATGCTCGCAGTCTTTTTTGCCATATTGATCAAATTCAAATTTTTATTAATTTTAATAACATTGGCTTACGTGTAAGATCAATGATCAATCTGTTGCCATAAATGGCTATAATATTCTACGATACGACAGAACACACAAAAATGGTGGTGGGGTCTGTATATACTACAGAAAATGTTACAAATTCAAGAGGATTCATTCAGGTACATATGGAAAAACTGAAGTTATAATGGGAGAAATGAAACTTCCTTCCATGACAATTCTAATAGTAGTTTGTTAAAATCCCCCACCTGCTATAAAAACTGACCTGGATGATTTCCAGAAAATTCTATCTTCTTTCGTATTACGATATAGTCATTTTGTAATAAGTGTTGACTTCAATTTTAATATCCTTGACAGGTCGCATATATTCCATGATCTATTAAAATTCAATAACCTTTTCTCAGTTCCTTTTTCGCCAACTCGTGGCCCATCGTGGCTAGATCAGTTTATTGTTTCTAATCCGGAACAAGCCAGAATATTGGAGTTCAATCAATACATATATCCGATCATGACTTTCTACTCATCTCCTATAAAGTGAAGTCTAAACGGGTCAAAATTCGGAACAAGCTTATTTACGACTATAGTAACATAAATAATGCAGCAATTTCTTCTTGCCTTTTGGGCACTGATTGGGGTCGGATGTATTCGAGCGATAATATTAATTCTATGTTTCACTTATTTTATGAGTGCTTATACTCTATTCATGACAACTGTGTCCCGGTAAAACGAGTACTGGATGGCCAATCTGCAGCTCCTTGGTTTAATTTTGAAATTGCTCATAGAATGTTACTTCGGAATCAGGCCTTTTCTAAATTTCAGAAAACTTCCGATATAAAGTACCGCAAAATATATCAGAATGAGCGAAATTGTGTTACTGATTTGATTAGAGCCGCTAAACAAAATTATTATTTTCGTAACCATAAGCTAACCATGGCAATAATTTGGGGAAATATTAATACGATTGGCATAGGGAAAAGTAGATCTAATGTTTTAATTGACATGGACCCTGCTATAGTAAATTCTTATTTTTGCAACATACCTAACAAGTCGGTTGTTTTTCCTCTTCCAGATTGTAATGCTACAAGTAGTTTCACTTCTAATTTGTTGTCAGTTAGCTGTGTAATGGAATTAGATATTTTGAAAAGTATTTACAGCATAAAATCTAACGCAGCTGGTCATGATGCAATGAATCTAATTTTTTTAAAGAAGATATTACCTTTAATTATCTCACCGTTAACGTACTTAATAAATAATTATATCATGCGGTCTGAATTTCCTGATATATGGAAAACCAATTTAGTGATTGCGGTTAAAAAGAAACAAAATAATGACTCGCTGGATAATCTTAGACCAATCAGTATGGTATCGGTATTATCTAAAGTTTTCGAGATTCTAATTCGTGATCAAATTAACGACGATATAAAAAAATTTAAATATTTAACACAGTTTCAATCGGGTTTCCGTAACAATCATAGTACAAGCACCGTTCTTCTTCAAGTTATCGATGATATTGCATATCATCTTGATCAAAGCAACTCTTTTGTTGTACTAGTATTGCTCGATTTTTCGAAAGCTTTTGACTTTTTAAATCATAAGTTACTTTTGCAAAAGTTGATACTTTATTTTAACTTTGATAAAACTGCGCTTAAGCTTATGTATAGTTATTTATCGGATAGATATCAAAAAGTCTTAATAAAAGATCAGTTGTCTGATCCACAACGTATTCCTTCTGGTGTCTTTCAGGGAACTATCCTTGGGCCGTTATTATTCTCCCTATTTATCAATGATCTACCGCAGGTCTTGAAATATTCGAAATATCATTTGTATGCAGATGATTGTCAAATTTACCTCGGGGGCGTTAAGGATAATATATCTGAAACCTTTAATAAAATTAATAATGATTTATCCAACATATTAGATTGGTCTATATCTAATGGAGTCTCATTGAATATTTCAAAGACGCAGGCAATCTTCATTTCTAGGCGTGATTTTTCCAAATAATCCCATTTCAAAATCGCGTTAATAATTTAGGAACTTTTATTAACAATAGATTCACGTGGGATTCCCATATTATCAAGGTTTGTAGTAAAATCAACTCTACGTTATATGGATTGAAACTCCATAATAACATTTGTCCTAAAACCGTCAGGATTTTGCTTGCTAAAACGTTGGTAATCCCCCATGTATTGTATTGTGAATTTCTTTACATTAGTTGCGATTGTAACTCAAGGGAAATTTTGCAAGTAATTTTGAACAACATAGCCAGATACGTCAATGGATTGAGGAAATGTGATCATATCTCTGCTAAGTTTAGAGAATTATTTGGTTGCACAATGACTCAATTTTTTTATTATAGATCATTATTGCTCCTCTATAAAATTATCAATAATCAAGTTCCTGTTTATTTATACAACAAAATAAAAATTGGTTCAGCTCGAAATAGCAATATAATACTGCCAGTTAACCGTTCTAATGTTTACAACAACTCGCCACTATTTACTATGTTTACAAGTTGGAATCAGGTTCCGGTGGAGATTAGAAGTGTTAAAAATTTGGCTAGATTTAAAGTTTTATTATTTGATTTTGTTAAGAATGAATTGTAATTATTTTTGTATTCTTTTTTTTTTTTTTTTTTTTTTTTTTTTTGTATCATTATGTACGTGTGTGGGATAGAAAAGCGATGCTTCATCCAGGATTAATTGATAAATAAATAAACCATCCATCATATTCATCCATTAATACCTTCAAAACTATCCAAAATTCTATTACCATCATTATTATACTTTCACATAAAATAAATTGTCGTACCCTAAATCCAAAAAAAAAAAAAAATCCAAGAGGTACAAAATCCAAATTATTTTATGAATCCAAAAGCGAAAAATCAAACAGGACAACATTCAAATGAGTCCATCATCCAAATCAACAAAATCCAAAAATTAGTTTCAGGTCTGTTTGATAATTGGCACGAAGCGGGCAGTGCTTATCAAGGTACATGGTATGAAGCGAATTGACCCTCATGTACTGTTTATAGGTGTGGAACATTCGCACTGCGATACGCACTGCGTTCACTTTTCATTTTTATTTAATTTTGTTTATTTGAAGTAGGGCATGGATAAATTAATCGATTAATCGGAGACTATTAATGCAATTAATCGAAAATTGACGAAAAAAATATGATCCGATTTTAGACAAATTTGACTTGTGCGATGGAAACGATCTACATAAAATGATTTTTGGATAAAGTTCTGCAATACTGACTATTTCTTAACCGATTTGGAACAGGATTCTAAAATGATTTTTTGATAAAGTCCGGGAATATGGCCAAATAGGATGGAGCTTGACGATTTCCTTAACCGATATTTGAAATTTTACTTGTTCGTTGGAAATGGGCTTCTAAAATGATTTTTGGATAAAGTTCTGGGATATGGTTACGGGGATACGGTTTTAGTGAAATTTTACATGTGGCTTGTAAATGGGATTCTAAAATGATTTTTACATAAAGTTATGGAATATGGCCAAATAGGATGGAACTCAACTATTAATTAACCGGATTTTAGTGAAATATGGCTTGTGTGTAGGAAATGGGATTCTACAATGAATTTTATATAAAGTTCTAGAATATGGC
This sequence comes from Tipula vernalis, assembly GCA_958295665.1. Lineage (NCBI taxonomy): Eukaryota > Metazoa > Arthropoda > Insecta > Diptera > Tipulidae > Tipula > Tipula vernalis. The sequence continues at coordinate 263,427,369 of OY282559.1, forward strand.
GAAGTAGGGTGGAATTTGACTCTTCCTTAACCGGCTAAAATAAAATTCGATACATGCGTTGGAAATTTGATAAATTAATTTCTGGAATATGGCCAATTAGGATGGAACTTGGCTATTTCTTAACCGATTTTTGATCTGACCTCAGCAGATAATATACAGGATGACGAATTTTGAATTTCATTTTACTGAATGTTCTTATTTGAGCTTCGCGTTTTTTTTTTTAAATACAGTATTTCGTTTTTTCTATTCTTGTATTTTGTTTCGCATTATACATGTGTTATGAACAAAGACCAAAATTTAAATACTTTACAGAATGAATTAACAATCCACATATTCAAAAATTTTTGTATTATGATTTTACTTATTCGCAACGTGATGAATTTGGAATTTTTCGATTCATGAATTTCAAAATCCTAAATACAGTATTTCAAAGAACGAATATTCAGTATAATAAACATATAAAGAATGCAATGAAGCTAAAATAAAAGTACGAACTCCATCGTTATCTTGGTTATTTAAATTTTTATAATATTTAGGTGCGTAAGTACACCATTTGGGGTAAGGTGGGTTAAATGGCCAAGGTGATAGTTAAATGAATCAGTCCATTTATCTTCCCTCCTAAAACCATATAATGAACAATATTAATTTGTTTGTACTGACAAAGCTGTAAATAGCAGCTTAATCGCAGACCCTGCATAAAATATTAGTTCAATTCGTTTTTGTTGATAAAAAAATCTATTATTTTGGTATATACCTAAATCCATCAGTATAATCATAAAATTTGGAGTAATTTCTTTCATGAGCTATACTCGTATAGGACTGAGAAACAATTTGGGGGTCTTTGAATAGTTGGTTTAGTGTTTCGATAACTGGAATATAATAATAAAAACAAGATTTGTGGTGGTTATTTATACCTAATAAAAATTTTATGGGTTTAACGTAATAATCAGATGTCAATTTTTTTGCTCGTTTATAAGTCGTCAGTGAATTATCCGAAATTAAATTTATTTGAGGAAGAATTGCCGCTAACACTTTACTTTTCAATTCATTTTGCTCGTTATGCTGACTAAAAATATTATCGATGGATTCGAGAACATTGGTTTCAAGAAAATTTGAACAAAGTGAAAAATTATCTGCGATTTTGGAAATTATTCGTTCTGGTATATTATGCTCGCTTTTCAAATTAATTAGCAATTTTTCAGTAACATTTGGAATATTAATACAATTTGTGCCCTCACGTTCAGGAAACTTTCTAAAATCATTTATAACATTCTCATTCTCTCCCTCATGTATCGGTAGCTTCTCGGACAAAAAGTTATTTTCCTTGACGATACTGTAATTTGTTTAACAAGAATTTGACTTTATGAGCACTGTTGATATGGTTTCTGAAAGTTTTTTCGTTGTAAAATATTTTCAAGCATCCATAAAGGGGACATTTAATATCACAAGTTAGAGAAAGTCGTAAGTGCTTTAATAAATGGTGTAGTAATTCTTCTACTACAAAAGTTTTAAAGGAGCCATTTTTAATTTGACATACTAAATTTCTTTGATTATGTGTTAGTTTCTTGGTATTTTTACGATGTATTTTATAATAATAAGAAGCAAAACTAACAAATTTAGAATAAGTTTGATTACAATTATTAAATATGCATTTAAACACTACGTTAAATTCATTTTTATGAGATTTTAAATGGATAAAATATTTTTCTTTATCAATACATGACGCTTCACAAATACCACAAATGAACATTTTTGTTTATTGAATCGAATTTAATTGGAAAATACCGGGCGTTGCAATCATCTGAAATTTATTTTATATTAATTTCTTAAATATTAATTTATATTAATTTCGTTTTATTGTGTCTATAGAAGAACACATAAATCTCGTAATCTACAGTGGTGTTCAATGAAATAGCACACTATGTAATTTTTTCATTTTTCATAATTGTTTTCTTTATTTGAAGGTTTATATAATAGAAAAAAATGAAATTGAATATCATAGAAAATTGATAAATATTTTTTTATTATTAACAATTTCTAAATAAAATCCCCAACTGTGCTATTTCATTGAACACCACTGTATATCCGTTCACCACGTTGACTTCATATATTTTATATGAATAGAAAGAACGATTTTGTGATCTACAGCGATTTTTTTTAATGAACTTTTTGATTTTAAAATAATTTTTTGAAGAACAAAAGGGATGGTTTAGTTACAAAATGGTTTAAATATAATTATTTATGAATTGTTAACCCAAAAATTGCCGACATTTTTATTTATTTCTATCAAATTTAACTATGTTCAACCGGGTGAAGGATTAAAACAAACTCCAACCTATTCTCAACACTTTCACTTCAAAAATTATGCACAAAAACTGTTTATAGTTGTAATGGTCTCACTAAAATTTATCATGTATGTATTTATACTATTTATTTATGGACAAAATTATTATTTAATACATACATACTTGGATATATTTTTTTTCATGTTAAATTTTACCACGTCTGATATATTTCGACCACGCTCTTTGAAATATTTCCACACAATGAGATAAACAACTAAACACGAAACGAATGCTTCCGAATAGTGAACATTTCTTTTTTTAATTTCTTTTCACGTAATTTAGATTAGTCATGGAATTTTACATGAAACTGTAAGTTTTTTAAACTATTATTTCTCTTAATTTTATTTTGATGAATGTAATATAATGATTTAGCATGTAACATTTAATGAAGCTCTCACATTTTTACAATGTTATCTGAATTTTACAGGAATCGGTGAATTTTACAATACATGAAAAGATAAATACTTTCAAAATGTAATATTCCAATTGACCTTACAAATTACGTTACAAAGGAATTAAATTTGATTGAAAATTCAATTTCGTTTTTTACTGTGTATGATATAATTGAACATGTGATTAAGAATTGGAAGAATCGCTGGAACACAAAATTTGAGACATTTCAGCGGAATACCATCAGATCCCTTTGATCCTGACATTAGTGACATCAACCCTCCAATACCTGGTCTTCGTTTAGTTCAGAGAACCTGAATTCATTTGTATTAAATTGTGGTTGAGGGCTACTCGGTCTAATGCTCTATAAAAGATTACTGTTCTGCACAGTGTTATGATTGGGAACCATATTAAAAACAATGAATTAAGTTTGTCAGGATCAAAATCATTAAGAAAGACATCGTCATATCTACTCCCAAAACATTCATCTTTGAGGTTTCCCCACAATTCCTTCGAGCTAAGTCCAGTATCTAATTTAGTTTTAACGTAGCTTTTTCTAGCACCTTTAATCATACCCTTAACCTTTTCGTCATAGAACTTTAATATTGCCTTATTATCCAACGAAGGTACCCTTTCCCATGTGTTATACGCAATACTCTAATCTGGATAGTTTTTAATATTCCTTGTCATCCAACGAGGTCCATAATAATTTACCTTTCTGCGATCCGCCATTATCATGATATCTAGTTGGCTCTTTTTATGGGGTAAATAGATTAAAATGAGTAGTGAGAGCTTTTGGTTTTTTGAAATCCTCACTTAGGGATGATAGTAGTATCTCTAATTCATCGAGTATTAAACCTCTAGGGTGGATATAACCTACTCCAATCACCAAGATGATCTTAGTTAAAGCAAGACCCTTAACTTAGATCATCTTGTTATAGAATGTATCACCCTAAAATCGTCAATAATTTTATTTTTAGCTGTTTTCGCTACATCATTTCTGATATAGAAGGCCACTCCATCACCTCTTCTACCAGACCTATCCTGTCTAATAATTTTATATCCCTCAATCATAGCCGATTTGTTACTATAGTGTGATTTGAGCCAATACTCAGTTACCCCAATTATATGGTATTGCCGCTTACGAAAAATAACCTACAATTTATCTAACTTACTGGGAATAGAGTTGACATTTAAATGACTACCCTGAGGGTCTCAAAACCAAGCCCATCGGCAAAGCACTGCTTAAGTCCAGTCATATTTGCGCTGCAAACTGAGAATCCACGCGTTACCAGGACAACAGTGCCCTAAGGCAACGTACAGTTGTTCGCGATTGTTATAAATATCCCCAAATGGATCCAAAATCTCCAATCCATGTTGATTTTCTGCTCAATATACGACTCGATACTAGGACACATTTTTTCAAGAATAGAATCGACTAGAAAGTTTTCGTCCATTTTATGATTCTTTTTAAATTCTTTAAGCACCAGTTCAATTGGAATTTTAGTACATATCATTTTTAATATTAAAATAAAAACTTTAATGTTTTATATTATTATTTTGAATTTTTTATTAGTCTTCCTTATTGTGATAATATTTTTTAGTTAATTTTAAAATCGATTTCGGATAGGGGGCGAGTAGCAGGGACAGCAGAGACGCAACGATTTCAACACCAACGTCAAGCAACACTACCTACAGTTAGTACAAATTTGGGTGACCGCATGGGAACATGATGATGGAACGAAATCTCGCCCCCCTCTCACAACCGCCGATGGATAAAATGGTGGAGGGGAATAATAATAGTTGTTTACAGCTTTTCCGAAAAAAAAGAGTTTGCGGTACCAGGAAATTTGTGTTGTCATTGTGTCCTTATTACAGGTTGGAGCAGTAGAGATGAACTTTAAAAATTGTATTGTCTTGTGTTAAATAAATTACACCAATACCCCCCGCTTTACGATATTATTATTTTCCGAAAAATTGGGCGTAAATCGAAATTTCTTGTCGTTTTATTGGAAAATTTCCTAAATCGAGGGATTAGTGTACATCTCACCAATCCCTCTATTTTCGAAATTTTCCAATAAAACGACAAGAAATTTCGATTTATGCCCAATTTTTCGGAAAATAATAATATCGTAAAGCGGGGTATTGGTGCTAAAAAATATATTACTAACAAATTTACTAACTATCAACTACTTAGGTGTCTGGAACCGGGTTGAGTCTTTGTTGCTAACATTCCTTTCCTATCCCCCGATCTTGTTATATGTAAAAAGGTGTACGACGGCGGCCTGGCCAGGGGCGGATATCACAACTATTAGACTTATGTGGTTTTCGATGTGGCGCCTTTCTTTACGGGGTTTGGCTTCATGAAGAATGGTGACGTGTTGTGTAACATGGGTATATAGTGGTGGTATTCGCATTTATAATACGGGAGACTTGCTTAATGCTTGATCGTACACGCAATCAATCAATCAAATCAAAATCAATTTTAAAATCGATTTCGGAAATAATTCCTTCATCAGTTTATATAATACTATTACATTTTCTTAAAATTACATTTATATTTATACTATATCTAGGTGTTTATGTAAGGCTCCTCCTTTCTGTGTTTTGTATTACTAAGTCATAAATTCTATTTGTTTTTGTGTTAATTTTGTCGTTGAGTAAATTACTATTGTTTTTTGTTTGTATATTTCAAGTTCTTCGAGTCTATCTAATTTCCGTCCTTTTTTAGCTCTATGCAGGATTGTCAAATTTGTATTAATGTCTGTGTATTTGTGGTTTTTTGTTTTTAAATGGAGGGCATAGTTTGATTTTGTTTCTTTTTTATTAATGTCGTTGATATGTTCTTTGTACCTTGTTTCAAATTTTCTACCAGTCTAGCCGATGTAATATTTGGGGCAGTCATCACATGACAGTTTGTATACACCTGTGTCGATTACTGGAGTATTGTTTAGATTTTTGAGTTTTTGTTCTAATTTATTGCTGTTTTTGTATGCTGCTATATATCCAAATTTGGATGTGTTTTCTGTATTGCTTTATGAGTTGTTCTATTATAATCTACGCTGATGTATTTTACGTCTTTATTATTGTCCTGTTTTTGCAAAGTGGTTAGTTGTTGTACGTTGTTTTTTGCTAAGTTTCTTTTATTGATTTGCTCTTTTAATGATGGGTTGTATCCGTTTCTTCTAGCTATGTATTTTATTGTATTAAGTTCTTCTTCGTAATCTATTTTGCTCATTGGTATGTTATTCAGTCTGGTGATCATATGATTCTTTCCTAACCATCTGCTATGGTATTTCCTTTTAAGCCACAGTGACCCGGGAACCAATTAATGACAAAATTTTTAATTTGATTATGGCCGGCAGTGTCAATAATTTGATTTTCATAGTGTCTATTTGTATCATGTAATAGAGCCGTTTTTAAGGAAATACAAGAGCTTTGAGAGTCTGTAATAATGATAATATTATTGTTTTTGATAATTAATGATACGGTAATTCCAATTTTGATAGCAATGGTTTCAATATTTTTAATATCAGTAAGGTTATTTAGTTGAATGGCAAATTTCCAATTTTTATCCTCAACGAAAATTCCAATTCCGGCTTTATTGTTAATTATGGAGCCATCTGTGAAAATTTTTGCAAAGTTATTATATTTATTCATTTCAGCCATAGATAACGCATATTGTTCAGAATGGTTTAAAAGATTTTTGTTTGTGATTCCTTCAATATTTGTTATAATGCTAAAATTATTGGGAGAAATTTGTTTTTTGTGAAATGGTTTAATTTTAGAAAGAAAAGAATAGTTATAATATAAGTCATTAAATTTAGGAAGAGATCTATTGCATTTAATGTCGATACCGATTTTGGAATTATTATATAGATATTTTGTAATATAAATTAATAATTTTTTAATAAAATCCAGATCTGAAGATGTTTCTAGGGATTCAGATAAGATAGCCGGAATCGGAGTAGTTCTTAAGAAGCCTAAACAAGCTCTCAGACAAGCATTTTTAATAGATTGACAGATTTTAAGATCTTTTTTATATTTAGTATCTGTAAAAATATATGTATATTCAAGTTTTGATTTAACGATTACTTTAAAAATATTGATCATTGTTTCAGGATTTACACCTCCATTGAAATGAGTGAGTGTTTTAAGTAAGTTAATGGAATTGGAAATATTTGCTTTTAAGTTTGTGTAATGATTTGATAATGAAAGTCTGTTAGTTAAAGTTGTACCCAGTATTTTGGTAGTTAATCTTTCTTTTATATAGTTAGATATTATTAATTTTTAAATTTAGAGATTTGGAATTATTTTTATTAGTGAATAGTCTTAAAAAGTGAGATTTATCAGTGTTAATTTGTAATTTTAAAGATTGTAATTTATCCGCTAATGAGAGTAAAGTGGAATCTGTTATTAATTGTAAGTTATCATGATTATCGGCTGAAATTACAATACAAATATCATCGACAATTTTTGTATATGAGTTATTAATGTCGTGTAAAGAAGTGGTATAGATATTAAAAAGGGTAGGACTCAAACAGCTACCTTGAGGAATGCCTTTATTAGTGTAGTGGGTAGAAGCTTGATTGATATTTTGAATCGAAATAATAGTTCTATTTGTAAAAAATTGAGAGATCCAATGTGTAATGTTATTAGAGAAATTGAGATTTTTAAAGATGTTTAATAAAATATTTTTATCTACATTATCAAAAGCTTTGGAGATGTCAATGTTAACTAAAACAATTTTTTTGTTTTGCTGTTTGAGGGAGTTGATGAAATTAAACATTTCAACAAAATAATCAGTGATACTATTGTTTTTTCTAAAACAAAAATTGTAATAGTTAAGAATATTATTGTAGGTTAAATGATCATTAATTCGTTTTAAGATGAGTCGTGAGAAGATTTTTGAGAAAATAGACGGTAGTTAATAATGTTTCTATCATCTCTTCCCTTTTTCAAAATGGCAATTGTATATGATGTTTTCCATTTTGTAGGGTAAATCTGATTTTGCCAGATGTTATAAAAATAATTTGTAATAATATTGATTAGGTTAAGATTAGTGGAAACTAATTGTTTAATGATTTTATATGAGATTTTATCATATCCTGGAGCAGTATTATTGGAGTTTTTAATAATGTCAAGAATTTCAGTGTTTTTCAATTCCGCAGGATTAGTATTAGAGTTGAGGTTATTATTTGTTTTGGGATCAATTCTCCATGCGAGTTTTTCAATTAAATTGTTTGAACACGAAAAATGTCCAGTGCTGCAGAATTATTTCTGAAAAGATCTTGTCTTGTGTGAGAGCCGTCATTCAATAAAAAGATATTATTAGCAGTGATTATATCTGCAATCTTATCGCCCACCCTGTCATAAGTAGGGGTCAATGAACTATCCCAAAGACTATTATGAATATTTATGTCTCTCGCTATTAAACAGTTATCTAGATTCTGAGTAATAAGATGTTCAAATTCGTTAATGATATCCTGAGGTCTATTAACAGATTTATTATAAAAAGATAAGATATTAAATTCAATGTTTTTAAATTTGAGGTTAATTTTGAAAGCTTGAAAACGGATATAATGAAAATTAGAAAGATTACACAACAAAAAGATGGAGAATAAAACTAAATGAAGCTAAATCAGTTCACATCAACTTTACAAACAGACGAATCGAACATATTCCGATTACCATAAATCGGGAAATAATACCGCATGCGAACACAGCTAAGTATCTCGGCATGACCCTGGATGCTAAACTACGATGGAAAGCACACGTCAAGAAGAAAAGTGAAGAATTAAGACTTAAATACAGAAAAATGTATTGGCTGATGGGAAGGAACTCTTCTTTATCAACATACAACAAGCTTCTACTTTATAAGCAAATATTGAAACCGATTTGGACTTATGGTATTCAGCTTTGGGGTTGTACCAAACAGAGCAACGTAAATATCATCCAAAGATTTCAGAATATGGTATTAAGGAACATCGTTGATGCACCTTGGTATGTTAGGAACAATGACCTTCATAGGGACCTTAAAATGAACCTCATCTTAAATGAAATCCAGGAAAAAGCACGGAGACATGAAGAAAGGCTCCGCCAACATGTGAACATTGAGGCAACTCAGCTCCTAAGCATCACGAATTTAGTTCGCAGACTTAAAAGAACCAAACCTTTTGAGCTGGTGTGATTGTTAGTTTAAGCAGCATTATGCTGATCTAAAATCCACAACAAAGATGTGGTTTACATCAATTTACCAAACACTATGGAATGCCAATGGGAAGAAGCCATAGATTAATTTAAGTTAGTAAATTAAGTCAGAAACAAATTGCTAATTAGTCCAGGAGACTAGATTGTAATTACATAAAATAAATAAATAAAATTTATTTTAAATTAAAAAAAAAAAAAAAAAAAAAAAAGTTAATAAGATTGTAATTGTTAAAAATTAAATTGCTATTTGGACTTGTCCTGGGGGTCAATTCTCGTTCTATGAAAAAACCTAATTAAAAAAAAGTTTTCATTTTGATTCCATCAAGTCTTTTTCATTTATAACATTTCACACAACGACAATAAGCGATTCTCGATGTCCAAATGAAAAAGAATCGTGAGAAAAACGCTGAATAAGTTATTTCCATAGTAAGCTACACTGTAAACACATATTTTTTCGAGTTTCATGTATATTTCCGCTAGCTGATACAACAATTGGTTTAAATATTAGCTAAATAAATGATAAAGTAGATTTAGTTAATCAGTTTTTGTCATTGGCTGTCAAAATATAAAGTAAATTATAAAATTGACCAAATTATTTTTAAAACTTAACTAAATTAATTATTTGGAGGCTTTTCTTAAATATACGAAATAGTTTTTAATAGATTTACTTATTAGTTAAGTTTAAAGTGAATCATATTATACTTTCAATGCACATTTAATGGTAAAAATACAAATTTAGTTTTTATAGAATTTTATTTCCATATTTATGATGTTCTCACCGCCAAAATGGTCGGTGAGAAAGTTTTATTCATATGAAAAGATTTTGACGTCATTTTTCTCCTTCTCATGGAGCATGAATCGGAAATGTGTATTTCTCACTGAAAAAACTTTTCATTGTACTTTTCATAGAACGAGAATTGACCCCCAGGTTTCGGATAGAATAACGATATCAATACAATTGGATTGTGTATAATGGTATAGTAGATCTTTATTACTGTTTAAACTACGAATGTTAATTTGTAAAATTTTTAAAGGCTGCATAATGGAAGAATAAAAAGAAAACAAAAACTAGAAAAAAGAAAAAGTTTATTTTTTAATAAATTTATTTAACTTAATTTTGAGAGTCCAAACTAGCCGGATTTTTATTAAAGTCATCGGAATTACATATTTATAAGTAATTTGATGTCATTAAAAAATGAATCTCTTTCGCTTATTTGATTTTTTAACTCGTTTACCAAGTCTGTTAAGATTTTAATTCTTCTAGCTTCAGAGTTCATTAAATTGTTATTGGGCCAGGCTTGAGTTTCAGCACAGATATCATTAGTGAAATCTTTTGGTTTGGGGACTTTTTATTGGCTATCATAAAGGTGGCTTTTGGCTTCCCTGAAACTTGATTTATTTAATATCATATGCTCTCTAATTTGTTTCTGTCTATATCTTTCATTACACTTGACAAAGTTAGTAGTGTGGCCTATTCCACAATACTTACAAGACTCTTTCATGTCGCATTCATGTTCGGCCTCTACAGGTTTTGCACACGTTGAACATCTATTAATTTTTGATTTACATTTAGTAATTGTGTGTCCGTAATTCAGACATTTTTTGCAGAATAACGGATTTGGTATGAAATTTCTACTTTTAATAAGATACGATCTAATATTTTCTTGAATTTCTTTAACAGAGAGTTTGGTAGGGATATTTCTAATTAGGCCGATTGTGGATGTGAAATTTTTAGGTATATAGCCCGTATAGTTATCAAATTGTTTAAAGGCATCTGATTAGACGCAATTATTTCCGTCTTCAAAATTATTAAAGACAATTTTAGCCACATTTTTGCTAACACTTGAGATATTTTTGACATTTTCGAAATTGTTTGATTTAAGTGCTTTACCCAAGTTAACTATGTTTAAATTCTCTTTACTAACAAATACAGTAAATGGGCCGTTATCTAATCGGTTATATAAATTAATTTTATCTGCAGTAGCGGGCGTCCTGTTTAAGTTATTAGATGAATCAATAGATATAGTGGGAGAAGATGATGTAGGAACTATTATTTTATTTGGCATATTTGCGACGTGATTTTTACTAAGTTTCCTTTTAATTTCCTTATTGGGATTATTATTGTATTCACTGTTTACTATTATGTCATTATTAAAAACGATTTTTGATTTTTTTGTATTTATTTCATCTTCATAATTAGATAAATCAGCAGAAGTAAATGGTGGAGGTTCAAAGTACTGCGTACTTTGTCCCTCCTTGCTTGTGTTAGGTGGATTTATTATTTTGTGGATAGAAAGAAAAACGACTATGAAAAGACTTAACCGACTGATAAAAACAAACAAATCAAAAATAAACTATTAACATATTAATTTAAATGAAATACAAATTAATTAAAATCAAAAGAAATATTGATAAATTTATAAAACACCACTAAAAAAAGAGACGCTCACACAATAAAATTTCGAGAAAGAATTGATAACATAGTTTGCAGTTAATTCAATTTATCCATCCCAAGGTGGTGTCATCAGTAATACCGCATTCCGCACATTTATCTAGTACCATTTCCAAGTGAGGTCAAACCAGAGAAGCGCCGCTTTGTATTTCTCTAAAAGTTTAAACACACTTAATTGTGTTTTATTATAGTAGATTCCAGTCCGAACAGCAAGAGTACTTAGCAGTCTTATATTATCCCGTTTAATTAATCATCAATATTATTTAAAATAATTAAAATTTCAAGAGAAGAAATAATTTCCTTCTCATACGTTACACTGTGAAAACGTGAATGTATCACTGCCTTAACTCGCACGTGAGAAAAAATTAGAGAACACAAGCATACTTTTCATGCTTTTTATATAGGAGAAGCAACCGAGCGGTACAACTAATTTTGAGCGTGTAGCTATTGCTGTCATATACATTTTTGTTTTTGTTTTTTCTGTTATTTTTTCATTTTTGTTTTTGACCGTTTCCATAGTCGTACTTAAATAAAAATGAATTTTTAGGTACATAAAAGAAGTTAGGGACAAAGAATATTTTAACATTTTTGAATTAACTTATTAAGGACGTGTGCGAAGTTGGTGATAATTTTTTATGTAATAATTTTGACAGGAGTGAAATAATTTTCTTTTCCATATTTTGTAATAAGTTTTATTTGTACTATTTTTTAGAAGTAATTTAACGTAATAGGGCTTAATTAGTGTTACTGTGCGTTTTTATTTATGAATATTATTACAGAAGTGTCAAATTTACAACACGTCGTGGCTGTGATAATTTGGTTGCGTACAGAATAATGTCATGATTAATACAGCTGGAATAATAAACTTCCAAAGTATTTTAGATTATTATTTTGTATTTTTATTATTTTTAAAAATAAGACGATTCACGTTTGTAACAGATCTCTTTGTATATAAAATCTAGAATTATTTTGTTGTTTTGAAAATTTGAAGTACGAAATATATCTTTATTTTACGATGTTTGATTATATGAAATATATAATTATTTTTCACCTGTCCTCTGGGTTGAATGGGCTAAGCTCAAAATGGATTGAGCCAAAAGTTCTGTAAATTTAACATACTTTACAGAATTTAGATTTTCTAATAATTTTGATGGTTTTAAAAATTGTAGTATCGCCGATCACAGAGATGTCCAGAAGGTCTTGCCCATATTTTCGGATAAATTTGCCACGTGCCAGTATACGTGGTCAACCTTATCCAATTGTGATGAACTATACTAAATTTTACAGAGTTTAGTACTTTATGTAAAATGACTTAAAATCGAACACATGGTGCATTGCATTGCAATTAACTGCAGTTTTCGACAACGAGAATCTCTATCGCTAATACTCCTTACTCTCACGGTATCTGATATAGCAACGGAGTGTGTACCATTTTAAGGTTTTTGATGTATTGACTTATTTTAATTTTTGATTTAATTTGTTTGGTGGGTTAGCGGTGAGGAGTCGCAAGGTGCAGATACTTGGGATCTCTTTTACTTAATGATAATACTGTAGTGTAAGGTATTAAGAAGCGTCTTGCCGAGGAAATGGTATTCTAAAATAGTTTTTAGATAAATCTTTAATGTGGCCAATTAGAATGGGAATTACCGATTATTTCTTTACCGATTTTCGATCTGCGTCAAAGTAGATAAAGTTCGACAGCTGCATAGTCTATGGAAATTGCAACTGACAATAAAACAAACTTTTATGACATTGCCTGTTGATATTTTTGAGAATTTGGCAACTGTTGAGGTTTCTCATATTGATAAATTTATTAATAATTAAAAAACTGGTATATTAAGTTAAATTAAGATATATTTATCATACATCTGCCGGAAAATTTAATCCTAATCAAAGTAAAATAAGAAAAAATGGGTAAGAGCACGCACAGCATCAGTAAAACTTCCAAAGTTAGCGTAGGGTCCCGGAATTCGAAAAATAATTTTACAATCTCATTTCCGTAGTTCATGTGAAATTTAATTCAAATCAGCTGAGGAATAGCTGAGTTCTAACCAAACAAGCCATATTCCACAACTTTATCTAAAAATAATTTTAAGGTCCCATTTCCATCGCAAATGTCACTGAAATCGGTTCCAAAATAGATATGTTCCATCCTAGTTAGCCTTATTCCAGAACTACATCTAAAATCATTTAAGAATCCTATTTCCAACGGACATGTCAAATTCAATCACAATCGGTTAAGGAATAGTAGCTATGTAAGTTCCATCCTAATTAGCCATATTCCAAATTTATTAAAAAGCAAGTAGACTCATACATGGCCAATTTATACGAAAATATGGGCAAGACCTTGTGGACATCTCTGTGATCGGAGATACAACAATTTTTAAGGATAAGGTTGACCCCGTAGACTTGCATAAAGCCAATTTATACGAAAATATGGGCAAGACCTTGTGGACATCTCTGTGATCGGAGATACACCAATTTTTAAAACCATCAAAATTATTAAAAATTCTAAATTCTGTGAAGTATATTATATTTCATAACATTTGGATAAGGTTGACCCCGTATATTCTTACATGGCCAATTTATCTGAAAATATGTGCAAGACCATGTGGACATCTCTGTGATCGGAGATACAACAATTTTTAAAACCATCAAAATTATTAGAAATTCTAAATTCTGTGAAGTATAGTATAGATCATCACAATTGGATAAAGTTGGCCACGTAGAGGGGTATATGGCCAATTTATCTGACAATATGGTCTATCCGAGGATATGTGCAAGACCTTGTAGACATCTCTGCGGTCGGCGATATAAAACTCTTAAAATAATCCAGAATTATTAAAAATTCCAAAAGCTGTGAAATATATTATAGTTTATCATAATTGGATCAGCTTGGTGACATTGACCGCTATATGGCTTAGCTATTCTAAGAAATATGCGGGGCCTTCGGGACATTTCCAGGATCGACACTAAATAATTATTTAAACCATTAAAATTCAGTCAACTTTTAAATTATCTGAAATATAGTAATGTTCAACACAAGTGCATGCTTTTGGTTAACGAGATAAACAGATGGTCCAGCTATCCAAAAACGATGAAAAGAATCTGTTTCATGATGAAAAACATCTGTTTGGTGGTACGAAAAATCCACAATTACAAAAAATTGAAATTTTCATATAATTTAAATTTCAATTGGAAAATAGCTAGTTTAACAGTGCGATTTTTTGTTATTTTTTTAGCATAAACTTCACGCTCATATTTCAAGTTTTACTAAAAAAATTTTTGTTAATACTTACGGAAAATCCTTGTGAAATTCAGACTATTTTCGGCTGTATTAGCAATTTCACGATAAATAATACCACAATTATTAACACAATAATACCACTTTAAAGATATTTTATTATTTTTATTGATAATTTTTAAAAACATATTTACGTTATTATGTAAACACAAAATTGATTTAAACAAAAAAAAGAGAAAGAAAAACTTTTTAACATATTAGCGGACGTAGAGGAGAAGTAATTGTGCCACCAGCCACCGTGTTATTTCCAGAAATGAGCAGCTAAATAAATATGTATATTTCTTGGGAAAGAACGACAGAATGAATGCTGTCCTGAAAAATCAACATTTTTTAATTGTGTCACTCTTCTTGTGCATTGTCGATGTGAATAACTTAAATTGCTCTGTCAAATGTATGTTTACGAAACACAATGGAATACATTGATTAAGAATTTATTTTGTAAGGAAAATATAGTTTTAAACCGGAACAGAATTGGATAGCAAAGTCAGTATCTGATTTAAAATGAAGAAGTTAATTAAAATAAATCCATTGGTTTTTTGTCAGAAGCACCTTTTCGTCAAAATCAGAAGTTCGCAAAATCCTGTGTGACGAAACTTCTTTCACCACAAATTAAACTTCTATTTCGCATTCCACCTTTTTTACATATCCACATATAGTATGTACAAGTAAATATGTTTACACTACAGTAAAATTTATTATGGAGCCATGTTATCAGATTTCTAATATCCGGTTCATTCATAATATACTCTATGCACAGATACATACATACGTTCAACTTACATAATATACGAATATTTTTTTTTGTTGTGTTACAAAAATGCAATATTTTTTGTTCACCAGATGAAAATTCGTATTAAAAAATATTTTCACTATTTAGTGCAAATTAAAAATTAAAAAAAAAAAAAAAAAACGGAATATGTACTCGTATGTCGTCTATACGCTTGTAAAAACAAAATATTATTCTAGTGTTTATAACGGAAAAGTTCATAATTTTTGTAATGTCGCATAAATAATGAAAAAGCTTTTGGGAAATTTATGTTTAAAAAATGCATCAACTAAATAGACGCGGTGAGATTAAAGCGGATACATTGCCCGGACAATGATTTGAGATGTGTACGGAAAACATATTTTTGATGCTTTTTTTTGTAATAGTTTTACTCGTTCCATATAGTATAGACTATGACATACAACGTTTTGATCCACTTTAAACTTCGTACACATATTTAAATCCATACATATAAGTTTATACAATTAATATCATGCAACAGAATCATCCTTCGAGCAAAAGTAAGTGTAAAAGTTGCACACCCCTCATAAGGAAATGTTATTGTCCAATTGTGATTAAATTTTCCGACCCAATGCTTACTTACATATGTAGGTTTTGTATTAATTTCTGCGATATTAAAGTATAACGTTATTTATTTTGTTTTGCTTATTACTAATGAAATATAATTAAGATGCATTTCTCGATCGGATTTTTATGATCGGAATCCAGGTGCAATGTTTTCAAACTATTGATGTTAATTTCTAAACAGCGAAGATAATTTATTAGCATTAATTACACAAGATGCCTTAAATTTTGAGTTCTTAAAGCTATGTCTAATGGAAATTTCCTGTTTTGCAGACAACAACTGGACGTAGCCCGAGTAACATAGAAAGGAACTGAAATTAATGCTGAAATAGAAAAACAATAAATTAATTTATAAAACTTTATCATCTGTGCAACCTACAAACAATTTAACAAAACCTAACTAATTGGTTTCATTTTGACATGAACATTTCTGGATCATTGTATATTTTTAAGACTTTCGATAACAAACCTAAATGACCGAGTAAACGGCGCAGTGGTTAAAGCTGTGGCGGTTGGATCGGGAGGTACGGGATTTTCCATCATCTGATTACGATCTGTGATGAAGATGAACACATACATGAACACCTGTTGAGAGTGCAGAATCCATGGGCCGACCCACCTTTCATGAAGCAATGCAATGTGCAGGTGCGTAAAGAAGGACGGTAAAAGTAAACTGCGGAAGAGTTGGGAGTGCATCGAGCCCCAGAATAGATTGCATAGATTAAAACCAAAAAAAAGAAAAAAAAACCTAAATGACAGTTTTATCCGCATGAAGTATGGCTCAAGTTTCAAATGTAAACTTTCGTATGATACCATGATAATTAAATGTTTCTATTAGTAGTAACGGCAAATTTTATCCTTTTTAATGTACATATGTTAGTCAATTTATTTAATCATTTCTATGTGTCAACATGACTGAAAAAAGTCGAATTAAAACCCTCTATGAGTTCGAAAGAGACACTAACGTGACGCAGGTAGAATAAAACTTGTACAAAGTGTAGTAATAGCTCGAACTAGCTACAGGTGGTTTACAAAATTTTGTTAAGGTCACTTTTCTTTGAAAGATGAACTCCCATCAGAAGTCTGAAATGCGCTACACACAGTAAGAGCACAAATCCTAAATTAACATCGGCAGATGTGGGATTCAAGCTCAGAATTTATCGAGATAACACTGCTTTAAATCACAATAAATAGAAAATGAAAAAAAAAAAAACATTTTATTTAATGTGAAAAATTCCGCAAACTACAGAAAAACAAATATTTATCCTTTTCAGTGCACCTTTCAAGTCGGAGTTTTTACTTTTCGACGTGAATAGTCTGTAAACTTGTTTAGAGTAAACCCAATGATTGGTTGCGGTTTACTCCCGAGCCACATTACATGATTCCCTGTATGGTTGGGGATATTGAGATTCCCGCGATAGCTCCCTATTAAACCGATGTTATTTACTCTTGCATGGATTCAACACACTTCACTGATCTAAACATGTCACTTTTTAGTACTTTTAGGAAAATCGTCGTAATCTACTAATATATAATTCAGTGTGCGACCGTAACGCTTTTCTTATATTTCCAATTTAGATGCTTGAATTTTATAACCGAGTAGTGCGAGTGATATAGGTGGTGACTTTTTAACAAGGAACTGCGAATAGAAAATGTTCCGGGTTCGATGCTCATCGAAGTACTTATTAATTTTAATAATTTTTTTGCCTATAACGGTATTTCATTTTGTCAATACGAATTGAAAAACATAAAATTTTATATTGTAAGACAATGATTATAATGTAATATGTAATAATACATTTTTTAAAACTGTAATGTACATTTAGGCTGGTACCGAAAATTATTTTTCGATATTCAATTTTTTCCAATAAGCTTTCGGGTTCGATCCTCACCAAGAACGTTTTGCATTATTTTTTTTTTTTTTTTCATTTTATAACGGCATTTCATTACAACATAACGAATTGAAAACTATATCCTCTTTATTTATTATTAAAAAATATACCCAGTGTGGGGCGAGACGCTATATGTATAATTATACACCCCACACACTAACACTACTACAAACTAAATGCACCAACACCTCATTGTATCAATATTTCGCGTATAATACGGCCCGCTGTAAATTTCAGCTAAGTGAGCCTTTTTTAATTCGTGGAGCCCTTTCGATGCAATCATGACCATAGGAACCATTGTAAAATTAGTTTCAAATACTCATATAGGTATCGGGTGTGTTTATAAAAATAAGAAACTGAAATTTATTTTATTTCTTCAATTGTTTTGTTAGTTCTTATGTTTTACGTGTGAATAAAGTGTTAAAATTGTGTCATTTTATTGAATTTAAAGATAGTTTTTTATTATTGCACTAACGTGTGAAAAATTAGAGCGAAACTTTCGCTCAATTTTTAACGAATTTACACAGACGTTGTGTAAATAGATTTGTTATATAGACCTTAATAAATGTAAGCAATATTAAAACTTTTGAAATGTCAATGTTCTCGAAAAAGATTAAATTATTTAAATTTTACTTTACATGAGAAATCAAAATTTTAAACTTTTTAACTAGAATGGAACGAGAAACTCCGGAAGGACGGAAATTGCGTTTGAATTGTGAACGACAACTAAGGTGGAGAAATCGACAGTCGCAAGAAGGTCGTCAACGCAATAATGAGCAAAAACGCCAACGACTTTTAAATAAAATACCGGGAGAAGGCATAATTCGCAGAGCTCAAAATGCAAATCGGATACGAAGATCGAGAGCCGCTGGGAATTCATCGATTTTTGATCATGAAACCTTCCGAGACAATGAAATTAATGCTCACAGTTGTGGTGTGATGAATGTTGAATGTCGACATTGCCATTCTCTCAATTTTAGTGCTGAAAAATCGTCGGATGGAAACTTCAAATTTTGTTGCCACAAAGGAACTGTATTGCTTGAAACATGCGACAATTTCCGTTTCTTCTTCATGAGCTTCTCAGTAATCCTCATCACCCACATTTTCGAGCCTTTCATGATAACATTCGATCGTACAACCCTATGCTTGCATTTGCTTCAATGGGTGCGCAAATTCATCAGTTTCAAGGACGAGGCCCTTATGTTTTTCGCGTTCACGGTCAGATCTATCATCGTACTGGCCACATGCATCCAGCTGAAGGTGAGCAACGACAATATGCGCAGCTATATGTTATCGACTCAGCTATGGCGAATCAAGATCGCATGAATCATCCTGCTAATTCGCGATTGAACGCAACTATTGTCAGCGCTTTGGATGAAATGATTCGAGCGCAAAATATTTATGCGAAAGCCTACCGAAATCTTGGTGAGGTTGAGCGGGAGGAAGAACAAGCAGCGGCAGCCGACAATCGAACGCTTCCCGTTGTGAACATGGCATTTCGGCGCGATCGTAATGACGATAGACGTCGTTACGATCTTCCAACAGTTAACGAGGTGGCAATGATTTTTCGCTCTGCCGACGGAGAGCCTCCATTTGAACGTGATTTTCGAGTTTACCCACGTAATGATGAACAACCTCTCATCAACCTCAACATTTTAAGTTTACATTTGGATCCGATGACATACGTACTATTCTATCCTTTTGGAGAAGCTGGCTGGCAACCAAACATGCAAATGAATACCACTCATTGTCCCGAGAGAAAGCGAACTAAAATCACTCTTCTGCAATGGAAAGTTGCACAAATTGCCATTCGAGTCGGTCGCTTCAATCCAATTCTCCATGGCGGAAAATTGTTTCAGCAGTGGGCTGTTGATGCTCATCTGCAAGTTGAAGCCAACAATTTGAACTTTGTGCGCAATCAGCAGGGACGCTTACGAGTCGAGCAATATCGAGGTCTAATGGACGTTTTGAATTATGTGGCAATTCGTCATGGAACTACAGTTGGTCGATCTGTCATCTTGCCATCTTCATTTCAAGGTTCCCCTCGCAACATGCGCGAAAAGTATCACGACTCTATGGCAATTGTGGCAAAGTACGGCAAGCCTGATCTTTTCATTACTATGACATGCAATCCCAATTGGCCAGAGATTCGAGAGAACCTTTTTCCTGTACAACAGCCCGGTGACAGACCAGATTAAGTTGCTCGAGTGTTCAGCATTAATTTGAAAGCACTACTCGATGACATAGTAAAGAACAAGGCTTTTGGAAATGTCATTGCATACGTTTACACGATTGAGTTTCATAAAAGAGGACTTCCCCATGCTCACATGCTCTTCATTCTGGCCAATGACTCAAAAATCGACACAGCCAAGAAGATTGATCGATTTGTGTGCGCTGAGATTCCTGAACAGCAACTGGAACCCATATTGCATGAAATCGTGGTTCGCTCGATGATACATGGACCTTGCGGCAATGAGAACCCACTTGCGCCTTGCATGGAAAAAGGTGAATGTGCAAAAAGATTTCCGAAATCCTTTTGCAAGGAAACGTTAACCGAAGTTAATGGTTTTCCCATTTATCGTCGTCGTGAATGAATTGAGATTCAAATAGGAGAAAGGAAAATTGATAATCGTCATGTCGTTCCATACAACCAATTTTTAACACGCAAATTCAATTGTCACATTAACGTCGAATCCTGCCAAACCGTTCAAGCAATCAAGTACATTTTCAAATATATATACAAAGGATATGATTGTGCTTCTGTTGAATTAAGTGCACAAGGACCGATTGTTCATGATGAAATTAAGCAATTTCTCGATGCGCGTTATGTTTGTGCTCCTGAAGCAATTTGGCGACTGCTCGAAAATCCAATGAACGATCGATCGCATGTTGTTTATCGTCTTGCCATCCATCTTCCTGACGCACAAATGGTTTATTTTCAAGACGGCCAAGAAGATGCTGCAGCTGATCGAGCTCAACACCGATACACACATCTGACTGCATGGTTTGAGTTTAACAAGCACGAAGACGAGAATGCTCGACAATATTTGTATTCCGAAATTCCTGAGCATTACGTATTTGACAAAACTTTTTGCATTTGGAAAGTTCGCAAGCAGAGAGGAGATAGGATTATCACTCGAATGTATGCTGTCAGTCCGAAAGATCGCGAGCGCTTTTATTTGAGACTGCTATTACAACACATTCGTGGAGCTCAAAGTTTTACTGATCTTAAGACCGTCGATTCAGTGATTTTTGACACCTTCAATGATGCAGCACGAGCCATGAACCTTCTTTAGGATGATAGCGAATGGGAACGATGTTTAAGTGAAGCAAGTCATGTGTGCATGCCGCATCAAATTCGCCTAACATTTGCTTTGATTTGTGTCTTCAATTCGCCAAAAAATCCTCTTGCGCTTTTCGAGCAATTCAAGGAGTATTTAATCGCCGACTACATCATGTATTTCGATCACATAACCGCTGAAAAGAAACTGCTTCAAGACATTGAGGTTATTTTGCGCATGAATGGCATGAAATGCACAGATTTTCGCCTTCCTGAACCGGGCCCGATTGAAAACGTCGAACATGTTTTCGATGTCAAAGAGCAAGCTCAAATGGCCATAAACTTGATCGCCACCCTTAACCCAATGCAGCGTGCCATTTTCGAAGAGATTGCTGCTGTAATTGATGATTCGATGGCTGAGTCGAGATTTTTCTTCCTCGACGGTCCTGGCGGTTCGGGAAAAACTTACCTTTACAACACTTTGATGAGTTATGTAAGAGGCCAGAGTAAAGTTGTTCATGCTTTCGCCACGACAGGAATTGCAGCGGATTTATTAGTTGTCGGTGTCATCCATGAAAATCCCCTCGCAGGAATCCATTAAATTACGAGAAGCTGCAATGCTCATTATCGATGAGGCTTTAATGCTTTCTTCGCATTCTCTTCGAGTGATTGATCTGCTTCTGCGAGGAATCATGAATAATATTCGTCCTTTCGGTGGCAAGCTTCTCATCCTTGGCGGTGACTTTCGACAAACCTCAAATGTTGTTCCCAGAGGAAAAAATGCTGATATCATAGAAATGTGCGTGAAAAATTCTCTTTTGTGGCGGCATGTGAAGCAGCGAACTCTCATCACCAACATGCGAGCATTTGGACAACGAGAGTTCAACGAATGGGTTTTGCAATTGGGCGATGGCAGATTGCGAAATGATCTGGAAGAAGCCGATCCCGATTTAGTCGAAATTCCTGAGGAAATGATAAAGCGTGAAAACATCATTCGATAAATTTTTGGAGTTGAAATTCGAACAACAACTGCTGATGAAATCGCCGATGTCGCCAACAAGATCATTCTCAGTCCAAAAAATGTTCATGTCACAAAGCTCAACAATGCCATTCTCGATCTTTTACCGGGAGATGCAACAACCTTCCTGAGCATTGACTCAATGATCTCCGACGACCCGAACGATGCAATCGATTTTCCAGTCGAATTTTTGAATTCTCAGACCCCTTCTAGCATGCCTCCTCATTCACTGAAATTGAAAGTTGGTGCGTTCATCATGTTGCTAAGGAATTTGGATCCAAAGAAGGGACTTCTGAATGAAACTCGATTGATCGTGAAAAAGCTGTTCAGGAATTGTATCAAGGCGGAAATAATCGCAGGCAGCAATAAGGGAGCGGAAGTTTGCATCCCCCGAATCGACTTGGAACCAAGCGAGAGCAGCTTGTAACGGTGAACTAATATGTTTGCAGCCGTTAACATAAAGATATCAGTGGCCATGAAGAATTTCGGTCATCTTTTCCCCTAGCTCGTCGAAGAGGTATATTGTTGGTCGTGGATTATTTTTAATTCTTTTTCTCCATGATACTCACTGCTTTCGTGATGACCTACACACTTGGTAACATATTAGACCGCGACACTACACTCTACTCACCTCTTCATAGTTCCCCACACACACACACACAACCGACGTAATTTAGTCCATACCGTTCATTTCCTCAAGAATAATAATAATTATACATGAAAAATTCAAAACTGATTCTTTAGATAGATGAATAAGATATGTATTTAGAAACAAAATTTCGAACATAGACAATTTAAATTCAACATTGGTTAACTTCCAATTCAATATCCGTATAATGGATCTCTAAATGCAATTATATAACCCAAGACCCTAAGTACGCGTAACTGTACTAATCTTAATACTATATATATATATGAACTTAACTTAGGAAGAAAATTTATTTAAATAAATGTACTCAAAAATACTCCAAAAAGTTACAATAATCAATTTAAAAACATATAATTCAATAAGTATGTTTAAGTGATAATATAATAAATATGTAGCAAAAAAAAAAATATATATGTATATTTAATTAATAAAGTTATGAATTTGTACTCAACAACATTTGATGGTGTGGTGATGGTATATCCAATATTATGTAATGATCGTTGAATCCTCAATGGCCTTAACCGTATATGTATTTGTGTAAGTGGTAAAATGCAATGATTACACTAATTTTAACTTAGTTGTTGTTGTTGATTCATTCAATAATAATAATAATAAAATTGGCTTAACATGTAGCATACTTATGTTTGTTTACTTGTCTTTGCTACAATTATTATGTAATTCCAACTTGACTTTTGGATTATTATTATTTTTTTTTCTTTCACTTAACTGATTAATTATGAATTATTATTACGATTATTACGTACGTAAATATGAATTACATATATGAAACTATTTGGTTTCACTTATAATTTATCATGAAATAGGAAAATGTTTCTTTATTATCAATTTCCAAAACTTCCCTTAGAAAAATGGTACGATATTTTAAATGACCTTGCACGTAAAATTATAATTCTCACAAAAAAAAAATCACAGTAATTCTGTTAATAACATTTAAATGTATAACCTTAAGAAATAAATGTTAAGCATATTTAAAGTATTTTAGGTAACTAGAACTACTCATAATCTTATACATATTATATCTTAAGAAAACCACACCAATTATACAGTTCAAAATTGGAATCACTTGCGGTTTATCATTATCACATGAACTATCCAGATATCATCGAAATCAGTTTTTTTTTTTTCAGATTATCTTTCACGATAGTTTTTGGAATTAATCTTTACGATATGTACTAGTTTTTTTTATAATATTCACGACACATGGAAGAAAAAAAATTAACATCTGAATGTCTCCGAATATATACTTGTTTGTATTTATTCAAAATCTCAACAAATTTGGAAGACTCATCGAAAATTTGTAAGAAACATTTCTTGCAAACTTTCACATGTTCTCCGCTTACTGGAACGTGGTATTGAAAAGTTAACTGTCTATTTTTTTGCTTTTCAGGAGTATTAGTTCGTCTCTTTCTTGTTGTACAAGTTTTAGAAAAGGTTATCATACCTGAAAGATATGCTGCCCTTCTGTCGTGTGATTGCATTTTCCAATATGAAGCAAATAAATCCGATTGCACTTGTTCACTCACTTTTAAAGCGCATGCCTTTCGGCAGTTTGACAATCTACGGTACGCTCTCGCTTTTATCAATTTATCCGCTTCGCCTAAATTACGTTTCGTCTTCCTCTCAAGTCGTATTTTTCTTGATCGCCCTTTTCCACCAACTCCAGTGCTAGTGGATGGCTCCATAACATCGTTAGGTACCACATCTACATTGCCATCCGATTCTTTTTCTGTAGATGGTGAAGAAGGGGGTTCATAATTGAGATCCTTTTCATCATCGCTGCCAGCTTCGATGTCATCATTCTAAAATCATCCGGAAAAAATGATCAAAATTAGTATTGGTAGATTTAACAACATTATATAAGGCCTTTTTACCTATCATTCATCAGCAGTTTGTTTTTCAAAAACATTTTCTTCTTGAAATTCCTAAATAATATTTTGTTCAATACTATAAATATTATGTTTCATCCAAATGAATTACTTCTATGTTATCCTGCATCGAATCACGTTTAATTAAGGCGTGTTTAGTAGATTCATTGCCATTGACATCTATAAGAGTTATTATTTCCTGAAAAAAGTAACACACTTTCATGAAGTAACCGTTATAGGTTTTAAAACTCGTTAAAGTAGAGAAAGTATTCATAAATTAAATTAATCATACGTGACGTTCTTCTGGATTTATTCCAACATGTTGTAGTTCTTCTTGCGGTACACAAATTAAATCGTCCTCATAACACAATATGTTCAATGGAATTTCTGTAATTTGTTTTTCAGGATTATTACTATTATTTACTGATTCTTTGTTGGCTATTTCAGAGTTAAATAATATTCTAGTAGAAGACGTTGCTTCCGATTCTTTTATTAAATGAGAGAAACTTAATTTCCTAGCAGCCTTAATTTTCTTGGGTATGGGACCTAAAACATAAAATTCATCAAAATAGTATTCAAAAATTGCCGAAATCGATTGTTCTCGTTCAATTAAGATTAACGGATCCAACGGGTCTGACCAAAATAATGGACACCAACTTGTTGTGAAACGGCATCATTTCCCATAGGAAATAATACCATTTCTTAACATCTAACATACATAGTAAATAATTAATATAATTGTATAATGGCACTGACCATCATTATACGACAATAAATAGTAAACATTCAGGAATATGAATATCAAACATAACACATACAATATTAAGGTTAGTTACCAAAACAAATTGAAAATGATGAACTTGAAAATACGAGACATATAACATATAAAGAAATTAAGTAACCGTCTGTAATATAAAAATAAAGTAAAGTGGAATATCGCAATACATAACATTATAGGTCAATGGAGCGAAAAGAAAAAGAAATATGATCGGTAGTAAATTTTATGTATTAGAATATAAGGGAATAAATAATGTAGATCATAATTTCAAAATTCAAAGTAATGCGATATTTCGTAATAATAAAAATATGTAAAATCAATTAAAATTTAGGTCATAAATTTGGAAAAGGTCTATCAGTTAAATATGTAATAAATTTAACTATCAATATATGAAAATCGTCCAATAGCAATTAAATGTGGGACACAAAAAAAAACATACCGACAAAACTAAATAAATGTCACACAACTTGCAATAATTGTAATGCATAAAAAAATGCAATCAAACATAACAACCCAAATTTTCATAACGATATGGGTAAATGACTTTTCCAAATTATTGACCGAAATGAAATTTTGTTGTTAGTGCAAAAGACACACACAAAATTAGTATATAAGGCTTACAAAATTAAATATAAAGTTGTTATAGTCTTGAATCTTAAAGTCTCAACATTGTCGAATCACAATAAATTTATCAAATAAAGATATTAAAACCAAGAAGCGGAGTTTCTTTTTATCCTTCAGATCCAGAACATAAGGAGTAAGTATTTCAACAACTAACTAATAACGCCCAGGCCTTGAGAGAACACTCTCAAAAGAACCAATAAGTGCTACGCACGTGTTTCTTTTGTTAGCAGTACTCAAGGTATCCGAATATTCCACTAGCACCGTGCCTAGCGGCATTCTCCACAAAAAGGGAAATTAATTCACGATTCGGTAATAGCCCCCACCAGAGGCAAGCTCGAACCGTTGAATTTATTGATTCTCTAGTTAATTGAAAAATTGCCT
Organism: Tipula vernalis; assembly: GCA_958295665.1. Lineage (NCBI taxonomy): Eukaryota > Metazoa > Arthropoda > Insecta > Diptera > Tipulidae > Tipula > Tipula vernalis. The sequence continues at coordinate 263,453,929 of OY282559.1, forward strand.
TAACATCTGTAACAACGGAGATAAACATAATTTAGGCTCAAGTTAGTTTAGGTTAAGTAAATGTATAAATAGACATTAATATAAATTGACAATAAAACGTCATATTTATATAACAAACTTTCATTTAATAATAGTCATGTATTCTAATTAACAATATTAAACTTACCTGAATCTGAACTACAATTTAATTTATTTAAAGTTAATTGTAACATTTTATTAGCTCTGCTATTATGATCAATAAATGCCATTATTATTTCCGTTTATTATTTCGAGGTAATAATTAAAACTAAATCACTCATTGAGTAATGTTTCACGAACAAAACACGTTTGGTTTTGTTAAAAAATCAATTCACAACTGATTTTCTAAAACTGTAACAGTGTGAAACAAACTTATTATAATGAATAAACAGTAAAAACAAAGGACGGATATACTGAAATCAAATATGTTATGATTGGGTAAAAAGGGTTTGGTCAGACTTGTTCCGTTTTAATCGCAAAAAAATTATCAATTATACCCAAATGCAATATGTATAATTGCTTATTTCTTTGCCGAGTAAAACGGAGTAGGCCTAACTTATTTCTTTTTACCCAAAGCAATACGTATAATTGTTTAAATTTTTGCGATTAAAACAGCACAAGTGTGACTTATTTCTTTTTACCCAAGGTAACATGTATATTTATTATACATATTGCATTGGCTAAAAAGAAATAAGTCAGACTTACTCCGTTTTACTCTGCAAAAAAAACCTATTGTACATATTGCATTTTTCGCTCATTTTTTTAAGACATACGTATGGTCATTTGACTTAAACCGTTTTACTCAGTTGTAAAGAATGAAAAATACTACTTATAGACACAAAAAAAAACTAACTAAAAAATTGACTTGTTCCCCTTTACCCTGAAGCCGTCCATATATATATATATATATATATATATATATATATATATATATATATATATATATATATATATATATATATACATATATATATATATATATCTGTGGTGAAAAGGTAAAGTATCTTATCTCGATTTTATACAATTTTCAGGAGAGCAAAAAAACGGTTAAAATAAATCTGTGAAAAAATATATGACTATATAAGCTAGTTTTTCCAGGGTTTTCGTAAGATGATGCAATGCATTTTTTTTTTAAAGTATTAGTTACTTTAAATTTTATTAGAGTAATTAAGAAAATTAAGAAAAATGCAAACAGGTTATTTTACCTTTACAATTTTGTTAAAATAACTTATCTTATTTCACTTAAGCTATTTTACCAAATTTTTATGCATATTCCAATAAATCTTAATAGGACATAAGTTATTGAATAAGCATATAATTTCAACAAAAATAAAAGGGAGAAATCCCTTGTTTGTAGATAAGTTGTTTTAAATATATTTTTTTTTGAAACACTGAAAATTATGTAGAAACAAGGTGTTTTACTAAAATTTTTTTGTTGACCTATATGTAACTAAAATATTTTGCTTCCGAATTTTTTTATAACTTTATTTTAATTTTTAAATAAGATGTTTTTCCTTTTGATTTTATAGTTTTTTTTTTCAAATAAGTTATTTGGACATAGTAATAACTCGAATTTTGTAATAGCTACAGGCAAACCGATTAGCTGTAAAAATAGCTAATTTTTAATAGAATATGATTTTGTTAAAATCTCAAAAATGTCTTATCTCGAGATAAGATACTTTACCTTTTCACCACAGATATATATATATATATATATATATATATATATATATATATATATATATATATATATATATATATATATATATATATATATATATATATAAATGTGGAAATTATAAAGACCAAATTGATATAATTTCGAGGATTATTCCAAATAAAACAAAGAACTCGGATTGATAATTTATTATCTCCAAAAATCGAACAAGAACTGATTTTTATATTTTATATTTTGTTTCGATTGCCATCCGAATAATGTTAAATCGATTACACACACCAAGACAAAAACTTATTATTTTAAAATAAGTTGTACCACGTATAGTACCACCCTTATGGTTTGTTTCTTCATTTTCCACTCGGCCCTCCTGCATAATCGTCCGTCCCGGATGATCGAATGTCTTCAGAATCACCACCAGCTTCCTCGTCGGATATTCCACGATAGTAAAGTTTCATATTTTCAGCTGATGTTGACGTTTTATGTCGCCTTCGGTCTTTCCAACTTTTTCTACCTCATATCGATCATGCTTGTTAACTTTCGTAACCTTATAAGAACCCAAAAACTTTGGATATAGTTTAAGTCCGCCACCAAATTGGGTTCGCCGAATCACAACCCAGTCTCCAATATTATACACGGGTGCTGGTCGTCTTTTCCGGTTGTAATTTTTACGATTCTCATCCTGCAATTTGAGAATCTGATCACGTGCAGTTTCTCGTATACGTCGTCGATTTTCATCAAATAAATTAGCTGCTTCCCTTTCAATTGCTTCTTGCAAATCGAAGTCTTCCGCACATCTCATTTTCGTGCCAAAAAGTATCTCAAACGGTGTCGTGCTAATGCTCCTCTGGTAGGTATTATTTAAAAATCGCTGAAGTTTATCGGTATGTTTGTACCATAATTCAGGCTTTTCAAGCGATAATTTAGTCAAAGCTGGTATTATTATCCTATTGATGCGTTCAACTTGTCCATTTCCCGTTGGAGTGCCAATTATCGTTGAGAAATGTTCAATGCCCTCAATATGGCAATACTCTTGGAATTCGGTCGATGTAAACGCGGTACCCTTATCCGATATGATGTATTTCGCTACTCGTTAGGATTTTGCATGGATATATCCAAACAAACTTCGAAAATCCATCAACAACACATAAAACATACTTGTAACTTTTCGGTGTCGACACCAAATTACCCAAATGGTCTACGTGATATGTACAAAGGGGGCAATCACCTTTTGGTATACAATTTAACAGACCGTCCTGTTTGTCCATTTTGCGCTCGGCCAGAATGCAAGGAATGCAATTTTTGATACACGTCTGAATCTTTTGTTGCGATTTTGGGATGTAAAACTGCCGCTCGATCAACTCTTCCGTCTTTTTGACAGCAAAATGGCCTTGTTCGTGGTAATGCTTGATTACTTCGTTTTGCATCTGTCTTGGGACAACCAACTTCATTGAACCTTCAACATTTGTAAGTAGAACTTCATTAGACATGATATAATTTTTATACGAACTTGTTTCGAGAAGCTTTTGAATTAGAATTAATTCCTCGTCACTGTTTTGTGCCGCTTTAACTCGATTAATGACATTATCTTCAATTGTCATCACAAATGGACCTCGATTTAAAGCGCCCACATGCTTCATGCGAATACCAGGGCGATGTTCTAATTTGTAGTCAAACTCATGTAATTTTAGCGCCCACCCCGCTATTCTGGAAGTCAACTCCTTTCGCTCCATCGTTCCCTTAAACGTTGCACACTCGGTTACTATTCGAAAGTTTAGTCCAAGTAAGTAGACGCGAAACTTTTTTAACGCATAAATAATCGCGAGTACTTCCAACTCATAGCTACTATAACGTTCCTCGCACGGGGTTGTTTTTCGGCTATAGAAAAACACGGGGTGAAAACACTGATCCTCTTCATCTTTTTAAAGCAAAACAGCTCCCAATCCAATCTTACACGCGTCAGTGCACACATAGAATAGATTTTTAGGACTGGCTTGCTGATCAATTTTTTCTTCAGTACCTCAAACACTTCTTAGCTGAATTATTCCGTTTTCGATTTCATACCCAAGGTAATCAATTGATTTGCTCAAAAACTGGCACTTGGCCCACTTTATTTGCAGGCTGTTCTTCTCAGCAGTTTTAAGCACCTCTTTCAATCTTTCCAAAGCTTCTCTCTTGGAACTTCCTGGAACGATTAAATCATCTAAATATATACACACTATCTTCTTGACACATAACGGATTAAAAATATTATTAATGAATCGCTGGAAAACAGCTGGTGAATTGCAAAGGCCAAAAGGTGTTCGCAGAAACTCAAATAAGCCAAATGGGGTTACAAAAACGGGGTATTTTATAGAGTCTTCTTCTACAGGAACGTGGAAAAATCCATTTTTCAGGTCGAGGGTAGAAAAATACTTTGCTCCTTGTAGCTGGTCTATTTGGTCATCAATAAGGGGAAGTGGATACCGATCTTTAACGACCACTTCATTTAACTTCCTATTGTCGACACATAACCTTTTGGATCCATCTGTTTTATTTGACAAAACGACCGGGCTCGCAAAACAAGATTTACTTGGACGAACGATTCCTTCTTCAACCCACTGATCAACTTGTTCTCTTACGAGTTTAGGTTTCTGCACTATTGGCTTCTCGTCAGTCAAAATAATTTTCATTTTAGTTTCGACGCTAATTACCGACTTTTCTGGATTGTAATCAACAATCAAGCTTCTGACCTCATCTCTGTAGGCTTCCTCGTCAATGTGATTAAGGGTTATGGGTACGTCACCACGGCTAACAGCTAACACACAATTCGCAGGCACAAATTTCTTCATCGAAATAGATTCAGGCGTAATAGTCGTGATTGTTTGGTCTATTAACTCTTTGCCTAATAGAATATCACACGGCAAAATACCGTCTAGCACTATGTGAAAATTCGTAGTATAATCGTCGTCTTCTATAGTAATTTGGATTTGGAATTGATCCACCGATGATAATCCTTTAGATCCAACTGCGTTGAAAAGAATAGCTTGACCATTGAAGTTAGGTGATCCAAGCGAATTGTATCGGCTTTGTGATATAAAGTTCAAGTCACTTCCGCTATCAACCATAGCGAACATTACATTATCACTAAATTTTATCTGTTTCACATTTTTTTCTAATACGGTATTTTTTCCTGTGCAGGTTACGCATGCATTCGACTTGTTTAGACCAACTTTATTACATGTCTTAGAATTATGCCCAAAATTCTTACAAATGTAGCACTTTTCGCCTTTTGATTTATCAGGACAACGATCGGATATATGGCCAAACTCTAAACAATTAAATCATTGTAATCGACGATTTCTTCGCGAACTAGACGGCTTTGATTTATTATCACTGGCACTACCGGTACTTTTGGAAGATGTGTTGTCATTATTACTATAGCTGTCATGGGTTTTGTTGGTGGTAGTTTTATTTTTAATCGTCTCGTATATTTGAAGTTTCGCTTTAAATTCATCCATTGTGGAACAGCCATATAATACGGATTTGTTCGGCTCATAATCCCGTATTCCATCAATACAATATTGTATGATAGCGGCTTCCTCGATATTTGCGGCGCTTGCAATTTCCGTTAACGCAATTAAATACGATTTAAATGACTCGTCGATCTTCTTTTTACGTTCCACCATTTTGCGATGAACTACTGCACTGTTTTCTGTTTTTATAAATTCTCTCCGTAGAAAATTTGTCAGATTTTCCCATGATTTTAAACCGGAAGCCATCCGTAGGCTTTCTTTGGCGGTTCCTTTCAACAATCTACGCGCGAAAATATTTTTGTGTACGTCACTCCATCCAGCACATGAACTCGCATCCTCGAATTCAGCAATCCATTTTTCGATTGGGTAATCGTCATCACCAGTGAATGCATTTAACGATTCTTCGATGTCTTTAAAGCTAAACATCATAGTACTGTTACATGGTGAAACAGTTGTGGGTGTCGTCATAGGCGTTGCATCCGGTATCACTGTAGGTTGCGATATATTAACTCGCTTGCTTAACTCTAACTCTGCTTTCAATAAACTGATTTCTTGCTCCTTTAACTCTAATTCCCGCGAATTCATTTCTAAACTTTCTGCAAATACTATAGAGTTTCTTTTGTCTCTACGTCCACCCATTATAAGCACAGGTTTTGTGTTTTACCGCTACAACTTGCTGTTATCGTAATTATCGCTCTTGTTTTGTAAGAAACAAATCCAATCAATTGGAATTATGAACGGTTTTTGACGTAAATTACCAAACACTGTCGCAAATAATCCTTGTGTTCTCGTTGATTCCAGCAATTTTATCCACTGAAGACCACTTTATAAATTGACACACTGTTATCTTTAAGTAACACGTTACCCAATGCTCGCTACCACAGTATTCGTCGCGTGATTGCAAGGCCGAATTGAAACCACGCTCGATTTCACTAACCGTCTTCTTTACCGTTCACTGTTTTGCGTCAATAGCGGGACGGTTTCAACCTCGAAGACAAGAATTTGTCAAAATATCCACTGTAGCAATTTAGAATTAACTTTATGTTAATTACTCACGCACTAAACTAATCGATCAACGTCTTCGATCGCGCTTCACCGCTTCGTGACACAAATTGTAACTCCGCAATTCTAAATTTCACTTCTTTCAATGGTAGGTATCAATCCCGGTTGAGCCCCCAAATGTGGAAATTATAAAGATCAAATTGATATTTCGAGGATTATTCCAAATAAAACAAAGAACTCGGATTGATAATTTATTATCTCCAAAAATCGAACAAGAACTGATTTTTATATTTTATATTTTGTTTCGATTGCCATCCGAATAATGGTAAATCGATTACACACACCAAGACAAAAACTTCTTATTTTAAAATAAGTTGTACCACATATAGTACCACCCTTATGGTTTGTTTCTTCATTTTCCACTTATATATACACATACATACATACATACAAACTTATATACATTTTTATTGTGATCTAGATGATGGATCACCTGCTCTCCTCCCTCTCGTTGGCAATACCACGTAGAATTATCCGGTATGCCCCTTTATATTAAGTGTTAGCCCATCCTACTTGATCACCTATATCTTGCCGTATTTATTCACATATAACAGTACCCTGAAATTGCCTAAATAAACTGAGAAACAGAAGTATAGCAATGTTCCGTGAAATAAAATAAAGTCTTGATCGCAATATCGGAGAGAAAAATCTCAAACATATAAAACACAATGAAATCACAGAGAAATTGATTGATTATTGATTTAATTAACTTAATATCAGATTTAGGTTTATAACAAAACAAAAATATGTTTAACGGAACCGCGGTCCTTAAAATTTGAACATCCACTTAGCTTACTAGAGTAATGGCGTCGTCACATTTTGGTTTGGCGGCCTTTTCCATTTTCTTTATTTCACACGACGCCGAACTTTCTCGATTAATTATCTTCTTCTTTTTAGTATACGCAATTAAACGATCCACGCCCAATTATTGTTGCCAGGAAAAAAAATATGTCGCGGAAATGATACCTGTTAAAAAAAACACGAAACCGAAAAAAAAACAATAAATAGATAATCTAAATCACCAACAACACAAACTTATCATACTACATCATCACAAAATTAAGCTTTAATTGTAATAAAAAAAAAATCTTATCAAAAAAAAATTGCTAAATTATCATACCTCTTCCGCGACAACTTAAGCTTAGAAATTTAGAAATTTCCTGGCTGGTAAGTTTTATTTTCCTATCGCTGTTAAATATTTAAAATTTTATTTTTATGAAACAATAATGGCCACTTATTGTACCAGTGCCAATGTTAAACCTCTTATACACAATACTTAAACGCGCACAAAACACAGCTACTATCAATACAATTTTGTATTTATACACTCGTTCAATATACTCGTAGCTGTTCTATACTTAATTTCAATATAATACTGCGTTTATTAAATTTTATGACAACGTCTCAAAGTGGAATGAGTATAACAATTTTAATTTATAATTTGCTGTTTTTTTTTGTTGTTGTTGTTGTTGATAATAAAAAAAATCAAATGAAAAGAAAAGGTAACAAACCTAATGTTCATCCGCTCTATTACCACCTAAATGAATCGATCAATTAGACCATTAACCAATCTAGCAGGGCAGCACACACCCTGTCTAACCAAAAATGTTTGTCAATTATTTTGTTTAAGTACTCCCTTCAAGATAATATTTAACTGATGAAAATTCAACGACTGTTTGCCTGGAACATTGCCAACAATGTTACAGCAGTATTGTCAGGTTCATTAAGAACCTGAATATTGACTGGACGGATAATTAAGCAGAGTCCAGCACAATAGATCTTTTTAGGTCGCAGTGCGAGGTGGCTGATCGCCCGCATGGCCCTCCAATAATAATATTAATTATTTCACTCAACAAAAGTATTAAAGTCGCAAGTTAACAAAAATATTAAAGTCGCAAGGTACTTAAGATAACCTATGATTAAATATCATAACCTGTCTTAGAGAGGAAAAGAAAGCTTTTTCATTTCATACTTGATAAGAAGCCACCTGAGTCGTCTAATGAAGTGACAAATCTAGTGACTCACATTATTAAAGGAGTTGGAATGTGTGTCCCACCCATTCAGCTTGGTATTTCGATATCCCAGTGGAATTTCCAAATCAAAAGAAATCCTTTTATTATTTCAATTTTGACCAAATTATTTTTAACCTACTTTTTCCCCATTAAATTACACAAACAAACAAATGACGCAAAAATACGATTTTATTAAAAGTTTTCCCAAAGAAACAAAAAAAAAAAAGCTATGAAAAAAGTTTTTTAATGATGAGAGCATTCCTCATTAAATTCGCATCTTACAGATTCCACAAAAAGCAAAATATTTTTTCTTTTAAAACACTGGGGTCAAATATATTTATGGTACAACAATCAATAAAAAAAAAACAATTTTGTCCACAATGCTCGCATTACAGAGATCCTTAAATAACTATAGAGATGCATTGAACAATTTCCCTGTAATCGAAAGCTAATTATTTTTACAAAAGCACACAATAAAAAAAATAAAATCTAATTTCCTTCTGTGGAAAAACATTCCAATGGTATTATGATGAAGACATAATTAATGTGAAACCGAATACAGACGGAATATTGTGAAAAATAAAGACAGTGTAGTGTGCACAACAACAACAAATCAACATTCTCCTCATTTTGCTCCAATGTACAGAAAATAATTTGTACACTGTCCTGTTTTTCACTAAATCTGAAAACTACACAGTCAATTTTCGTTAAAAGATTTTGTACAGTGACGTCATTATATTTGGAGTTTGCGCAATTAACTCGAACATTAAATAACGGGAAAAATGAAAATCACCCCTCATTTTGCGGCGAGGAGATTTACAAAACAACAACAAATCGGTTTTGTTCTTCTGACGCATGATTCAATTTTTTAATATCTTTCGAAGCTACATATGTACGAAGATGAAAAAAGGCCAAAAAAAAAAATGAAAACAAAAAGAGGAAAAACGGAAAAAAGAAAGAAATTTAGTTTTTGATGTGAAGAAGCAACAAACATTAATAAATTTTTGTTTGTACTCGTTTATATCTACATACATAGGTGTTATTTATGAGGTTGTGGGTTTATTTCAGCCCAAACCATTTTTGAATTCATTCGCACAGTGACAACTACAATACGTCAGATGAATTTGAGGTGTATTTAAATCATTTTGTGTGTGTATGATTTTGATAATACTGAAATCCTTGGGAATAATATTTTTGTTTGTGTTATATTTATAGAATAAAATATGTGTGGCGCAATGGTGGGTGTGTAATACCGTATACAAAACAAACACAATAAAAAATTTTGTATAATCCAAGGTCACAAATGAGGATGTATGAATTACGTTCAGGATTCGTTCTAATAAAAATATTTATTTTATGGAAATTTCAGATTTTCAATATTTGTGTTCGTGCGCGCTTGTTATCTGTTATAATATGATTATATTAATTTACACTACTTGTCTGCCAACAGGTTGCATTTTATTTTATTTTTATATCGGATATTTTGATATTCGATCTCAGACCTGCCTCAATTACATACAGATTTTAAATTACTTTATTGTGAAAAAACGTGTTGATGGAAATCGATTAATTCGTGTTTACGAGCAGTATCATAGATTTTGGCTTATATAGATTTGAAGACGAGAAATAATGACATCGATTTTTATTTTTACAAAAAAACTTTAAAGTTTTCAGAAAATTTATTTAAATAAAATTGAAAATTTTAATTTTAATTCGATTAAGAGCTAAAATTAACTATTCAAAAAGTAAAAATTTTTAGTAGTATCTATCGCCTATTAAAGCCCTCAAAATATTTTTCATATTAAACCGAAACTTATTAAATGCGCAACCTGTGTTGTCAGATTATTGTTTCTAAAATCTTTTAAATTAAAAAAAAAACATTTTGCTTGTTCAAATTACAATTAACGGCAGCAACGGGAAACTTTCGAATTTAAGCTTGAAACTTCTCATATCATTAGAACCGTAGTACTAGTCCCGGAACCGAGGAAATGAAAAAAACTTGAACGAACCAACAACAACTGTACAGAATGCACTGTATATTTTGGTTGGTTGACTATTCACTTCACTATGGCACTTAAACACTACACTACAAGCTTTCATTTAATTTAAGTTTCACTGTTCGTATCCGATTTGCACTGTGCGATTCATCCAGCACCAAATTTATGTTCTTATTATTCTTCACTTTCACCCACAGGCCACAGCACAAATTCTGAATAAATATCTCACGCTATTCACAAAATAAAACAACAAGAGCTTTAATTAAGGTTTATTACCAGAGCCTTCTAGAGTATAGAGCCATAATCTTAATGACGTATTTTTTAGAAGCTTTTTTAATGGTATAACTTTTCACTGATTTCCATAGGAATCCATAGTGAAAATAGTGTTTTTTAGCTTCAAGTTTTTCAATGAAAAAAGCAAAAATATCATAAAATGTTTATATAAAAGTTTTCTACATTTCTTTAAGAACAATATACAAGAAGGCCATATTGGTATTAAGTAAATATTAATTGTAAAAATATTAAAATTAAATTATTTCTAAAATATATTTTTACGAACTTCCATTTTGAAAAATACATCAAAGTTGGCTCTGACAAATTAAAATAATACTTGCTAAATTTATCTTTAGTTTTACTAGTGTACGTAAGATGTCTAAAATGGTCACAGAAAAATATGAAAAAAAATTATTTAATTGCAAAATTATCACACATTCCTATATTTTGTGAATTTGTTTTGCTTTTTCTACAATTTTTGAACTTGAAATTTCTCCAGGTGGTAATTTTTGGTACGATTTTTCCAAATTTTTACGGCCATCACTGCCATCTATGTAATGTATGTTGACTTAATGACCAAACGAATCGTAGTAAGCTTTTATTTCAATTTGACCAGAATGCTGTTGTTATGAATTTTTTTTAATATTTTGGTTTAAATAAATCAATTATTACAAGAAAATGAAAACGATTTACTTAAACGATATTAATTTATGTTGAAATTCAAACATTTAAGAAAGTATTTCAGAAATCATAATTAAGAATTTGTAACGTTTTCATTTAAAAATTTGTCTTAGAAAAAAAAGTGATTTCCCATATGTTTTGTGTGTTTTACCAGAGCCTTCTAGAGTATAGAGCCATAATCTTAATGACGTATTTTTTAGAAGCTTTTTTAGTGGTATAACTTTTCACTGATTTCCATAGGAATCCATAGTAAAAATGGTGTTTTTTAGCTTCCAGTTTTTCAATGAAAAAAGCAAAAATATTATAAAATGTTTATATAAAAGTTTTCTACATATCTTTAAGAACAATATACAAGAAGGCCATATTGGTATTAAGTAAATAATAATTGCAGAAATATTAAAATTAAATTATTTCTAAAATATATTTTTTCGAACTTTCATTTTGAAAAATACATCAAAGTTGGCTCTGACAAATTAAAATAGTACTTGCTAAATTTATCTTTAGTTTTACTAGTGTACGTAAGATGTCTAAATGGTTACCGAAAAATACGAAAAAAAATTATTTAATTGCAAAATTATCACACATTCCCATATTTTGTGAATTTGTTTTGCTTTTTCTACAATTTTTGAACTTGAAATTTCCCCAGGTGGTAATTTTTGGTATGATTTTTCCAAATCTTTACGGCCATCACTGCCATCTATGTAATGTATATTGACTTAATAACCAACGAATCGTAGTAAGCTTTTATTTTAATTTGACCAGAATGCTGTTGTTATGAATTTTTTTTTATATTTTGGTTTAAATAAATCAATTATTACAAGAAAATGAAAACGATTTACTTCAACGACATTCATATATGTTGAAATTCAAACATTTATGAAAGTATTTCAGAAATCATAATTAAGAATTTGTAACGTTTTCATTTAAAAATTTGTCTTAGGAAAAAAAGTGATTTCCCATATGTTTTGTGTGTTTTACTATGAAAAGTTCCGTTTTTTCCTCGTTTCTAATTCCCTTATAAAAGCTCAGATTGTTTGATTATGGCTCTATAAAATACAGGGTGCTCTGGTTTTACTATGAAAAGTTTCGTTTTTTCCTCGTTTCTAATTCCCTTATAAAAGCTCAGATTTTTTGATTATGGCTCTATAAAATACAGGGTGCTCTGTTATTACACAATTTAATTTTCAAACTGGTTAACTTTATTTTATTTTTATAGTTCAACAAAAATGGCAGCTTATTAATTATTTTCTTTAAATTTGGTTAATTGCTTGCCAAAACACAACTGCACAATACTGATTTGATCTTACTAATTTTTTGGAACCCCGTAAGAGGCCTTTATTTAATTCGTGCCATAATAATAAAACACGTATTAACTTTTGATTGGTTAAGCCGAATGTTATTATGGTCCAACTCGAGGCAATTTTGGTTTAGTCGAGGCGCATTATCTACTGGTATAAATTGCAATTAGTAGTGATTCATATTTCAGATCAATCAATATTGTGTCAGTGTTTACAATATGTGGCAGCTGTGAATTTAATTTATTATTTGAGCTATTACAAAATTATTTAGAAATAGAGATATTTACATTTGTGTTGTCAACAAAATAATAACATAACCTATTATAATAAGATAAGTTCTATACAATTTTCTCTATAAATTTTTATTATTATTATTATTATTATTATTATTGTCGGGCCATGTGGGCGATCAGCCACCTCGCACTGCGACCTAAAAGATCTATTGTGCTGGACCCTGCTTAATTATTCGTCCAGTCAATATTCAGGTTCTTAATGAACTTGATAATACTGCCGGCCGGTATGTGGTACATACTATCTGGGCTTATTGCTCTTCCTCCTAGATGTGTCCTACAGCATGTAGTTCCGCTAGAAAGATGGTAGCATTGGAACCCAAGGACTTCAAGAGGGCTGTCTCACTCTCGTATATTCCTACCCCTACCCCGTCTTCCATTTGATTTTACTCTTACGAGTTGCCGGGAATTGAAAATCGCCTGTAGGTCACCCAGCTTTACTACAGGAAGGCTAAATAAAACTGGAGGGTGCCTGGTATCCAGAGTCCGCATACTTTGGACTGATTAACCTATCAGCCATTCATCCATCGGCATATGCTGTTCCACCTTAGATTAAGGTTTTTTGTCAAGGTTTTCTCCTTTAGCGCCGTACTTTAGCCTGTGCCAAATGGCCAAAAATGTTCCAAATGGCCTTAGTTACCAGTGGTTGCCACGAGGAGGCAGCACGTACACTTGCGAATTGTGAACATGTTACCCCTTTCACAGTTGTACCCATCACGCAGCTGCCTAATATATGACCAGAACAACTCACGTGATGCGCACCCTACTGGAAAGTTACGGAGCTGGTAAATTACTCTACTCAACTTTGGCCCCCCCCCCCTCCAACAGACGCCAAAACCACTTATATGAATTTTGATAATAATTAAATTTCTAATTTTATTTATTTTTTTTTAGATTCGACAATTGTTGGGTTCAAACATCCCGCCCGCTTTGAATCTGTTGATTGAATTCAGTTTTTTGAATTCTACACAGTTTTTAGACAGGTCGCTTTAGATGTCCAGCTTGGGGTTTTAAGGTTAAACTCTAGCCAATCCATCCGCTCCTCGATGAATCTGCTCTATCCGGCCTAGCTACCATTTTGTAGGTGGTAAATTGTCCTCACGAATTAAGACAACATCGTCGACTGTAATTGGTTGACCCTTTCTTTGCTATTTGGTTCGTTGATGTAAAGAGTTTAGATATTCAAATTTCCATCTCTTACTGAGTAGGTATCTGTATAAGAGGACGTCCAATTAAAAGTTGCCCTGGTGTAAGAACATCAGCTTGGTCATCTGACAGAAGGCATAATGGCCTAGAATTTAACACCGCTGCGATTTGTGTGACTACGGTACTAAGCTCCTCATATGTGAATATCATCTTTCCCATAACCCTCTTAAGATGATATTTGAAGGACTTTACAGCGGCCTTCCATAGTCCTCCAAATGATGGTGCTGCACTGGGGATAAGGTGCCATTTAATATTTTCTGAAGCGAGAAAAGCAAATATTTCATTAGAATTAGATTTTAGAAATTCATTGGTCTCCTTCAAAATATTATTGGCTCCTACGAAATAGGATCCGTTGTCGGAATAGATATCAGTGCATAAGCCTCTGCGTGAAACAAATCTTTGAGGTGTTGCAATGAAGTTGCTTGCTGTGAGATTGGGCACAACTTCAATGTGGACAGCCTTTGTACTTATATACACAAAGATAACTTGTTACGACTGGCATACGTCTCCACTTGGAACAGTGAAAATTTTTTTTCGAAAGTTCCAAACGCTCAAATAATTTGAAAGTTTTCTTTAATTATAAAATACCATGACCACCATAGTGTTGTATATACATATGCTCTAATTTATGCTTTGCCAAATTCAAATTTAATATTCTCACCGATTGCTATGTAAACATATTTTACATTTTTTTTTTCATTTACTTGTTTTCTATATTGTCATGTACAAACATATATATCTCTTGCGAGCTGGTGTGTGTACATGTATTATGTAGTTTGAGATGGAATATTTGGTTATTAAAATATTCAATCTGGAATATTCGATTTTTCTTTCTGGTATCATTGGCTTAAATTAACGCGTGATATTTTCTCTGAGTGGGGATAGAACCGATCGGTGTGTTAGACATGAATCCGATGCGGCCGTACAGATAAGTATGTACATGTGTTCGTCGTCGTTGTTTGTCTTATTCGTTGTATTTGTGTACATAAAAAAAAAAAAAAAAAAACAATATACATGTCAATAAAGATTTTACAATAATAAAAAAAAAAATAAATAAATGATGAACATGTGCACAAATACAACGAGTGGGACAAACAGCGATGCGAGATAGAAAATAGGAGGGGGAAATTTTTCTGATTTTTTTGATGTAAAATTTTTTTTTGATAAAACAGTCTAGTTTTGTATTTTCATTTAAAATAAAGTCTAGTTTTGATTTTAAAAGAGTCAAGTTTGGTAGTTAGTAGAGTGTGGAGTTTTGGACATTTTTTTTCTGATAAATAATTAAATTAAGCTTTTGTGTGAAAAAAAAAAAAATAAATGTCGAAAATTATGTTTGGTTATAAGAACAATTAATAAAAAGTAATAAAGGGTGTAGTTGATTAATCTTGCCGTGTGACAAGAACTTTTATAAATTATAATTATAAGCAATTTTTTTATTAAAATAAATTATAAAAAGTATTATGTTTGATTGAAAAAAAAAAAAATAATATTTTTGTTTAAGTTGTAAAACTAATGTGTGCGGTTGGAAAAATTTTCCTTTGTGCTCGACCGCGTACCATTAAAATTAGTTTTTTTTATCTTAGTTTTGATGATAAAAGTATAAAAGATAAAAACACTATTGGAATTTAAAAATTTGTTGCCGTGTGGCATAGTAGTTTTAATAATAATCTGATTAATTTTGTATTGAACAAAAGACAATGTAAAAATAAACCCCGTTAGGTTAAACGGGAAAACGAATAAAGAAAAAATAAAAAAAACGTAAAAAGTAAAATTAATTGAACAAATAATAAAGATAATACAAAAAAAAAATTCTGCATTATCAATCAGTTTCCTTTTGATGTGTTAAATTGAATAAAAGCCATATAGTTAAGTCCATTGTACCAGCTTGTGATTTTTCGGTTGTCGGCTTAAAGCTGTTGTGATCAAAGTTATGGTTTTTTTTTTTTTTTTTTTTTTTCCTTTTATTTAATATTACAACTGATTTACAAATCATTTAGTAATTTATCTTTCTTAAATGAAGATTCACATTTGACGGGCAGCAGCCCAATGGTTACTCCCGTTTGAATTTACATAGTAATTATTTTTCTCTATCTAAATTAAATACAACTGCCCAATTCCAAAGGTTTCTGCCTTTGAAGTCTTCTTACTGCATTGGTGGTATCCAACAAACTTCGTATGTCTGCATTTTGGTGCCGAGATATCCGCTGAATGTGTTTCTTCGCATGATTTTGTATTTCTTCACTTACATATTCCATGTTTAAGTCCCTATGGAGGTTATCATTTCTAATGCACCATGCTGTTCACCCAGGAGGAAAACCCAGAGGAGGATCAACAGTAATAGTGAAAAAGAGTCTCAAACACTATGAAGAACCTAGTATAGAAGAGGAAAGTATGCAAGTTAAAACCATAAAAGTTGAAACTAACAATAATAATGAATACAGTATTTCCTCTATCTACTGCCCTCCACGCTATAATCTAAACAAAGAAGATTATAATAGACTCTTTAGATCACTAGGATCCAATTTTATTATTGGTGGTGACTTTAATGCAAAAAACACCTATTGGGGATCAAGACTTACAACCCATAAAGGGAAAGAGCTATTCGAAGCCGGACGAATAAATAACTGCGAGTTCCACTCTGGAGGTAAACCAACATACTGGCCTGCTGATATAAATAAAATACCAGATCTCATTGACTTTTATGTAACGAAAGGGATCTTCGAGGATTACATGTACATCGAAAACAGCGAAGGGATATATTCCGATCATACACCTGTTATCATGACACTCAGCACAATGATAATTAATAAGGATAACCTGCCTAAA
Source organism: Tipula vernalis (assembly GCA_958295665.1). Lineage (NCBI taxonomy): Eukaryota > Metazoa > Arthropoda > Insecta > Diptera > Tipulidae > Tipula > Tipula vernalis. The sequence continues at coordinate 263,470,782 of OY282559.1, forward strand.
TTAACAAATAAAAGAACTAACTGGGACCTATTCCAAAAACTAATTGAAATGCAAACAAATCTACGAGTGCCGATTAAAACACCGGTACAGTTGGAAGACGAACTAGAGGTATTTAACAGTACTATTCAACAAGCAGCATGGGAAAGTTCTCCTGCTAGTCACACCGAATCCCGTAGGAATCAAAATTATCCTATTGAGGTCAGGGAGTTAGTTAGAGAGAAACGGAAGGCAAGAAAAACCTGGCAAAGGACACGCGCCCCGGAAAACAAAAAAATCCTCAATTTTCTATGCAATAAACTAAAACAACTTATAAAAGAAATTAAGAATGAAACTATCAACAAGTACTTAAATGGTCTCACCGAACATAAAGATACTGATTACTCTCTTTGGAAAGCAACAAAGGGATTAAAAAGAACTAAAATGCATGTGCCACCTATTAAAAATGGGGAAGGAACCTGGGCCAAAAGTGACAAGCAAAAAGCTATTTTATTTGCAGCTCACTTGGAAGACACCTTTCAACCGCTACCTAGGCAAACAGCAGATGAAAACATAATAACAATTAGCAAAATTGATGAATATAATATTCGATGTGTAACATTACAGGAAGTAAAAAATGAGATCAAGTGTAATTTGAACGCAAAAAAAGCTCCAGGATATGATTTAATTACTGGACAAGTCGTAAAAGCCATTCCCGAGAAGGGACTACGAAAATTGGTTCAAACTATCAATGCTGTCTTCAGACTAAAATATGTCCCACGGCAATGGAAGGTTGCTGAAGTAATTATGATCCCCAAACCAGGCAAACCAGCGAACGATAAAAAGTCATACAGACCGATTTCACTACTTCCTGTAATTTCAAAATTATTTGAAAAATTACTGCTCAAGAGACTCAAGCCAATAATAGAAGAGAGAAATTTGATTCCACCACACCAATTTGGATTTAGAGAAAATCACTCTACGATAGAACAAGTTCACAGAATAACGGATATAATCGAAGACTCACTTGAGAATAAGAAGATATGCTCCAGCATCTTCTTAGATGTAGCGCAAGCTTTCGACAAAGTTTGGCACCAAGGACTTGAATTTAAATTACATCGAGATCTACCTAAGCAATTCTATCAAATTCTTAAATCTTATATCGCAGACCGACATTTCCGTGTAAAATATAACCAAGAGTACTCTGAACTAAAGAGAATATCAGCAGGCATACCACAGGGTAGCGTACTGGGTCCTATATTGTACATCCTGTACACCAGAGATATGCCAAATACAGAAGGTGCCACCATAGCAACATTTGCAGACGATACAGCTATTCTGACGACTGGAAAGTGTATATCAGAAGCTACGACCAAACTTCAAAAAGCAACCGACACAGTGCAGTGAGTAGTTGGACAAAGAAATGGCGCATTAGCCTAAACGAAGCAAAGTCGGTTCACGTAAACTTCACGAACCAGAAAGTTAACTGGATTCCAGTGAAACTTAATTCAAGGCCGGTTCCAAATGCAAATACAGCCAAATACCTCGGCATGACTCTCGATTGCAAGCTTAGATGGAAAGAGCATGTTAAAAAGAAAAAAGAAGAATTGAACATTAAATATAGGAAAATGTATTGGCTATTAGGTAGAAACTCTGAGCTTACAATACATAACAAATTGCTATTATATCAGCAAATACTTAAACAAGTATGGACCTACGGTATTCAACTTTGGGGTTGTACCAAGAAGACAAATGTACAAATGATTCAATGTTTTCAAAACAAAGTGCTGCGTGGCATTGTAAAGTTATGGTGGTCAATTGAGGACTGTTAAACCGTGAATAAAAGATAGTGTTCCGGTCAGTGGGGGCAGTGCAGCCATTTTTTTGAGAGGGGGATCCTGCGTCGGCGCTGGTTGCGGTTGGTCGGACGGGCCTTTAAAACAACAAGGTAAAACAATTAAGGGATAAACAATCTGGCTAAGTAAATTTTAGTTGCTTAAGTTTGTAACAGGTTGTTTCTCCTTTCTATTTTCATTGTATTGTACATATATATTATTATTTTTACCGTTTGTTTTCGGCGTTTCGTGGTGGTGCACCGATTTGGTGAAAACCCCACTCAGAGCAATTATTGTCCGGTTATATTCTTTTTCCGTCATTTTGATTGATTGCGTTTGGAATTTCCGTTTTTTTTTCTTCACTTCTGCTCGGTTGTCCGTTTTTGGGTGTGGTTCGACCCCATAACGGTTCATTTTTTTCAGATATTTTTGTGTTTTCCTTGATTTTCTTAAAAACAGTGATAGTGAAAGTGAAATCTAACATTAACGTAGAATCAGTTTTAACGTAATTTATCATTCATCAGTTTTAGCCGAATTTTCAATTTTTTCTCTTTTACCGCAACCTAAAAAAAAAAAATTTTTTCTTTGAATTTCTTACTGTAGTGTGCTACGCCGCACCATGTGCGTGTAAATAAATAATTGATCGGATGATGTGGGGTGTGGTCATGTGAAGGGTCGGCCCTTTTCCACCCTTTTCCGTGCGGGCCGTTCGTTCCTCCAGGACAGGCTGTGCTGGAGGGCGGCACGCCATATGAGTTGATCGCGTCGGGGTGACAGTCTCCGTTCCGGGGAATTGTCGCTGGGATTGTCAGGCGGGCGTCATTCCTTCATAAATGGCATCGGTAGCCGTCGCGACTGGGAAACAGCATCCTAGTAGGCGGGCCGATGAGGGGAGGCCCGTGTGGCAGTCACGGCGGTGATCGCCTGGGATTGAGACGGTCACTCTGGATCGATCACTCCCAGATTATCATTTTCTTTTTGCCGCTGAGGCCGTGGCAACGTAATTTTAATTTCCTTTGTCCCTCCAATTTTATTGTCATGCGGTTATTCAAGCATGAGAAATATGTCTGAGAATCCCCACGCCGCACCGTGAGCTCTAGCCAGCTACTATACCGCATCAGACCGCTATTCTCATGTCTGTTAACGTAATCTCTTGTGGGATTTCGTTACAAACTATGTAAGTTTTCCATATTTTGGTAGATCGGCCGTAAATCTGCTTTATTTGTAATGGTCCGGCGAAATCCACACCGATTTTGATAAATGGACTTTGAAGTTGAACACGATCTGAAGGTAAGTTTCCCATAATTTAATAATTCGACCGTGAACTAAATCTCCGACATGTGTGGCAATTTTTTACTACATCTCTGATTATTCTGCGGCTGTTGATCAGGAAATATGTTTGGCGAAGAATACTCATTAATAGGGAGGTGCCAGCATGATGGTGTTTGATATGTAGATCTTTTACAAGCAATATAGTTATCTCGCATTTAGGGAGAATTTGCGCCGACTCGTAAAAGTTCACTGTCATCCAAAAATGGATATAAACTGCAAATTTTGCTGGTCTTTGGCACTGATTTATTTGCTTTCAATGAGAAAATCTCAGTTGAAAATTGGTCACTTTGTATCCATTTGATAATTGTACGGCGGCTTAAGGATATTTCATCCATGGTAAGTAATTAAATGTTTGCTTTGCTTGGCGGTTCCTTGTTTGCTTCTTTTAACATATAATTGTACCCATGCAAGAACTCTAACAATTTTTTCGAACGGTGAAATTCTGGTTACTAGCTGGTTTAAAATGCAAAATTCTGTTTTTTTTATTTAATTGCGGATAACACTGTTGCTGTGGGTTTCTTTTCTTCCGTTAATAGTTCGTCAAATTTCAAGTGTGATTGCTGTATCCATTCTGATGCATCCTGACTTAACCATACGATACAGGTCCGTTCCACCATAATTCGTATTTTACTAGTTTTGAAGGTAACATCTCTCGCGATGTGTAATCATCTGGGTTCGTTGGTAAATCAATGTTGCCGAGAATATGAAGATAGTATGTGCGATTTGCTACGAAGGAACTCCATCTCCTTGGGGGAGATGACAGCCAACCCAAGATTATTTTAGAATCCGTCCAAATGGTAACCTTCATATCTGGTAATTTTATTGCTTCATTGACCATTCTAATCAATTTGGGTAGCAGATTGGCAGCGCAGAGTTCTAGTCTCGGGATTGAGACTTGCTTAATTGGAGCGACTTTTGTTTTAGAGGCTACTAAACTTACTTTAACCTCACCGTTTTTGTCAATACACCTGCAATATACTACAGCGGCATATGCTATTTCAGAGGCGTCACTGAATCCATGAAGCTCAAATTCGGTTTCCTTTGTCTTATGCCATCGCGAAATCCTAATTTTCGCTAATTCAGGTAGCTCATCCTTAATGCTTGCTGCCTACTTGCTTCCTTTGACGGTAGTTCATCATCCCAATCTAAATATAGTAACCATAAACTCTGACACAATGTCTTTATCGTTACTATGGCGGGTGCTAACCAGCCTAATGGATCAACAATTCTTGCGGATTGAGATAGTACCTCACGTTTTGATCCCTTTGACTGCTGAATCGACGTTACTTTAAACTGGAAAGAACCTGTCAAGGGATTCCATTGTATACCAAGCAGTTTGAGGCTAAAATTTGAATCTGCGTTTTCTATATTAAGAGGTAGTTGCTCTTTGCTTTCAACTGCGATTTCGGACAATATATCCGGATGATTGGATGCCCACTTTCGAAGGTTGAATAATTTAATCATACATCCTTTCTAATATTATGAGCATCTTATCTAAAGTATGTGAACCCGACATAAAATCGTCCACATAAAATGTATTATTTTGTTCGCAATTAATAGATTGCTTTGTAGCACACTATTACCGATGACTTGAAGCGCTATCGTTGCTAAATACGACGCTGATGCTGTACCATAGGTGACAGTACGCATTCGATAATGAGTTGGTTGTTCTGTTGGTTCAGATCTCCAAATAATTCTGTGGTAGTCTCGATCATTAGGATGCAGAATTATTTGCCGGAACATTTTCTCTATATCCGCTGTGAAGACAAACTTGTACATGCGGAATCGTATTAATATGGCGGTAAGTGGTTCGTAGATAGTAGGTCCCACCATTAGCGTTTTATTTAGCGAAACACCGTCGTCTGATTTAAATGAAACGTCGAAAACTACTCTCAATTCCGTTGTAGAAATATATTCTCGAATTACCCCATGAAGTAGAAGATAATACATTCCTTTAGATCTATGTACTTCTGCAGGTGGTATGATTTCCATGTGATTTAGTGTTAAATATTCTTCCATAAACGATTTCTACGCGGTTTTGAATTCAGGATCTCGGTCTAATTTCCTTTCCATCGCTTGTAATCTTCTGAATGCTCCGTTGAGAGTGGCTTTTAATTTTGGTCGAGTTGATTTAAATGGAAGTTTCACTATAAACTGACTTTTATCGGAACTAGTGGTATGTTTGGTGAAGTTTTCCTCGCAAGCTGTCTCTTCCTCTGTATAATTTGTTAGCGGGTTTAGTGATGCAACTTCTTCCAGCTACCAACACATTCTTAATGAGTGATCAATATCAACTTCGTAATATAGACCGTATGTCGTTGTTAGTTTGTGGCCGCCTATGGTAATTGATCCAGCGACAATTCACCCAAAAACTGTGTTGTGTGCTACTAGCCCTGGTTTATCTCCGGTAATCCTTCCCGTGGTTAATAAATAGAAAAAATGATCGCTTCTTATCAATAAATCGATTTGATTTGGTTGGTTAAAATTGGGATCAGCTAATGGTAGGTGTTCTACGTGTTGCCAAAGATTCTGATCAATAAATGAGACCGGTTGGTAAGACGTCAATCTAAGCACGATTAAACATTCAATATTTAAGGTGGTTTGTTTTAAACGAGATGATATCAGCAAACTAGCTTTGCCTCTAGATGTTCTCGCTTTGCTTTGACCTATACCCGAAATAGTAACACGAGCACTTTTTCGTGGAAGATGCAATCGTTGAATCAAATTTTCGCTAGCTAAGGAAGTTTGAGACCCTGAATCAAGCAGGGCTCTGTACAATTCCCATTGACCTGTATTATCTTTAATTTTCATCAGCGCTGTTGGTAATAAGGAATAACATGATGTGCTAGGAGCTTGGTAAACACTCACGTTAAGCTGCGTACTTGAGTGATCTCCTGTTGAACCATTGGTTGATGAAGTTGGTTGGGTTTTAATAATCAGTGATTCTGATTCTCAAATATTCAATAGATGTGCACTGGTGGTTGATGGTTCATTTGATGGTTGATGGTGTAAAAGCGTATGGTGTTTTCGGCTGCATGTATGATTTCTTCCTTTAGTTCGACAGTCGTAGACAGACCCAGTGGGATGAATTTAAACAATTAAAACAGCGTGATTCTCGTTTAATTAGATTTAGTCTATCGAGACTATTCATACCATAGATTTAAATTTAGTACAATCAAAAAACTGATGGGCATTGGATTGACAGACTGGGCAACTGAATTCAGATTTTACAAGAAATCTCTTAACAACTGCATTTGGTCTAGGTGGTTGAATTTTACTGAGTGGTTTAAGGCTTTCAAGTTCATCCGAACGGTGTAGCAACGTAGGAAATTCTTCATCAGTGGTCAATCGTTTCCAAAGTTGCTTTGACTCATCATCAAGTTTATTAAATAGCAGGTAGATAAGCCACACATCCTTTGACTCGGCTTGTGTGCCAAGAGCCTCCAAACCACGTGCAAGAAGCTTTCGAATATTTGCTGCATTTGCTTGATAAATCTTTGGTTGATTCATAAATAATTTAATAAACTCGTTTGCTGTTACACTTTTACGATCGTACCGCTTACATAATTTTTGGTAGGCTTCAATATAATTCAGGCTTCAGTTATGGAAAAATGTCTTACTAAACCACTAGCATCACCTCTCAATAAGCCATTCAAGTATTGTAGTTTTTAAGCAGGTGATAAGGACGAATTCTTATGAACGGTAGTATCAAAGAGGTCAATGAAGCTCTGCCAATCGCGATAGTCACCAGAAAAATTAGGAATATTAAGCCTGGGTAATTTTACGTCACTACTAACTGAACCTTGGGTGGCGTTTATAATGGTTTCACCTAACTGCGTACCGGAAATTGATTGCTTTCGTAACCACGTGTTAAGTTTAGCGATCACACGATAATATTGTTCCTCAATTTCCTCTGCGTCAGATTGCTGAGAATTATTTAAGTTGAACATTTCATTTTCAATAGTAGTAAAGGATTCTAATAGATCCTTGGTACGTTTTATACGTTCTTTAACCTCTTTTTCAGATGTTTGATCGAAAATGGTGTTACAAAATTTATCTAGCTTGGTTAATAACCCTTTAATCCCCCCCCCCCTCACTATGACATTTAAACACTACACTATATACACATCTGTGAAAACCTAAATGTTTCAATTATTTTGTGAACGTTTCAGTTATTAGTTTTGTTGATCCGTACAAGTTTATTATTTTTTATGTTGCTAATTAATCATTTATAAATATTACTGGACTATTGTATCATAGAAAAAAAACGTGTATAACTCGTGTGAAAACGTGTAATTGCAATACTCAAGTGATTGCAGCCCTCGCTATCGATCAGGCTGCAAATTTCACTTTCGTATTACAATGACTCGTTTTCTTCACTTGTTATACAAACACAATATACTAAATATTATGTATCAGGTGATACAAGAGTATTTCCGATAGTATATTTCCGAGAGTATTTCCGATAATTTGATCCGCACCAGCCGATTTAAATGGTTTAAAACCCCTCAGTGCCTATAGGATCCGTTTCCTGGTTACGATATCCTCTGTGAACACTGACAGTGCTTCTTGATGATTGCTATGCACTAACAGGTCCTCAAAGCTCCTTGGGAAGTGTGTCTCGAAGAGAAGCTCCAGAGATTCTCCACTAGAAGCTGTCCAAGATTCGTTCGGTTTTATCAAAAAACTGGGACTAGATGTACTTTTGGAAAGAATCTTCCTAAGGCGGGAGGTTTCGGATACCTCTTCCATTTTATCACAGAAAATTCTCCAAGACCTCCTTTGTGCCTTTCTTAATTATTTCTTATAAATTCCGAGTTTCTCCTTATATGAGTCCCAATCCTGAGCCTCCCTTGTATTTTTGGCTCTATTAAAGGCTGTCCTATAAGCCTTACGATAGGTTCCCAGTTCCCTGGACCACCATACCGGTTTTTGCCTACCCCTAGGCCTATCCAGTGGGCAGGCAGCGCGAAAGGATCGGTTACATGCGCTAGTAACGCTAGCCACCATGTCCTCCAGCTCCCCAACGGTCGTCGGGGGCTCCATAGCCGTCGTCGGTAACATTTCCTCCAATAATTGCCCATATTTGCTCCAGTTGGTCCTTCTAGGGTTCCTGAAGGCTTCCCGGGTAGCAGGGTGAATATCGAGGCTTTAGGTCGTTAAATATCGATGATCAGAAAAGAAGTGTTCCTTATCCACCCTCCAATTTTTAACCATATGAAGAATATTATTTGAGGCAAGGGTCACGTCTAGAACCTCCTACCTGTTACTAGTAATAAATGTGGGTTCCCGCCCAATATTACACACTGAAAGGTTAGTACTCATCAAATAATCAAAAAGCGACTCACCTCTTTCATTAATGTCCGTGCTTCCCCAGATAGTGTGGTGGGCATTAGCATCAACTCCCAGTACCACACCTACTTTTGATTGTTCCGCTTTACGGATCAGCTCCTCCAGGTTACCCGGAGGAACCTCCTTCTCCCGATCCATGTAGGCTGACACTAGCCAGAATCTACAAGTGCCTACTTCCAGGCTAACTGCAGTAGTGTCACCATTGCTGTATTGAGAGAAGGAAAATATTAATATTATTTTTCCCAAGAATACAAGATCTGATCTTCCCAGACTTACTAGAGGATATAATTTTGTACCCCTTGGTTCTGAGGTTACAGATCCTGTTGTTGTTAGTCCAAGGTTCTTGGATTAGTATCACATCCTCACCCGAACTAGTCAGCCTGAGGAGTAGAGCTGCCGAAGCAGCCTTAGCATGGTGAAGGTTAATTTGTATTATCTTAATCATAACCATTTAACCTCTACCTACCCCTATGGTATATTCCTGCTACCGCAGCAATATTATTTCTCGGTATTTTGGGATGCGTCTCACCACCCCTCATACCCTCTGTATAGGACTTGTCAGTGCCCCCACCCCGTCTGGCCGGGCTGCCGACATCCTCCTCCATCGGTGCACCAGCTCCTTCGCTTATGTGCCCCTCCTCATGCTTCAAGGGAGTCCTTGCCCGACCGAGGTCGCCGGATTCACTCTCCCCCTACCCTCAGCTTCTCCCCCCATGCTGCTGGTACCCCCTTCAGGCCTGGGCGGGTTGCCACCATCCTCCGGTTGGCCTCCCGTACGCGCTTCCGCCCCATCCTTTTTATAAACGTTGAGAGTAATTGACCCGAAACCGAAGTCAATTACTCCTTTCGTTTTGTGAAGGGAGGCAAGGGACTCCTTATTTATTACCATAATTGATAATTTCGAGCCCCCCTTCGCCTCCTCCTGCTTGACCATCTTTCAATTTCCGATTGGAAGGGCCGAGGAAGGGCCTTGACTCAGGTTACTGGCCTGAATGATTTGCAAAGCCTCGTCAGGGCTAGCCGGTTCGGATGGCAGCCAGACACGTGCCCTCGGCTTGCTGGGAATTTCCTCCCGGCTAATTGCCGCAAGCTTTGCGCTTGGCCACACCTCCCCTACTTTGGCTATAGCCTTTTTATATAGATCCACGGATCTAGAGTCCGAGCATGCAGTCATCTTCACACACCCTTGATACCATCCCGCATCTCTGCAGGATGGGGGTGGTCCCGGATTTTCACCTAGGACCTTTAAAAAGACGAGGTTGAGTGCATTATACACCAACCTCCATTTTTCCGCCGTGATGCTCCCATCTTCTTGACTTTCGTCAATAACGGCTAGCATCAACACATGTCCCTCAGGACATCGCTGAACAGCTTTGTCGCTGAGTTGGAGCTCGGTTTCTTTTCAGTCACCAACTTGGCCCGCTTGCTGTTGACTACTTTCACCTTGTCCTGGGACCGCTGTCTTTTCGACACATGATCCCTTTCCGAGCCTCCGCAGCCCACAGTGCTCCTTGCCCAAGCTACTAATGTTCTTTGTTCTTCCGTAAGCTGCTCCTCGGGGGTCGCAGCCCACTTCTCGAGAATACGGAATGCCGAGCGGCGATTTCTGTATCGCCTTTTCGCCGGAGGAATGTCTCTCGTCCCACTCCTCTGTGTTGCGTTGGTACCGCTAACTCCCGGGACTGGTGCCCTAGAGTCAACCACCTTTGCAACCTTAGAGGCCCCACCTGTCTGGTTCGAGGTACCTCCCTTCGCCGATACCGGCTTTTGAGGAGAGCCGGTGCCCTTTGTTTTTTTGTTGTTCGATCTTTCCATTTGATTCCCACGAGTATCGGAGAAATAAAGGTCCGCCTGCGCAGAGATCCGTATACGTAGGTAAGGCTAATTACAACTGGAGGTCGCCAGGTATCCAGAGGGCTCCGTTAGCGACTGGGCTTTGTTAAATGGGCCCCCAGCCTAGTTGATCATCAGCACGGGTCGCTTAACACCTTAATCCAGCCCATTCGGCTCGCTAGCACCCCGGCCTCCCAGCACCCCTTCCTCCGCCCACATTCTCTCCCCATTCACCTATTCACATGGAGAGCCCAATCCAATGGGATCCATACCATTCCCCGGGTAACCAGTTTATAGGGTACCCCCACTCATCACCCGCGGAGACTCCGGATGTGCAGCTGTTCGCCTTTCCATGCTGGGCATCATAGGCACTCAGAATTTAATGAATTAAGGTTACCACTCCCCAGTTCCCTGAGACTCTCCCACCAGCTGGACTGCGGTTGGGGGCGGCTTATTTAATTCACCGCTAACCTACCTATCGATAGGCCGTCCACTATCCACCACCTGTGACCCCTCTGATAGCTGCAGTACGGCACGGGTTCAGAATATAACATAGTTCCAGAATTAATCATTATTATAGGGATTAAAATTAATCCTGAGTTTCATAATTAAATTTTAGCATGAATATACTCTCCAGGATCATTTAGTAGTGAATAAGCTGTAGTTTAGAAATTGTGTTGTCCTGTGCTAACAATTTTACTAACTATCGATCGCTTAGGTGTCTGTAACCGGGTCGAGTCTGTCCCAACTAACAATCCTTTACTATCCTTCGGTTTTGTTATATGTAAACGGGTGTACGATGTGTACCCAGGAGCCCGCGAGTTCCTGATATAATGCTTGGCCGTACATTGTAACACTATCCCTTTAAGAGGATAACGTTAACAAAAAAAAATGTTTAGTATTTTTGGGATTTTGTGCGATTCCAGGATACGGCCTTGTTCTGCCGCTAGCTCGAACGGAGAGGTATATTGTCGTGGGAGATTGCATCCTGGCACTCTTACATCACACTAACTGGCATGAAACGAAAACGGACACTCAACTTCACATCAACTCACCTCAAATCGGTCACTCCATATCCAAACTATTTTAGCCACTCATAATGAAAAATAAGTTGTGCTTCAATAAATTTAAATTTAACAAGATTTTACACATTTATTTATAATAATAATCTTATCAAGTTTGAGGGAGAAAAAAAAATAAATTACAAATTATTACTTATTTACAACTATAAAAAAAAAGTACGTTAATAATAATTAATAATTTAGCAAGTACAATCTTTTTCAAAAATTACGTACTGTTACCAGCAAATGACAGTTAATTAATATCATTAAGTTTGCTGTTTTAATAACAATGTTTTCCAACCGGAAATCTATCAATACAAAAAAAAAACAATATAGTGTTACCTGACAGTAATCGAAGACGAAGAAAGCGCTTCCCACGATCTCGACACAGCCGGTTTCCTCCTAAACAGAAACGTCTCAAATGAAAGAAACAAAATGATATTATTCAGCTGCTAAAAAAACAAAAAAAAAAACAATTGACGTTGAATTATAATGCCATAAATGTACTAATTATTAATTGGAAACAAACTGGCAAGATCAAGAAAATTAATAGTATAAGTAATTTTAATATTTAACTACACTTTCATAACACCAAAAAAAAACAAAATAATAAAGACAAAATCAAAATAAGATTAGAATAACACTTATCTATTATACGCGTTCATGAGGACAACCGCTTGTTATACAAAACCTCCAAACCCTCCAAAAAAAACCGCTTGTCAACTGTCAACCGTTATGCACTGTGAGCAAAGTAGTACCGCCAGCTCTTCGCTACGATACCAAGCCGAATAATAAAAGTAACACAACGGCGAGTATTCATAAACTACTCAACCCACACAGTCACCAATTCAAAAGTTTAATGTACTATTAGGCTACTCATTTGAGATATATTAACAACAAACACTAAAGACGGTTTATGAAGTAAATACTGGTACAAAAAAAAAAATATCACTCCATTGGTACATCATATAATTAAATTTTGCAATTAAATTGCTTTAATTTTGAATACTTAGTGTCACAAATTCACAAGATTTCACTCAAAGAAGAAAAAAAAACGAACATTGTATAACCCATATACTTTAGGCTAGGTATTTTTCGTTTGAAATTGCAATACACCAAAATTACAAATTGTTCGCAATTTCACTTAACAAGTTTTACAAGCTATTTTTCACTCTTTATATTTTTTTTTTTCTTGTATATATCACATATACAGTGCTGGTAAAAAAAAATTGGGCAAACATATTTTGTTACAAATTGGAGTATTTTTTGGCTAAAATTACAAAACTTTTGAAAGCAATTGGCTTATTGTTTCATTTTAAATACATGTATGACGTAATTTTTTGAAAAAAAAAATTTACCTGCAATTTAGGGGGAAAACCCGAAAAATGCCAAAATTTTCAAAATGCGCTGATTGGAGTTAAAGTAATGGAATAAATTAAACACTTATTATTTAATTTTTTTTTTGTTTTTTACTGATTTATAGAAATTCTATCTTTAATATTAATATTTTGTTGGACCGCCATTTGCTTTTATTACAGCGATACACCTCTGATTCATTGAATTTGATAAATTTTTAGAGATTTTAGAATTTTTAATACTACAATGTCTTCGGAACCGTTTTAAAACTTCATCGGACATAAGAGGGGATCTTGAGCGAGCAACGGGCAAGCAAATTTCAGCCAGCTTAGTGAGAAAAAAACTTGTTAAAGCTGGTTTGAAAGCACTTAAACCAGTCCACAAGCCTGAGTTCACATTACGAGTGACAAAAAAAACGTTTGCTATGGGCCCAAGAGCATGTTTCTTGGACTCAAGAGATGTGGAATGATGTGATTTTCTCCGATGAATCAAAATTTAAGCTGCATGTTGGAGATGAAAGAATTCTCATAAGGAGAGAATCTGGCGAGAGGCTTAGCATCGGATGTCTTTTAAGACTTCCACCGAAAAATGAAGGAGTTATTGTCTCGGTATGCCTTTCTGGAAGTTAAACCGGTCGATTGTGCTTCATTAGTTCCAAAATTACAGCCGCTGTTTATCTGCAGGTCCTACATAACGAATTTGAGCCTTCTTTGTTAAAGCTTTTTTACGAGACTTGCAGATTTATTTTTCAACAGGACAACGCTCCGTGCCTTAGCGCCAAAGTTGTGATTTATTCATTTTGAATTGTAGATAGAAAAATTGCCTTGCAGATAAACATAAATAATTTGCTAAAAACTTGTTTTTTTTTCTTATCTCTTCATTTAAAGGTAAAAAAGCACTTCGCAGAAAAAATATCGATGTGTTGGGCTGGCTCCCGTACAGTGCAGACTTAAATCCCATAAAAAATATTTGGTCTATAATGAAGCTAGAAGTAGCAAGAAAGCGCCCAGCATCAATTCAAGCTTGAAAAAGTTTGTTAATGACGATTTGGGAATCCATGCCTTCTACGACATTGAAAATTTATCAAATTCAGTAAATCAGAGGTGTATCGCTGTAATAAAAGCAAATGGCGGTCCAACAAAATATTAATATTAAAGATAGAATTTCTATAAATCAGTAAAAAACAAAAAAAAAATTAAATAATAAGTGTTTAATTTATTCCATTACTTTAACTCCAATCAGCGCATTTTGAAAATTTTGGCATTTTTCGGGTTTTCCCTCTAAACTGCAGGTAAATTTTTTTTTTCAAAAAATTACGTCATACATGTATTTAAAATGAAACAATAAGCCAATTGCTTTCAAAAGTTTTGAAATTTTAGCAAAAAAAGACTCCAATTTGTAACAAAATATGTTTGGCCAATTTTTTTTTACCAGCACTGTATTTAATTTTTGTTATTTCATGTTTGAAATTGTGATACTTAATGTTTTTCAAATCCTCCTCATCCAAAATCACCTCATCCAAAAAAACAAAAAAAAACGCAATTAGCGGGGATAATAACAGTAGAAACATCTCGTAAGTTTTTATTCTCCGCAAAAAAAAATTCCAATGCTTAATGAATTTATGATCCATTGCATAGAGTCTGGGTGTATAGGTTATATCAATTCATTAATGAAAATAAATCAATTCCTCGATCGGGGCGGTGCGTGTAATCCTAACATACAATTGTACATTTGTGGTATATCTATTTCGTGCAATGAACATTTTGGTAATAAAAAAAAAATATTTTTTTTTTTTTTTTGGTATTTTTTTCTTTCAAACAATGAACAATAAGTAGGTAATACAGTTCAACCACAATACTTGAATCTCATTGCGATCCGAGTGAAATGGAACGGACGTTACAACATCCTAATCAATTAATCAATCAATAAAATCGTCGGTTCCTGATAATTGGAATATATAATTATATTTTGTATATGGTTGGACGATCCAGAGAATATAGTAAATTAACCTCTAACTGAGTGAACAGGATTAAACCAAAACGGAAAATATCAAAAGGCGCTAATTTGGGCGAAAATGTGGTTTTGTCAACGGAACAATTTAACCATTTAATAAATCGTGATGTGGAGTTAGTGCTTGTGTATCACTTCAACTTTCTGACATTAATTTTATTCAAAAACAAAAACAAATATGGCGGATTTGGCTTAAATTTTTTTCACATTTTCGAATAATCTAAGAGGGTTAGCATGATTAAAGCACCCACATAGGCCTACCTAAATATTACAGTGAGATGTTTGCCGATCGGTGAGAATCTCGTGATATCGATTTTCTTAAGACAAAATTTTTCACATTTTCGAATAATCTATGATTATCATGATTAAAGTAGTCACACAGCCCTACCGACGACACGATTGTGAAGTTTTTCCTAAGTTTCCTAAAATTAACAAATCATTTGAATGTATGTGTAAAAACTTCGCAATAAAAAACTACTTATAAACGAAAAATTCATATTACGAATTATTTAAAAGAATTTCTTTTATTTATTTATTTATTTATTTATCAATATATGACATTTTTATTTTTTTTGGTTTTAATTAATTAAATTAAATAATAGTAAGTTTTACTTAAGTTTATCTAAATACTAATGTTATCTTTAATGAATATATTTAACAAATTTAGAAAATTCTCGTACTTTAATTCTCTTAATTCACCTAAAGTATAAAAATTACTTAGTGAATTATATAGCTTAACTCCATTGTAGGCTAATGATCGTTGGCAAAATGATTTACTATATAGCGGCAATCGAAAATGAGTGTTTCTTGTATTATAGTTGTGAACTTCTCTATTAGTGCAGAGCATTGAATCTAAGTAATTTGGAAGTACTCCGTTTTCAAGGCGAAACAACAATTTCAGAACGTTAAAGTTAATCCTCTGATTTATGGACTTCCACTCCAACACTTCAAGCATTTCTCGTATATGGGTTCTACTTTCTGCCCTTAAAATAGCTCGCATAAATCTATTTTGTATCTTTTGGAGACGATATATTTGTGTTTGGTTCATTATAAAAAATACTGATGAACAATAGTCAATATGTGGGGCAACAATTGATTTAACCAAACAAAAATTGAACAAAAAGTTTATCTAAGATACAGCAATACAATTTTATTTAAAACTAATAAAATTAATTATAAATAACTCAAAAAAAATTATTAGGTTAAATTAATTATTTTAAAATTAAAACTGTTTCCAACTTAACCTAATTTACAGCAACTATAACCAAAACTTATATTTAATTACTACAGCTTAATACACAAAAAATTTCAAATAAAATATCAATCTCCAGAAAATGTTCACAATCAATCAATAGAAATACAAAAATCATAATATGTTCCTTTAATTTGTTTCGGCAGTTTGGTATTTTACTTTTTATTTGCCTTATTATAATCGCCGCAAAGTAGGAACAACAAATAAAAACGCCCACTTTTTGTTTAATTTCGACCAAATTTGTCAATACGTCATAAGCAAATTGCAGATAAGTTTTGACGTCCATCAAATTAATTTTTGCCAGAATTGAATTTATAAAAACCCACGACGTCAGTAACATAAATTTTTGGAAGTTTTATTTTTGGTTTCTGCAAATCAACTTCGCTTAAGAAATACTCTAGGAAAATATTTATTGCTGATTGGTCATGACGTGCACTTATTAATTCTGCAATTGGGAGAATAATTCCGCTTACTTTAATTACGCATGCGTAATAATAAATACGACGGTAATCGCGGTTAGTGCAACATTTAGGATTTCTAATTAAACTGCCTGTTGCATCTATATGGATAATATCTATGTTATTCAACAGTTTTAAGGCTTTATTTCTCAAAAGGATGACGTAAAGTGGATTTGAAGCGACATGAATATATGCATCTTCTTTATTTTGGGAAGTAACTCTGTAAATAAGATCGAGTACTTCACAACCTTGAATTACATCGGCCATTAGTTTCCGTTCTGAACGAGCTTTGCGTAGATTTATTGCTAATACAATGGCCTGAGTATTTCCTCTCTTTAATAAATCTACATCAACATTTTTCAGTTGCTTTAAACTTTGTAAGTAGGCATGAGAATATTCCAGTTCATCTTGAGCAACCTTTTTACGACTTCCCCGTAACTGCACAAATTTTTGAATTTGTCCGTGGTCTTGAAGGTCTTCTCCTTTAGTAAATAAATTCATAGTTTTGAATGTATCAATGACAAATTTAAATTTTTGTCGATGGTTTTCATATATACATTTTGCATATTGCGTAACGGTATTTTGTCTTTTGTTGACATTGTAGGTTTGAAACTGTAAAACGCAGGAATGTTTAGTTGCTGTTAAAGCATTCCTGATTGAATTTCTGAGACCTTCATTGTTCCATGATTCTTTTAAATCAAGATCAATCAACATCTGTCCGCGAGGAAACCAGGTAGCAGTATCTACTTCATTGAAAACAATTTCCATAGTTTCAACATTTAAATTGTTTGAATCATCAATTATATTGAGGTATGCAATTTCATTTGGGTCTTGACGATATTCTGTCATGTTAAAAGACATAGGGGTTGCAATAGCATTGTTTTTTATGCCATCATGATCTTGTGACATTTTAAGTAATTTTTGCCACATATTATATAATCTAAAATGATTTATTAGTGGTTTTATTTCTTGGGATTATTGTATTTTTAAAATTTTCGCCAAACAATTCTTTTGCCACACTTTTAAACTTAGCTTCGTTTTTTTTAAATTTTTAATTTTTTTACTGTAGTAAGTTTGTTTAGGACGCGGTTTGGCTTTTTCTTTAACTTCCATTATGTTTGAATTTTTTAACAATGGAAAATCAAAATAATAATTTAACACTAGTATTATCAACTTCACTCACAAAAGAACCAAAAAAATAGAAAATGCAATAATAAAGTAAAATGAAAAGAATTAACTCAACCAAACACTATTTCACACACAATAAACGTTATAAAATTAGATAAAGGAAAACTGTAAATTTACTGTTAACTTTTTTTTTTTTACGTTAATATTCACGAAATAATAAAATTAAAACATTAGAATATTATAATTTAACCAACTATTATTTAATACTAAACGTTAATTTTAATAAACTCACCAAATGTTAATTTTAAACTCTAATCAGCTTTAGCTATTTTTATTATAAGACTGTAATTTTCAAATTGTTTCCGAATCACCACTATCACTTTTTTTTTAAACAATACTTTCTTTGAATATAGCTACTGGTATAGTCGTTAGTATTAATATAAATTGAAAAGCGCTAGGTACAGTTAACTAATTAACACAATTACACTATTTTCACAAATGCACATGCTAAGCATTTTATAGTTTTCAGAAATATTATTATGGTATATAGTCTTTTAAATAAATATTTCTTTTATTTTAAATTTTGTATAACTTTTACATTTATTTAATTAAATTTTCATTCCAACAATATCTTTTATCCGGTAAAAATGTTTGTGGAGTCACAAACCCAATAAAGCGGTAGAAAAATCGTCGTTTAATTTTAAAATTCTCAAAGTAGGTTTCGTTTCGAATGCGCGCTTTTCGGGAACAGCAGTAAAATTTTGGAAAAATCGGTATTCAATCACACTACACGTGAATTCAGAAATGTTCAATCCCTACTACCTGTTCCCTTAGATTTCGGAAAATCTGTATGATTCTCCTTTAGAGTAGATCTACAGTAACTCATAATTGGTTCCCGTTAGAATGCGCGCTTTTCGGGAACAGCAGGAAAATTTTGGAAAATCGATGTACAACCATAGTGGAAGCGAATTCAGAAATGTTTAATCCTAACTACCTATTCCCCTAGATTTCGGAAAATCTGTATGGTTTTCCGTTAGAATAGGTCCACAGCAACTTATAATTGGTCTCCGTTCGAATGCGCGCTTTTCGGGAACAGCAGGAAAATTTTGGAAAATCGATATACAAACATAGTGGAAGCTAATTCAGAAATGTTTAATCCTAACTACCTATTCCCCTAGATTTCGGAAAATCTATATAGTTTTCCTTTAGAGTGGTTAAATTGTTTATCGAAGCGCAGAACAAACTGGCTAACCTTATAAATGCAAAATTTTGTATTAATGGAGAACATACAAAAACGAATGACACTATGGTGAAAGACTATGAATTGGAAAAGGGTACTTGCTTTGAAGATTCACCATTTTCTTTTAGATATAAGTCAATTTATAACAGTGTGTTAATTAGGTTAGAAGAGTGTGACGATTGTGGCAAACCCAACGAAATGTTTTGTGAAGATTTTATTTATTTCTTTATTAAGAGATATATGAAATATTTACCATTGTGGACAACGGTTTTTTTGAAAAAGTTTGGATTGAAATGTCGAGTGTCTAACGGCCCAATAGAGAATTGGTTCAATATTTTAAAAAATAATCTTCTCAATGAATTGCATATGAAACTTGAACGTTTTGTCGATGCTCTTCAGGAGAAAACTTCGTTGCTTTTAAAAGCGGTAGAATGTGGACCACTTTCAAATAATATTAGAACAAAACAGTTTCAAAAATCCATCAAACATAACCAAACAAATAACTACACCACACCCAACTCCACTTTCTTCAATAAGAGACGATGAAAAAAGTCCAGATGGTAACAATGAAGAAAACTGGCGCAAGAAGTGTAAGCATCAGGAATCAAAATATGCAAGCAAACGAGCGTTACAACGGTTTGTTGTAACGCTCGTTTGCTTGCATATTCGAATGCCTGACGCTTATTACGAAAAAATGTCCGAACTAAATTTTCACAAAAGAGTACCACAACACTTCAAAATAGTGCCAGGAAAAGGTCTACCACAGCAATATGATGGGTATAACTGTGGATTATTCCGCCGAACATATTGTTTAAAACATCATTATTGAAAATATGCATTCGGATAATGAGAGTTCAAGTCATTTAGCTCTCCAAACATATCGGCAAACGCTTAAGGACAGATTGGCGGAGAATTCAGAAAACATGGAGGAAAACTTTCTATTGTTTCGGAAAACTGGAAGGAGGACAAACCCTGCAATGCAACTATTGTAAAAGTAACATCCACCCAGAATGTTGCAAGTTTTTAGAATTTGAAAATAGTCAGTGCATATTCTGTAATAAACTAAACAATTACTAAAACATAAAATAATATTTGTTAACTGAAATAAAGCATAATAAAGTATGAATTGTAAAAATTAATCAAAAAATACAATTTTTTTTTTATTCCTTAGTAACAGTTCCCATTTAGATTTAATTCTAACTACCTATTCCCCTAGATTTCGGAAAATCTGTATGATTTTCCTTTAGAGTATGTCTACAGTAACTCATAATTGGTTCCCGTTACAGTGCGCGCTTTTCAGGAACAGCGGGAAAATTTTGGAAAATCGGTATTCAATCATACTACACGTGAATTCAGAAATGTTCAATCCTAACTACCTATTCCCCTAGATTTCGGAAAATCTGTATAGTTTTCCGTTAGGATTGGTCAACAGCAACTCATAATTGGTTTCCGTTAGAATGCGCGCTTTTCGGGAACAGCAGGAAAATTTTGCAAAATCGATATACAACCATAGTGGAAGCGAATTCAGAAATGTTCAATCCTAACTACCTATTCCCCTAGATTTCGGAAAATCTGTATGGTTTTCCTTTAGAATAGGTCCACAGTAACTCATATTGTAAATGAAGTATATAGTGGAAGTGAATTCAGAAATGTTCAATCCTATACTATAACTCAAAATAGTTTTTTTGTAAATTGAGCTCTTCTTAGGGAAAACAGAAAACTATAAAATTGAAATGCCACAATATTGCATAAGAATTTGTGTGTTTGTCTTTTGATTTTTAAACTTCTCAAAGCTGAGGAGCCTTGTTATCTTTATAGGAAATTGCTGGTTAGTAGGGTTTATTCCTCTAACTTCCTCCTAATTCCGGCCAAAAATGTTTGTAGGTCATTAAGCAAATCCTTTTATGTTAGGGGAGTTTATCTTTGGAATTCAATTCCATTGCAAATTAAAAGGTTATAATCAGCAGGATTATTTAAGTCAACATTTTTCTAGTGGGAAGATTGAGGGGCAATACGTAGCTTTTTAAATTATTTTTATTAATGTTTTCGTTATTGTTAATTTTTAATTATTTCACCTCTTGCTGTACATTTTATTGTAAATGAGCTACTGCTCAAAATAGAATGTGTAGGCATAAGGTGGAAATTGTTTGAAAAAATTCAAGAGGTTTTTATGCCCAATGAAAGCAACTTCATTATTTTTTTGTTCCGATTACTTTGATTCCAAGTGTGCTTGTCCTTTTAATACTAAAATATTAATAAAATACTACAAATAAATAAATAATAATCGTATTAAACGATAAAAATAAAACAACCAATAAAATGCCCAATTAAAATGAATTTTTGTATATTATTTACACAAATACATTCGCAAATATTTAGAAATAGGAAAAATTTCACGTTTCTGTACAAATTCGTGAAGTTTTTCCTAAAACGTTCCTAACTTTTTTTAGGAATAATCTAGAAAATACTTCATGCGAACCCGACGACATGTTTGTCGATCGTTAAAAATCTCGAAATATCGATTTTCGTAGGCATTAAATAAATATATTTCATTCGCTTATTATTTTAGAAAAATATTTTATATTAATTCGCCCGAATGTATATTTTTTAAAATACATACATATACAGTGCTGGTAAAAAAAAATTGGGCAAACATATTTTGTTACAAATTGGAGTCTTTTTTTGCTAAAATTACAAAACTTTTGAAAGCAATTGGCTTATTGTTTCATTTTAAATACATGTATGACCTAATTTTTTGGAAAAAAAAATTTACCTGCAATTTAGGGGGAAAACCCGAAAAATGCCAAAATTTTCAAAATACGCTGATTGGAGTTAAAGTAATGGAATAAATTAAACACTTATTATTTAATTTTTTTTTTGTTTTTTACTGATTTATAGAAATTCTATCTTTAATATTAATATTTTGTTGGACCGCCATTTGCTTTTATTACAGCGATACACCTCTGATTCATTGAATTTGATAAATTTTTAGAGATTTTAGAATTTTTAATACTACAATGTCTTCGGAACCGTTTTAAAACTTCATCGGACATAAGAGGGGATCTTGAGCGAGCAACGGGCAAGCAAATTTCAGCCAGCTTAGTGAGAAAAAAACTTGTTAAAGCTGGTTTGAAAGCACTTAAACCAGTCCACAAGCCTGAGTTCACATTACGAGTGACAAAAAAAAACGTTTGCTATGGGCCCAGGAGCATGTTTCTTGGACTCAAGAGATGTGGAATGATGTGATTTTCTCCGATGATTCAAAATTCAAGCTGCATGTTGGAGATGGAAGAATTCTCATAAGGAGAGAATCTCGCAAGAGGCTTAGCATCGGATGTCTTTTAAGACTTCCACCGAAAAATGAAGGAGTTATGGTCTCGGGATGCCTTTCTGGAAGTTAAACCGGTCGATTGTGCTTCATTAGTTCCAAAATTACAGCAGCTGTTTATCTGCAGGTCCTACATAACGAATTTGGGCCTTCTATGTTAAAGCTTTTTTACGAGACTTGCAGATTTATTTTTCAACAGGACAACGCTCCGTGCCTTAGCGCCAAAGTTGTGATTTATTCATTTTGAATTGTAGATAGAAAAATTGCCTTTCAGATAAACATAAATAATTTGCTAAAAACTTGTTTTTTTTTTCTTATCTCTTCATTTAAAGGTAAAAAAGCACTTCGAAGAAAAAATATCGATGTGTTGAGCTGGCCCCCATACAGTCCAGACTTAAATTCTATAGAAAATATTTGGTCTATAATGAAGCTAGAAGTAGCGAGAAAGCGCGCAGCATCAATTCAAGTTTGAAAAAGTTTGTTAATGACGATTTGGGAATCCATGCCTTCTACGACTTCGAAAAATTTATCAAATTCAATAAATCAGAGGTGTATCGCTGTAATAAAAGCAAATGGCGGTCCAACAAAATATTAATATTAAAGATAGAATTTCTATAAATCAGTAAAAAACAAAAAAAAAAATTAAATAATAAGTGTTTAATTTATTCCATTACTTTAACTCCAATCAGCGTATTTTGAAAATTTTGGCATTTTTCGGGTTTACCCCCTAAATTGCAGGTAAATTTTTTTTCCATAAAATTAGGTCATACATGTATTTAAAATGAAACAATAAGCCAATTGCTTTCAAAAGTTTTGTAATTTTAGCAAAAAAAGACTCCAATTTGTAACAAAATATGTTTGCCCAATTTTTTTGTTACCAGCACTGTATATGCAATTTTGTTGTAGTTGTTTATTCTAGTTTTATTTTAGGATAAAGTTCAGTCGCATATATTTACCTCCTCATGGGGTCGTCAAGGCTGATAGTACCACAAGAAAGTTGCGAGTTGTCTCTGATGACTCGTGTAAATCATCTTCAGGAGTGTCGTTAAAAGATGCACTACTGATTGGACCGGCTTACAAGATGACATTGTTACAATCATCGATTGTTTATCCGCTAACGTGGAGAAAATGTATCGACAGGTATTAATTGCCCGGCCTGATGACAATTTCGAGCTAATAGTATTTAGGGCCGATTTGTCAAAACAAATTCAGACATATCGTTTAATAACAGTGACATACATCCTAGCGATTCGCACACTGCATCGAGATTTTTATGTCAAGTCAATTGTAGCGGCAACGCGATGTTTAGAAGAACTCACGGGAGTCCTTGGTGAAGCATATCCTCAGTTTACTGATGCAATAAAGGATGCTTCCATACTGGATTTCGATGATGAGACTATGACCGTCAAAACTCTTGGGTTGCGTTGGTGTCCAAGTAAAAACCTCCTTTGTTCCTTATCACTAGTTTGAATAACTGATATCAGTAATTTCAGAAAATGTTGATCCGGTTGGGTGGATGTTGTAAATTATTATTCCAGAAATTATGGACACTCAAGCTTGGTTGGGAAATCCTTGCGTTTAGACTAGACATAACCGATTATTGATTTTAATCAAATATCAATCACAAATCGAGTTCATTATTCGTGTTACGAAGCAAATACCAAGAAAAAATAATTTTTTATTCCAAACGTATCGTAATACATCACATACGATTTCCCAGAAGATTAATTTCATTAAATTATGCATCGTTCCTTTCTTGCAAAAAAAACAGCAAAAAAAAATCAAATTATTTTCCAATAAAAAATAATTATTATTTGGTTATCGTTTTATTTATTATATTACGAACTAAGTTCATTGATTTATGTAAGTAACAAAGTTAAAACAGTCTGATTTAATTTACATACACAGTTTGTAAGCACCTAAATAGTACTGTAACCTTTTTTGCAGACACATTGAAATGTGTACAATTGAAAAGTTAAAAAAAAAAAAATCTAAAAACGTTGGCAACAAACCGCACTACAAGTCAAGATAAGGAATAATTTTGATGACTTTTCTTAAAATTTCTTTTCTTCTTGTGTGCTACGCTGCTACTTGGATTCCAAAAGGTTAAATGGATTTAACAAAAAAAGCATCCAAGAAAACAAAAACGGTTGGAACTACAACAATATACGTGACTATAATTTTTAACGCTAAAGCTTCACTAAACGAACGGTATACATAAATACAATAACAAATAATTTATTATCTAACATTAAACAGTTTCATCTTTTACAGTTCTTATTTAACAATCACAATTCACAATCATGATCGCAACTATCATCACCAGAATATATAAATGTTTAGTTTTATATCTTATGTATGTCTATAGCATATATTCATCAGTTACATACTTATTATGTCCCCGAGCAAAGGCTTGCATTATATCGAGACCGTTCCTGATTATTTTTTTGTTTCCTATACAGCATTCTAATTTAGTAAAGTTTTACTTTTCTCTCCAAGTGTCTCCCAATAACCTTACAACTTCCTCTTCATCGTTTCATGGAGCATCAGCTCTCCTATATTCGCTTTTCAAGGTATTTCAGTTGTCAGTTGACCGATTTGCAAATCAAATTGCATTCAAAACTCTACATAAATTGAAATTGGAAATAAAAACTAAAATCAACCAATCATAAAATACTGGAGTTTATAATTTGACATGCTCAGATTATCCAGCTGTTTATATTGGGCAAACTGGTAAAACGTTGGTCAAACCTTTAAAGAACATATAAGAGATAGCGGTAAGATTTACCCAGAACAGAAGCGAGGTTTGCTCTTCACATTTATTGAACTCATCACAATACTAACATAGAAATTCTATATAAAATGAGGATAGGTGATATTATGGACCATATGGATACAAAAACAGATACTCATTGAATAATAGGATTAAGAATAATTACTAATACAAACAAATTATAGGATACCTAATAATCACCCCCCATATTATGATCCAATAGTTGATCGACAACCGACACTACTCTGTATTGCGTTTTCGCTTTTCATTTGATAAAAACAATTCGAAAAAGGAAAATGCAACATAGAGTCGTGTCGATTGTCGATCGACTCGACAATCATAATAGAGGTGACTAAATAATAATTGATTTAGGAAGTTGTGGCGTAAAGGTGTTTTTAAGGTGCATAGGTGGAAATGAAATTATTTTGTTAAAATAAGAAGAGAGATAAGATTACTTGTTACTCGAAATCGATTTTAAGAGAACTAAACTTAAAAGAAAATAATTTCACTCAAAGCTTCTTGTACTAAGTAGTACTTTTTGAATAATTCCGGAGAAGCTCGCCCGTTCCACAGTCGGATTGGAAAGCAAGCTGCGATCTCGTATTAAGAATGAAAACCTAGAAGATTTTTCTAAATGTGGCTGTAATAAAGCTAAAAATTAGCGCCTTTGGAATACAATACACAGGAACAGGAATAGGAGTAGGATTGAAAGTTAAACCCAATAAAAGTTGATAACAATTTCTTCGCAAAAGTAGTCTTTACGTTTTCTGTCAATGAAATTCGTTGTTTAATTTTTTTTATTTATTAAAAACGACAATTTGTGTATAAGGTTTAGTTCTGTTGGATTAATAATTATTTAGCAGTATTGTTCGTGGAATTTGCATTATAGGTGCTCCCCACAAATCGCGAATACATATCTCCAAATGCCCAATCACTTTGTTATTTTTAATTTTAGATGTCACTTACACGTACTTTAACAGTTCTCAATAGGATTTTGTTTTAGCTGAACCAAGAAAGTGAACATTTGGTGAAAATAACGGGCAAGAAAGTAATATACCGTGTGGTGTCGATCAAAAGAGACAGGAAGAATTTAAATGAAGCAACCCTCCGTCAATTTAGATGAAGAGGTTACCAGAGCAGGTTCAAATGGTGCTCACACCATTCGAAAATGACGTCTACCGGCCGGTCTTAGTCGAGCGGGCCGACAACGTACATGAGACGATGACGATGAGAACACAATTCTCGATCCAGTTCAAAGTCAAATTCTAATCGTAACTATATAATTTTCGAGCGTAGCATGGTTGCAAATTCACCAAATTTTCGAAGGTTACTATCATCAACATTTCGGAACTAACGCAAAACAATATAAAAGCGGCTGTCAATTTCTATCTAGAGGTAATTCTTCCGATAACAGCGGGCCAAAAATTCACTAAGTCATTCGCAACTGGCGGAGTGCAATAACTTATCTAAATTCAGTCGAATCACGATTCCGGACCGGTACGCAATTCCACATCTCCAAGATTGTACACAGTCTACCACCAAATTCCCAAAGAAACAACGGACATTCCAAAAACAGCAATTTCGACACCTTTTGAACTTTTGAATTTTGTAGAATGATTTTCGGCCTTCACAATGCAACACGTTCCAACGTCTTATGCACTCAGTCCTACGAGGACTTGACTTCTGTTTTGTATATTTGGACAACGTGCTCATTGCCTCAATAAATTTCGATGAACATATTGGGCACATCAAAATTATCTTCTCATAATTAGAATAACACGGTCTTGTAGTAAATGTGGAACAAATGCAACTTTGCAAAACACGAAATTCTGTTTTTAGGCCACATGGTAACTGGGCAAGATATCTTACCATCGCATGAACGGGTTCAAGTCATCAAAAATTTTGAACGACCACTGACTGTAAAAAAATTTAAACGGTTTTTAGGGATGGTTAACTTTTATCGTCGCTTCATTCCGGGTGCTGCTGCCGACCAGGCATTACTGAACGGCTATCTGAAAGGTTACGCAAGGAACAGTCGCGTTCCAATACAGTGGCTACAGCAGCTGTAGAAGCGTTCGATAACTGTAAAAATACACTTACGGATGCTACCTTACTGATTCATCCTGCCTCGGACTTCGATCGGAGCGGTGGTTCAGCAGTTCCTTTCAGATACTTGGCAATCACTCGGGTTTTTTTCAGTACGTCTCAATGATACGCAAAAAAGATAGAGTGCTTATGATCGTGAACTTCTCGCGGCTTATTCGGGTGTCAAACACTTTCGCCACCTCCTCGAAGGTCGTACCTTCACGCTTTACACCGACCATAAGCCACTGATCTACGCTTTTAATCATAATTCAGAGAAAGCCTCTTCTCGTAAATTTAGACACTTAGATTTCATTGGTCAATTCACAACTGATATCCGATACATCGACCATAAACCAGTCATCTAAGCATTTAATCAGAATCCGGAAAAAGCATCTTCTCGTCAGTTTAGACACTTAGATTTCATTGGTCAATTCAAAACCGATATCCAGCACATCTCTGTCATAGATAATGTCGTAGCAGATACCCTCTCACGTATCACGGTGCTCTGGAGTCGGTTAAAAAAAAAAAGTGCGGTGTCTCCGAAATTCTTTCGCCCAACGTTTGGACACCTAAAAAGGAGTACTTTCAGCCGCTACAGAAAAAAATCGGCTCAGCGCTTTTTTTTCTAGGACGAAAATACGAAAAATAATATGCCTGGAGAAGATAACGCCCTTTCATGTGTGATGATGATTTTGGATATATATACAGGGTGTCATATACATTCGCATTGGTTCATACACATATATAATGAAAGGTTTCCGAGAAGGGTTTGGCAATGGATGTGATTCCTAAAAGCGTAAAAACACAACAAAAATAATAAAGATTTAGAGACGTTCGTAAGACCCGTTCTACACCGCCTCGAGATAATTATAAAGAAAATTGGCATGTTTTGATTTTGAATGAGAGAAAGAGAGCCAAGATCCAATGTTTACATTTAGTATTCCGGTAGGCACTGATGAGTAAACAATAATCTGAAATCGCTGATTTTTATATTTTCGATATGTTTTATCCGGATTATAAAAAGCGTGGAAATAACGAAGAAAACCGTTTCAAAATATGTCTGTGTTGTGAAAAAAAATCAAAAAAAAATGGTGATCATTCAAGGAAAGGTGAAATCAAACTTGATGGAAGTAATCTCGGGTTTTGATGAATGTGATACAAGAGTGCCAGTTGTACTGTGCCCAGCTTGTAATCTACGCCTGGGCAAGTCATTGAAAGAAGATAAAAGATGTGAATTCTCAAAAATTGGAAAATTTATGTCTGTGAAGTACAGCACGAGATCTGTTAGGAAAGGAGACCAGTGCCAATGTTATCTTTGTGTGTTAGATACCGGCCCTGTGGTACCAAATTTCTCGCGAAATCTGACACCAGTGGTCGTAAATTCATATCGCCAGGAGAGAAAAAAGACAAAATGCGGAAATAGAGGCCTTTCCTGGTTCCAGAAATTAAAAAAAAAAGCAGTTATCAAACGTTGTGGTAAATGTTTAGGATTATTGGCCAGAGGAATTAATCACGTGTGCAATAGCACGAATTTGTTAAATAACTTGCAAAAATTAAGGCTCAATTCGAAACAAAAAGAGCATATATCAACTCGCTTATGGAAAGAAAAGATAGCTACAAATTCGTATGGAGGAGAAGGCCCACACTCGCATGACGAAGGGTTAATATCCCTCTCGCAGCATCACGGGAAACCATTGACCGTGAATATTGTTGGAGGAACAAGGAATTCGAAGGTACCATCGATTTCAGCAAATTCCCTGCGGCCAATGCAAACTGATATGGATTTAAGTACCAGAAAAGTGTTGAGAATTGCTGCTTTCATCCGTGCAGAAACCAACACACCAGGAATAATAGAACCCAATTATCAAAAAAAAAATATCAGAAAGTAATCATCGGTTTGACGAGTATTTTGAGCCACGAGTATTTGCATTTGTTACAACTAAAGGTGAAAAATCTGTCAATTCTCCAGAGTTGGTCGTCATTTGCAAGAATCTGCGAAGTTTCATTCAAGATGTAATAGAGCAACGACAAGTTTCCAATGTACAACTCAAATTCAGAATTGACGGTGGGGGTGGGTAGTTTTCTAAAATTTTCTCTTTCCATCCAGTCATCGAACGATGAACCGCCCATGGTACCTCAAGGAAAGCTTCCAAGTACAAGATATGCTGAAAAATTCCTCGAATCTGGGGTGAAACGATTATTTATTCTTTGTTTAGCTCCTAACACTCAGGAAAATTACCATAATGTCTCGCTTATATGGTCAGCATTAGATATAAATTCCTTTCTTGGAACAGTTGCAACGGATTTGAAGCTGGCCAATATTATTTCGGGTCTTATGAGTAACTCAAGTGCACATCCTTGCACATGGTGCGATGCTCCCCAAAAAAACTTAATCAACTCGGGCAATTACAGAACGATCAATGATTGTCGCGCCAAATGCGAAAAGTGGCGTTTAGAAGGAGGACTTAGAAAGTCATCCAAGTTATTTGATAATTGCATACATCCACCTCTCTTCGGCAGTGTACCTATGGTAGTACAGCATTTGAAGGAAATGCGTGTAAGGTCTTGCTCGATAAGGTGGATATTTTAGATGCCATGAAATGCCTTGGCTGTGCCAAGTATGTGGAGACATTTAGAAAATTGAAGAAAATTGTCGATTCTTGCTTCTCATTTACAAGAGATATATTGTAGATTTCAAGGTTAGTTATCAAGCACTCGAGATACCTGTGACACCAAAAATTCATGGCATACTATAACATGTAGTAGATTTTTGTTCCTAAACCAAAAGAGGACTAGGGTTTTATAGCGAACAAGCTGTCGAATCGACCCATGCAGATTTTAGTAAGACTTGGAATCGTCACAAAGTACTAAAAAATCATCCTGACTATTCATTCAAATTGTTGCGAGCTGTATGCGAATATAATAGTTTTCATTTATGATATGTGTGCTATTGTTTTTTGTTTCTTTCTTGTCTAGACAAGGTCCTCGAGGGGTCGTAAACGGATCTTACAAACCTCTCTAAATTTTCGTTTTTTCTGTTGTGTTTTTATGCTTTTAATAATAATAATAAATAATGCTTTTATGAGTGACAACACTTGCCGTACACTTCTTGAACACCCTATATCTACCATTATACTGTGTATGAACCAATGCGAATGTATATGACACCCTGTATATATATCCAGAATCATCATTACACATGAAAGGGCATTATCTTCTCCAGGCATATTATTTTTCGTATTTTCCTCCTAGAAAAAAAAGCGCCGAGCCGATTTTTTTCTGTAGCGGCTGAAAGTACTCCTTTTTAGGTGTCCAAACGTTGGGCGAAAGAATTTCGGAGACACTGCACTTTTTTTTTTAAACTGACTCCAGAGCACCGTGGTATTAATCAAATTACTATTCCCAGAAGTATTGATTATATGCGATCATCGCAGGTGCTCAGATCAATGACGAAGAACTTCAGGAAATCCTAAGGAGTAATACTATTGTCAAATTCGAGAAATTCCCGGTTGTTGCTTTCAATTCAAAAACCTTAATCCATTGCGATATTACAACTACTACACCTAGGCCATTCATTCCGCTAAAATTTCGAAAACAAGTTTTTGATACGTTTCATAATCTTTCTCATACTGGCGCCAAATCGTACATTAATCTTGTGACTCAGAATGTCATTTGGCCATCTATTAAGAAAGACGTCCAGAAAATGGCTCAAAACTGTGCAGCTTGCAAAAAGGCTAAAGTCTCTCGACACATTGAAACTGCACTTAATATATGTATATAAATTTACTTCTCAACGGTTTTCGATTATTCACCTCGATATCATTGGTCCGTTACCGGTTTCTGATAATCAGCTGCTGACCCGAGGCGGTGCCAGTTTCTGATATAACTGAGCGATGGCACCGTTTCATTAAGTCTGTCATTATGTGCTGTACGATCGACCAGATTGGACTAGTGTTCTTCCTTCAATCTTTCTGGGAGTACGAACAACGTACAGCGACGAACTGAAAGTTACGCCTGCTAAACTCGTATTCGGACAAATGACGCGAGTTCCAAGAGCTTATTTGGATACCGCGAACGATCAAATTTTACAGCCGGACTTTGTAACGAATATCAAACGACACTTCGAAGAAATTCAACTCGTACCGTCTTCGCGACATGCTACGGACAAAATTGAAACTTTTCGTTTCATGTTGGTTTCTGTTAGTGAGCCATTTAATTTTGACATATGATTTTTCAAATAGATTCAATTTCCTCACGTTGACAACCATTAGAAATTAAAATAATCAATAAAGCTACCCTGTATATACCTATATACCTATAAAAAGTTGGAATACAATTATACCAAAATGGTAAAAAATGATTGGCATTGTTATTATAAAATTACCAATAAAATAGACCTTATATTGAGTAAAGGAATAGAATTGTAGCAAAGAAATTCAGATGACCAAATTCCAGAACTATATCCAAAAAAACATTTTCGATAGATTTATTTAGATTTAAATAGATATTTCTAAATAGCCTAGTTTCGTTCCAATTGGCCATATTACAACTAATTTGAATCGTGTATGAATCCATAACTTAAAACCTTTACTCCCATAGTCGTCTCACTTCATTCGACGTGACAATTATCGTGTCACTTCGGTTAAAAATTGGTATTCGTCAAGTCGATCTAAGTGACGTGACACGACAAATGTCATTAAACAGAATTGTTTAGGGAACACTAATAATTTACTATTATTTAACGGAATTTTGACATTTGAAAATCAAGGAAATGTCAATTGTGTTGCGTTAAAAAATCGAAAATATTGTTTAATATTAAAAAAATACTTTTTAAAAATTTGTATTTTAATATTTTTGGTGTGAATCGATTGACACAATATAAGCCGGTGAAAGGTGTCTATTTAATTCCTTCGCGTATTTGATGATGCCCATTTTGTAAAAAATATTTTTATTTTTAACATAGTACAATGAACAATTATTGACAATTACAATATTTAAAAATGTTTAATATAATTAAAAACGCACTAATTAGTCAAAATATGATTCAAAAATGAAAAAAAAAGACTCAAATCGACTAAGGGAATACCAAAACTCGGTCGTCGGTACAAGCGAGAAGTGACACGACTACGGGAATAAGGCCTTAGTTGTTTTGTAAAGTAACTATCTACTATTTCCAAAATAAATTTTGATTGACTATACACATACACATTCACAATGATGAAATTACCTGATCGATTTGTAATCAATCTCTCGTTATCTTATCTCTCTCTTTTTACCGTATAAGCAAATTTAACAAAACATTAAAACGCTGTCGATAAAATCAGATGGTTTGGTGATCGAACGATATTGTTTGTTAAATAAAATTTAAACAAATTTTAATTAAAAGTGGTGTATCTTATCACCTGAGGGGTCATCTTTTGTAAATGGAATCTGATACGCTACACTACTCTATACCTGTAGAGATAACGTGCAAAAAAATGACATTCCCGCCGCAGTTCTGCCTCCTCCCGTGAACGGTGGTGGTCTCAACTTGGCTTATGTTGTTTAATTCCGCTTGTTTATCTTTACGTTACGTTATATAAGACGGAAATTTTTCCAGTAATTAAAATTAATCAAAATGTTCCTGAAATTCCTTAATAAATAAATACACAATTTTACGCCACGAACCAATCAGTATTTTATGTAAAAGAAATGTGATATTCAAACCTAAAACGAAACAAATAATATCAATAATTTCGAAATAATCTCAGAAATGACGAATTTTCAAATGAATATTCTAAAAAGTTCTCAAATATCGAATTAATCGTAATTATGTACGCGCTAATTACCACCATGTAAAATGTAAATATACATATTCTGGGATATTCTGGGAAATCCAAATACATACCAAATACATATTATGATTTATATAAATTTCGATTTTGCAAGCTCCCCCCCACTCAAAGATAAGCACAGAGCAGAACGCTACCAAACAAAATTCGAATAAAATCCCGAATAATCCTAAAATTGTCGAAAAACTTAAGAAATCTAGAATAAACCGCGAACAATACCGAAAAGCCTGTTAGAAAACCCACGAATATTTCGAAAAATTTCGAAAATTCATGAGATTAAGTCTCGAACATCACGCATCTCACTTCTATACTAAACTCCAATAATCTTGAAAAATTTTAAAAAGCAGCCAAAAGATAAAATCCGAGACAAGGGGATATGAAATTAGGAAGCTAAGAGAATTTTCAAAATCAGGAGAATCGCTACCGTTTACCAGTAATCAAAAAGATTCGATAAATGAGAAACTATAAGTCGAACGAACGCTAATTCATTATAGAAACTAACTGGTTTGGCTCAAATGACCATTGATTCCTTTTCTAAAGACAAAGGCGCTTCTAACGAGAGAAATTGTTTTCAGTCGTGATTAGGTATTCTTCTGGGAAGAAAGTTTCAACAATTTTTTCTTGATTTTTATGAACATCATAATAATTCTTCGCAAACTGCTTAGCAGCAAAGCAGATTAATATTAGCTCCCTTTCACAAATCAGATTCATCCTTTTTTAAACCAAATTCAACCTTTTCTTATCAAAACTCGATTTACAGAAGGTTGAATTAGTTTTACAACTTAATTTCTTCTTAATTCTTGATTTTTAATTAATATTCGAACGTTTGATAAATATCCCAATAAGCCACTGATAACGAGCAGAAATGAAACTTCTAATTTAAGTTTTCCCTGAATTTGAAAAATCAGTTTAGGATCCCATTTCCATCGTACATGTCAAAGTTCATCATAAACAGTTAACTTGGCACTTAGCTATTTAAGTGCCACCCTAACTAGCCTCATCCGAAAATTTCATCTGTAAATCACTTTAGGATCACATATTCATTGTACATGTCGAGTTTCATAAAATCGGTTAAGAAATAGTCAAGAACCATCCTAATTATCCTTATTCAAGAACTCCGCTTAAAATTGGTTTTCGAATCCGGTTTACAATCGCATTTCCAGAACTTCCCCATTTTCATCGTATTTATATACATGCCCAAGTTTATCATAATCGGTTAATAAATAGCCAAATTCATTAATAATCATTTAAGAATATCATTTCCTTCGTATATGTCGAAGTTCATCGCCGGTTAAGAAATAACTAAGTTCCATCCTAATGGACCATATTCAAGAACTGCACCTATAAAAATTATTTAGAACATCATAGTGTCAGCAATAAGAATCGAAGCGAGTCAACGAGAGTCAACGATGTGATGTTGTAGAAACCATTCGGTTAACATGCCGCTTGTAGGTGATTAATATTGTATGTCGTTGTATGTATTGTAGGCAGACGAAAGATTGCATGAGCTACTTTGCTTACATTACGAATATACTGTGAATTAATTGTAAATGAAGTTGGTACCTGAACTAAACTGAGCGTCAGTAAGATTTTCGTTGGTGTACCATTGATTAACAGCTTGATTTCAGAATAGGCTAATTGCAACCTCGCTGTACAATAAAAATCAATCAGTTTTGGTTGTGACGTGTCAATTTGCGATGAACCATAATCGTCAATAAATTTATAATCAGAGCGTGCTCATCTCATTAACAATAATTTTAATTTTTATTCTTTTAACGTAACAACAGGAAACTCACATACACTTCAAGACATTCAATTGCTCACTCAATTTAATTTTCTGGGTATAGCAGAAACCAGATATCTTATTACTTCTGCCAAATTCGTGCTCAATATTCTTCTTATCAGATTTCTAAAATCATTCCTTCTAAACTGTTGACATATTTGGAGGGTTCGAATTGCTTATAAGGTATTCCACAAGACTTGGTAACTTCATGGAATAAAACTATGTCTTCGAAGTGTTGTCTACTATGCAGTAATATTTATGCTATAAGTTTGTAACCTGTTTTTCTATTTAAAACGAATTTCATACATTTGTAACCTATTAGAGCTTCTCTAACTCTATTTTAAGTGAATCATTAATTTACTAAGATATCATGTACTTTAACCAGTCGTTTTCTTGTAATAAGTAAAAGGAGCAGCTGAGGCAGACAACAAACGTGCCCATTAAATGCATTAAATGTATCATCTTGATTTAAGTTAGAAAGGAATCAAATTTTCACAATTCAAATTTCATCTTTATTTTCCTATGCAAAGTTTTCTTCTTTTTTACAATGTTGACATCTACTTTTGGCTAGATGTATTTTGTTTCTATTCAGCGGTGTTATATTTTTTACTTACAATCTCGACATCTGTTATTTAATACACGTATTTGTATCTCTCTCTCTCTCTCTCGATTCAACGGCAGGATACCTAAGCTTTAGATCTTTTTAAATAGAGTAGCGAAATCTATTAATAAATAGAAGAATGATTTACGTATAGAATACCGACATCTATTATTGAAATGAGGTACCCAATCCTTTAGCGATAAAGCTTTAAGAAAAGCTTTTTCTGCTTTTTAGAACTTTCCTCCTATAAAGCATTTAACTTTGGGAATTTTACAACAACAATACTACACATTCCATTTCATTCTGAATAATTTTATTCCATCTTTTATATGTAATGTAAACTTTGTATTCTGCTTGAGCTAAGCTAAATATTCTATTCAAATTTCTGGAAAAAATTAAAATTATAGCAAATTGAAAAATTTCTCATCTGGTTTCGCTGTCTACTATGGTTTCTCTACAAAACCTAATTTCGCAGCAAATTCAATGTACGGAATTAATTGTCTGGTTAATTTTGCCATTTCTGACATTGGTCGTTTTAATGGGTATACTATTAAATCCTATCCCTATTTCTGTGATCAATAAAATGCTGCAATACCAAGTATTTTCATCACGTTTTGAAAAAGGTTTAAACGACCCACCTTTCATGTTAGTACTATAAGTTGGGATGAAGCAATGCAATGTGGAAGTGGTCTACGCAAAATGGGCCTATAGCCGTATTTCCTCGATTTGCCTACCACGTAAGGTAGGACGTTAAAAGCGAACTGCGAAAGTGTTGGGAATGACTTGAGCCCCAGAAAAGATTGCTAAGATAGAAAAAAACAAAATGAAATAGATAAAATTTGCATTCCTAATATTCTATTGCTTGTCCAGCTGCCAAAGTAAGGCGCTTGCGCTTCTAATGTTGCTTAAAATAATAGAAAGCACTAACTGCATACATATTTGTGTCATTCTAGAGTCCATTTGCTTCAGAAGCCAGAAATCCTATAAAATTAAACTCGTCCTCTTGAACTATACTGAAAAATCTTAATAAAACTCAATCAATCTTAAAGTGAATTTAGTTTAATTAAGTAAAGATTAGGATTTAGTTTAAGAGTTATGTTATTATTTCAAACTTACACATAATCGGTTAATTCAATCGGTTAGTTAAGCACAACTACAAAGTTGAGACATTATTAACCTAACATAATGATGATCATCGTAAGAGAAGCCTTGGAAAAATTTAGAATTTCATTAAGAGCCAAATAAAAATGTTTTACTTACCGTTAAGAATATTTGAGCTATTACGTTTAAAATATGTACCTGTGCAATAACGAAGAGACTGACAATTTGGTTTGTGAAGTTTCCAAAATCAAGGTTGAATATGTTATTTGCTTTTTGTCGGTAAGCCTCCAAACTGTCATCTGCAGTCGTGATTAATTTTCTAAATACTTTTAAAATAAATAAAAAATCTATGAGCTTATCGCGTCTCAACTGGTGCCTTTCAAACCGTATTTAAAACGTTTTGTTGAATGTAGTAGGTGGTCAGCCCAACGAACGATTGTATATTCAAAATCGTTTTTTTCTGGTTGTCTATCGATGCATGATTGTAGTTAAATGTTGGTCAGCGACTAGAATCGAAATCAGGACCGTGTAACGGTGGCTTGGCATCCTCCGTTATCAATCTATTCTACATCAATCAATTTCCTAAATAAACATGCCAACACGACCTTGAAGATTATTACTTCATAATTTTCTACATAAACATGCTAACACGACCTTGAAGATAACGACTTCACAATTCTGAATGAAATAGAAAAAATGTGTTGGCGAGTCCAATTTCAGTTGTAGTTTTGTTCGTCTGATTAAATTTGCTGATGTAAACAACTGTACATAAGACAGCGGACCCGATTCTTATTCAAACCTGGATAGGCTCCACACTCCCAATTCGATTGCCATCCCGGTTCACCTTAGGGAAACATCACTGAGTACGTTATAGGGTCCATGTTGGTACTTAGAATGCTCAAGTTGACGAATTGCTTGTTGGGGTCTTCCGGATTGATTGGATAGACCTGAATATCATGCTTGAAGGGTGGCTCGCCGTACTCATTTACAAACACCATTGCAATCTCATTTGCCGTTCATCGGATCGTCGGTCACTTCTGAAAATTATGTTGATAGTAGGTGTGACTCATCCCCTGCCGCAGCCGCACGTGCCGCTTCGACATCTTGTATAATTTGATATGTCTGAGCTAAACGATTGTGTTGCTGAAAATATCGATCGATTTGGTCCAGTATTCCACGCTTGCAGTTCTCATTGGCAGAGCGCTCTTCGCTGACCTCATTTGTGTTTAGCAGACTTATGCAGTGCAAAGTTCTAGCATCGGCATAGAAATTTGCTTTATATATGCAACCTTTGTTTTCGAAGGTTTTACACTAACCTTCACCACGCCATTTTCGTGAACGCCATTGTATTCCAAGAAATTTTTTTTTTTAATTTTTTTTTTATAACAGCCTAAGGCATTATTCTTAATCCTATATAGGAAACTCACATTCTGGCTAAAGCGTTGGGATATTGTTCTAATTTCAACTGGTACTTTTACTGTACTACTTGATTGGGTCTGGTACTGTTTCGATGTGTAGATCCCGATGTATGTTTGTGTTACGTATACATACGTATGTATTATTCTTAGTATTCTTGACTGCATTCGTTGCAATTTTATTATGTTGGAAACACAAGTGGATCCCGGTTGAAGTACCATTTTATATAGGAAAACCATACAGTCTAGGCTTAACTTGGAATGTTATCCTATTAACCAAATCATTTTAACACGCCTTAACTTGATTTGTTGATGTTTAGCTTCGATGTGCTTTTTCTATGTAAGCCTTCTTCTATCTAGATGTAGGCTGAGATATTTAACGTTTTGGTGTTGTGGTTGAATGATATTATTTCGTCTAATAGGCGGACAGGTAAGTTTGCGGAGTGGAATGTAATGTGCGCCGATTTACGCTCATTGACCATAATTCTCCATATAGTTAGCCATTTTCCTATTTCATCTAAATGATCTTGTAGATTTCTTGATGCTATCATGGGGTTCTGATGCATAGATATTATTGCTGTATCATCCGCAAATTTTGAAGGTTTTGCCTTGTAGATTGTGGATGCTTTATTATATTTCACCAAAAACTTTCGATTAAGCAGATAATTTTTAATGATTTTAGAAAAACTTTTCGGCAACTATCTTCTAACTTTGTGTATAAGTCCTTTATGCCGCACTTTATCGAAACCTTGTGGAATATCTAAAAACGTTAAGCAGCACTTCTAGTGCGTTCCTGACTTCAGATACGACTCTATGAACTTGTTCTACGGTTCCGTGTTCTTCTCTAAATCCGAATTGATGATCAGGAATAATTTTTTTCTCGTGCAGAATTGGTTTAAGTTTTTGCAGGAGCATTTTTCGAATAGCTTAGAAACAGTCGGTATAGCAAACTGACTGGACGATATGAATTTACTTTTGTTTCCTCTTTACCATGTTTTGGAATAATTATGATTTACGAAATTTTTCAGTTTTCAGAAAAGTAGCCTGTTCTCATTATAGCGTTGAAAATATATGTTATTAGTAGGATACATTTTTCCGGAAGATTTTTGAGTATTTTGTCAGTTATCAGATCATGCCCTGGTGCTCTTCTTGGAGCAATGTTTTCCTTGTTTTTTTTTTGTACGTGGCGTCACTTGTAATTGGCTGAATTTCCTCAGCTTCAAGTTCGTTTGTTGTATATAAATACTTTACTAAGATGTTGAGCAAATATGTTTGTATTACCTGCATCACTTTTTACACATTTTTTGTCAGGGAAACGAATCGAAGGACATGAAAGTGTTGCTTACTCGTTTCAGCTTACGTGTGGCTTTCCACAGAGAGTAATCTGTTGCTTCACCCGCTATGAGTTCACTGAGATAATGTTGGAACCTCTTCATCCATTTTCAGGTTTTTGATCGCCTTATTTAAATTTGATTTGCTTGTAGGCGATCTGTGTAGTTGCCGTTGCCTGCGTATTGAGCGTTTTATCATTAACAGCTGCTAAATATTCCGAGATGGTTTGTCCCACTTTAAGTAAACTGAGCTGCAGGATGTCGCCTCCGCTGCAGCTTGTTTTAATAAATCCATTAGGCTTTGTACTGCTGCATAAATTTCATGTTTTGTTCTTAGCGGGATGTTTAAAAAACAATCTTTTGCCAACGTAGATTTGGATTGAGTCGAATTAGTATGTTAATTCGTTAGGAATCTATGTGGCTTGTTGCTTGCAAATGCTCCTCACTATATTTTGGAGTTCATAATGCCGTATTCAGTTCTTGATAAGGATAGCAGTTCCCCGTGTGATTTTCCGCTAGGACCCATAGTGTTATAAAAGGTATATCCTTTGAATTTGAAATGGCTCGTAGTTGTAAAATGTGTTTAAAAAATTAGTATAAAACCCGTGATGTGTTCAACAAGGAAATTTTGTACCTCTATAGTTTACGTTGCAATAGTCCATTTGCGTTACAAACAGCTATAATTTAAGTTTACTCATTTTTGGTTTTTGATTAGGAATTGCATGAGGGTACATGTTTTGGACCACGATGCTCATATTGGTCTCCATCATTTGCATAAATTTATTCATTCACACTAGGAATCCTCTTTAGTTTGCGGTATGATTTTCACTACAATTACTGCATTTTTTAGCCTTCAGTTTACTTTTATCCAATTCACACTTGCTGCTTTGATGCAGTTTCCCACATAACAAACATCAGGGAATTTGCAGTAGTTTCGCGAATGTTCATTCGCTTCCCCACTACGACTTTTATAGAATAAATATTTGACATCATAGATCGCGTGTTTAACCTTAGTTTTTGTTACAATACTTCGAATTCCAGCTCAACTTTAAACATTGGTTGAGGTTTTCTGTCGCGATTTATAATAGTAATTACCTTTTTCACGTTGAAGTTCTGTTTTGTTAGCTCTTGCTTATTTCCTCTGGCTGCACGGTGGATTCGATCCCTTTTATCACGACAGTGATTCTTTTGCGATTTTTAAACAGTAAGGGTAAACAAAATTATGTTCAAGAGCACCTACAATTTTTCTGTATCCGTCGATGTTTTTCTCACTTGTTTCTGTATTGCGAGTCGTCAATAACAGTTTTGATAGCGCCTCTCTTAAGTAGATTGGAAGAGGTCACTCTTTATGCTCTTCATCCTTCAATAGATCCATTGAAGGGTGTGTTGCTTAGAATTTTTGTTTTTTCTTGAAAGGAAGTCTTACTATAAAATGTCCATCATCAAAACGAGTTGTATGCTTTAAGAAATGGTCCTCACACGTTTGGTGATGTGATGTTCCAATATTTCCTTATGCCTTGTCGATATCTATTTTGCCCTGTAAACTGACGACAGTTGTAGGCATTTGTTCAGTTTCGATAAACGACCGATCACTACCTATTAATGGTCGATCTGATTTGGTTGAATAAAATTGGGATCAGCTAACGATAAATGTTCTACATGATTTTAAAGATGTTTCTTCAATAACAGTTGATTGGTGTAACGTCAACATAGGTATGATTAGACATTCTAAATTAGTATTGGTTTGGTTCAATCGAGATGATAACGAAAATTGGGCCTTGC
Source organism: Tipula vernalis (assembly GCA_958295665.1). Taxonomy (NCBI): domain Eukaryota; kingdom Metazoa; phylum Arthropoda; class Insecta; order Diptera; family Tipulidae; genus Tipula; species Tipula vernalis. The sequence goes on from OY282559.1 coordinate 263,511,645, forward strand.
TCTAAGAGGATCCCGCTGCATAGTGCAGAAATGGTAATGCGACCGCTTATTCGAGGAAGCTGTAGACGTCGTATTAAATTTTCAGTTGCAAATTACGCTTGTAACTGACAATCAAGTAACGCCATGACACAATTACCATTCAGCCGAAATATCTTTTGTGTAATAAGGTAAAGCAGGATGAGTTGGCTGCTTAATAAACACTAGTACTTTTGTGTCCTGTTTGCTTTCCCGTGACAAATTCTTTGATGTAGAGATGGTTATGATTGATTGGTTAATTCTGAATATGGCTGGTGGCCTCCAACTGAATGTACATCTTTCACAGATTGTTCAGACAAAAAGCAATGTCTAAAAGCGAGTGATGTTTTCGGCCACAAACATGAAATCTCTTCTCGGGATGTATTTAGGCAATTGAAACAGCGAGCTTCGGACTTGATTATATCCCGTCTGGCTTTGATAACGATAGATTTGAATCTTAAGCACTCATACAATTTGTGGGCATTTAACTACCACTTGTTTCATTCCTATCATTGCTTCAAACTCTTCAGAACGATGCGCTGGAAATTCATAAAATTTTTGCAAAGTAAAAAATTCATCCTCAACGATTAGTACCTTCCACAGTTGCTTTGACTCCTCATCTAAGGTAGATGAGCCATATGTCCTTCGATTCTGCTTGATTATCCAGAACCTTAAGATTTCGCGTTGCTTCGTCTGCAATAGCGCTTTTTCGATAATAACACTATGCCTGCACAATTTATGATAAGCTACAATATAGCTAGGTTCGGTTATTGAAAAACGCCCCAATAAATTACCAGCGTCACCCTTTAGGAGATCTTTCAAATGTTTAACAGCTCTTGAGCAGGTGATAAGTTCAAATTTCTCTGGACAGTAGCATCAAATATATTATTAAGCCTTGGTAATTTGTTATCATTACTAATTAAATTTTGGGAGGTATTAGTATCGGATCGGTTCATTTAACGGTACATGGCCGGCGGTGGGCATGGACTGTTTTCGTTTTAACGATTACTCGATAATATTGCATGAGCAAATTTCAATTTTTTTTACCTACCAGTTTCCTCACTTTACTATAACCCCAACAAAAATTTCAAATTCTTGGAAAACAAAGAGTCAACTAACTTTCGAAGAAATCCGTCTATTACGGATATTATTTTTCTAGAACTTCAAAATACTGATTAGATTACATTTTTATTATTTACACATCGCAATAATTAAAAACCCAATAAAAATGCATATTTACCGTTAAACCAATTTGTTGCTTCTACTAAACTCACGTCTGAAAAAATATACGATTTGACAATTTTCAATATTTTTAAGAGTCGGACCTAAATAAAGTACATACAATATATTTTTAACCGAAATAAAAGGCCATACGCAAAATGTTATGAATCACTGCCTTTTCAAAATCTTCATTTTTTATGTACACACAGAAAAAAAATTCGTTAAAATTGTAATGATTACATTTTCGTTAAATTTCGTTAAAATTTTTAGTTATTATAGGTTAGAATTTTCACAATCATCATCTGTCAAAAAATACTAGAGTAGCGAACAAAAACGAAGAAGAAGAAAAGACAAAATAATTTTTTTTTATTTATATTATTATTAGAATAGTTTTAATCGAATTTTTGTGAAATAAACTTAATGTAATTATAAGTGAAAAATTAAATAAATACAAAACTGATGTAAATTTCACCATAGATCGAAGGGAAATTATAATTGGCAAAGCAAGACGTACGATATAAGGCCGAGGAAAAAAAATGTCAGATAATTCATGCAAACATTTTATCGCCTACTATCGTAAATATGGTGTAAAAGCCTTAAGTGGGGTTCATTCATATTTTAGTGTGTGTATAACGAAACAGGCTCGACGACGAAAGGTATGTGTATATATGTAGACATCGTCCAATTTTGTTGTTTGTGCAAAATCAAAATAAACGTGTATGTTCTATTCGTTGAACATCTGTCAATGGATTTTAGCTCGTGAGTCGCACTCGAGACAGCCTAGACAGGCAGACATATCGCTTGTTTATTTTCGCAAAAATTTTCAATGAAAATTATAAAAATATCGATTAGATTTAATCCAGGCCATTACTATAATGTATTTTTTTCTTTTTGATCCACAAGGCTCTTTCATGTTTGTGCTATACATGCGGCAGTTCTGGACCACAATTATTCGCTTGCCTTCATTGTATTCACTTTGCGTGCAAGGGCAAACATATTACCGATCATATGATTGAAATGGGCCATGAAATAAGTTTGGAACTAAACTACGGCATGCTCTATTGCCATTCTTGTCATGATTTCATTTATAATACGGAATTTCAAGAGATCGCTCAACAGCAACTGAGAAATGAAGCTAAATTATTAAATGCGGCGAGTGTATCGTGGCGACCATGGACAACGTCACGGACTGATTTAGAAACACTGTTGCGCCATACAAAACGACGTACCGGATCACAATTAACCAGTATTGGACTGAGAGGATTATTAAATTTAGGTTCAACATGTTTTATGAATTGTATTGTGCAAGCACTGATGCATACACCATTGTTGCGGGATTATTTTTTATCGGGCCGACACGAATGTAACATAAAATATTCATTAAGGTGTCTCGTATGTGAATTGTCACGTTTATTTCAAGAATTCTATTCCGGTGCTAAAACTCCTCTGTCGTTACACCGATTGCTGCATATGATATGGACGCAGGCAAAACACTTGGCCGGTTACGAGCAACAGGATGCTCATGAATTTTTTATAGCTACGCTAGACGTATTACATCGACACTGTATTAATTCGCAGATGGCAAATAATTTAATTAAGGAGCGGAATTCAAATAAAAATCAAGCAGGCACTAGTAACGGTACTCATTTTAATAGTAGTAGTAATAATAGTAAAAGTAGTACGACAACAATAAATCTTAATAGTATTAATCTGAATCAAACAACGACCCATACGTCGACTACAAATCCAAATCCATGTAATTGTATAATAGACCGAATATTTACGGGGGGACTACAAAGTGATGTTGTTTGCCAATCGTGTAAAGGTGTATCAACCACCATAGATCCATTTTGGGATATATCATTAGATTTAGGTGAAGCTCATCAAGGCTGGGAACCACCAAAAACATTAAACGACTGTTTAGAACGTTTTACGCGTGCTGAATATTTAGGTAGTAACGCAAAAATTAAATGCTCCTCGTGCCAATCGTACCAAGAGTCAACGAAACAGCTAACCATGCGTTCGCTTCCGATTGTCGCCAGTTTTCATTTGAAACGCTTTGAACATTCTAGTTTTGTAAGTATTTTGTTTGTGTGTTGACTTGACCGTGGAACGGATTTTACTAATTCATTTATTTTACTTGCTAGGTGGAGAAGAAAATATCAACGTTTATAGCATTCCCCTCCGAATTAGACATGTCACCATTTATGTCGCAAACAAAACGGCCTGATAACACCCCAACAACTAGTGATTTTCGATATTCTTTGTATGCCGTTGTAAATCATGTTGGTTCCTTAGATGCCGGCCATTATACAGCTTTTGTTCGTCATCAAAAAGATATTTGGGTTAAGTGTGATGATCATTTAATAACACGGGCAACCTTACAACAAGTATTAGATAGTGAAGTGTAAGTCGGCTTAATCCAACGTTTTGTTTTAAATCTCGATAAAATTATTTTCACTACTGACCACTTCAAATATCGGCGCTAGTAGTACTTTTACTAAATTGTGTCTCTGCTATCTGAATTTAATGCCTATCCGAGATGTATTATACTTGCCAATTAATATTCAATTAATTAGGAACGTTTTTCTCTCGTTTCAGGTATCTATTGTTCTACCATAAAAAAGTAATGGAATATGAATAAATAAAATCCGAAAAAGGCAATTTTATAGTTTTCTTCCAATCACATACAAGATACAACCAAATTCAAATTTTTTCCTGAAAATATCGCGCTTTTAATTAACTAATTCTATTATTTTTGTTCATTAATAAATAAAAATGAAACCAAAGAAATCGGTTATAAATTAAATGTACAGAGAAGTTTACCACCATTACAACACAGCAGCGAGCGATTTATTGAAATTCGTGGCTTTATTCTAAATGTAACATGCTGCTAATTGCAATGTGCTACGTGTTCAATAATAAACTATATAGTTATCTATACTATCTTATTTAGGATTAAAAATAATTCATTCATTCCATTTTGTAGTTAGAATATTAAAATTATTTAAAAGAATGAGTCATGGTGCAATATAACATTATACTAGAATGTTGCATGCAACATGAATCTTATTATGTCCGTTTAATTTTTTTTTTTGTGTCTTATTATTTTATTTAATTAAAAACATAACTTAATTTTTTTTACTAATTTTAATAAATTAAATTAATTATATTAAATTAACGAATGTTAATTACACATCATCATAAAATACAAAATCATTCGTTTTTATTTCGGTTGGTGTTGCGACTCAACAATCCGTTTTTCGCGTAACACTTCTAAGTCACACGCCTTTCTCCATGTAATTTCATCTAAACTTGTTCGACCCGACGACAAACCAATTAACCGCGATAACACCATTAAATTATGCAAATATTCCGTATCGATATTTTTATCGCGTCGCAACCGTACAAAATCATTTTGAATTAATTTACTGACGGTGTCATCACCCTCGGGCATTACAAACCGTTTTGATTTTAAATGCGACAAATATTTACGGATTCGGGTGATTTTAGATTGTAAAAAGAATTCGGTCGCTTTTAGTGTTTCATCGATTATCGCAATCGTTTCTGGATATTGAATGGCGATCGGAACATGAAAATTTTTTGGTAGCAACGATTTAACTTCGCTTATAATCAAAACTGGTATGTTACATTGGTATTCGGTTTCAAAATATTGGAAAATACATTTGATTTGTTGTGAATCAATCAAATGGCTTAGATACTTTACTGCATTTAGGCCGGATTCGCCTAGTTTACCGGGCGTCAATTTGGTTTCGTCGATTATGAAATGGGTGTGTGGCGCGAGTTGTAGCAGCCCACTTACTAGTTTGTTGGTCGTTGGATCCTCTTTCGGGAAGAATTGCAGCGTATTTAAATTATCGAGAGTGGCGGCCAAATAATGACTGGCCGGCAATAGCATTTCGATTATTTTATACAATTTTTCCGGGTATGTTTCGAGTAGATCTTGAGGTAGTTGTGATAAATTTAATGTGAATTGGCCAAGTGGTTTAATCTCAGTGCGAGCATACACAGATGAAATTAGATGACACAGAAGGTATTCGGCAGCCAATTCATCACCAAACAAGCATTGAGTAAGTGCTACATGGAGATCTTTACAAATCGCTTTTAAATCATCTTCGTTCGCGTAATCCACATCTTCGTCACCCGATATAGATTCCGCCGCATGCAATGGATTATAATTTGTGATCGTCTTTACAAAAACCGCATGCAATCTGGGCACCAGACTCGGTGGTGGATGTTGCATTTGTATTTCTTCCAAAGTTATGAAATGGTTTTCCGAATCATCGCTCGCTTTCGTCCCATCGAGTTGCGGGTCGACTGACAAGAATCCGACCACATCGATAATATTCCCAAGTTCGTATTCGTCAGATTCCGTATAAATTTTAACCATGCACGCTCTTGATGGTCGTGATGGAATTGGAGAGTTCACAATAAACTCAGGCGATAGAAAAGCCGGATTATTTGTGTTTTTACTATCCGTTTCCTTAATTTTTTTATTCGTTTGAGATTCCACCGCCCCATCAACTTCCATTTCATCTACGTTTTCATCAGGATGGACACGTTTAGTAGTTACAGATTTAATTTCATTCGTTGGGATTCCACTATCGTACCTTAAAGGATATTTACTTTTTTCTATTTCTTCTACCCATTTATTTAGACCCGGTATCGTGACGAGGAAATATCCTTTTCGGTCGCCCAATTTGTTCCTGTCTGAATCGTGGTTTAATGTTTCACCTGGCTGAAAAGACGAATAGGCTCTTAGTACTTTCAAACCGCATGGTATACCTAATAAATATGTGCACTCACCATTAAATAAGGAATGTCACGATATTTTCCATTCTGCACTCTTAACACCTCGCCCGTAGTCATCGAAAGCACTTGATACTCATCTAAATAAATCTCTGGATTATACATATCCTGAACCACGCCACGAAATCGCACCAGTGTATTATCTCGCAAATCACACAAATTCGCATAATTTAGAAACGGAATGTCACACCAATTTTTCTCGTTTTGAATCTGACTTAAACATTCATCTTGGTTTGATAGAAAATATTCAGGTGTCCACTTAGAAAAATCCATTTTATACGCACGTTAATTTTTCTACAATCGTCAACACAGAAACACAACAAATCAAAGAAAGAATTGGAAATGTCAGAAATATTTTTTCGCGCGTTTTTCATATTTTTATAACAGTGAGACAAACTGGTCGAATGAGTAAAACAAATTTGATGTTTCACGGAATATACACAAGATGTCACTATTTAACGTTGAGAATAAATAACGCATTCGAAATTATTTGCTTGATTATACAAATAAAACGTAAATAATAAATTCTTTATGTACAAAATTATGTTACTCTGGTTTCTAGTGCGCTTGTTCACAAATTCCTTGATTTATAAAATGAATGTATGTACAATAAATAAATACTCACTCACTACTACTACTACTAGGCAATACACCGCGTACTACTACTAAAGTAAATTTACTACACACATACAATTGTATTGCAGGACTTGAATGAAAATTGCGCAAAAAATAAAAGAAAATGTTTTTAATACAATTTCCCCATAAATCGAGGAAAATTAGTGTCTTCACACCAAAATATTTGAGATATCCATGCGTATTTGTTGGTTTGTTTTATGGATGAAGCTTATCTAGACAAAATTTGATCCCCGTTTCCTAGAAGCTTCTAATCTTCAATGACACTGTAACAACATCGTCCAAACCAAACCAAGTCGGTGTTAGTTGTTACAGATTCTAAGCGTAGTGGCAGGCTGCTTGCTTACCGGCCGATTAAGAGAGAATACCATGTTTCCATGAACCGAGCTAATTTAGGTTTCGGCTTCGTTGAGTTCGCGGCATTAACGCTTATCGTTTCCATGAACAATTTGCTTTTCTTCAAAAATTGAAAGTAGAATCTTACATTCGTCGTCATTCCAATACCCGCGAGACGACAGTTTGCTGTAATGGATGAATGTTAACTAAATTACGCATTCAAAAATTGACATTTAGAATCTAACCCAACCACACTAGTTTCGTTGAGTTTGTTTGTTGTCATATAAACCTGAAATACCCTAGGTTAAATCTATCATGGTGACATGGTAATTGATAAAATGCGTGAAGATGTAAGTGAAAACGCGAAGAAAGCGTTCATTCCAATTATAGTAACAGCACCTATTTGCTCGAGATTTGAAGTTTGACTTGAAACCAAACGAAGCTTTTGGCAGAGAATCATCTCAATGGTAGTGTTAATAAGCAAATCAGCCATTACTGGGGAATTGGAAACCCTCGAATTATTCACGAAAGTCTAATTCGACATAAAGTAACTGCCTACTTAGTGTGGGATTTGCTCGGAACGAATCATTGGATATCACATTACAGATTTTGGCCTTCTCTGTCGGCTGTATTTTCTAGTTCAACAGAAGATGGCATTTTCTTCTCAACCCAATTATTTTTGTTGTGTTTTGAACCTTTCAAACACAATTAGCTTTGCTATTGTTGTAACCTCGTTTTCCAGTTTTTCATATTTTCACTATTTAATATGAAGGAGGAATCAGGAATCATGCAAATAATTTTTCGAAAATAATTTTCTCCTACAACAGTAAAAAATAATAATTTTTAATTGTATATTGACTTTATAGTGTAATGTACATGTAGTGAGTGTGCTTAATTGGGAGTTTTGATACATACATTCTGTCAAAAAAGTACTGCGAATTGTTAATTTCCAATACCCGCGCTGAAGAGATTTAATTTTTTTCTTCCTAGATACCTATGTAGGACTGTCTTTCATTATGATGCCAAATTTGAGCTCGATCTGTCAACCAGTTTGTTTACAGCAATTGGTTAAGTCAGTCGACTTCATTAGAGTAAGGCGATTTTTACGATGAAAGAAATTATTGAACAAAGAGTTTGCCTTAAATTTTGGGTAGCAAACGAAATTTCTTGTGCTGATGCGAAAAAGTGGCCGGAATTATGGGATAAAAAACTCATGGATTTTACACAGCGATAACGCGCTATCACACCTAGCTACGATTGTGAGCGAATATAAGGTCATAAACTCAATAAATACCATCGATCATTCGCCTGATTTAGCGCAAGGTGACGTTCTAACTCCATTGAATCCATAAAACAAAATTCGGTGTGCGAACTGTAGGTCTTCTAGGAAAGGACTTGCATAAGGCCGACACAATAAATTTTTAAGATTGACCTTAAAATTTCTGTTTTATTTAACAATTCCCGGTACTTTTTTGATAGAATGTACATATACATAGTCCATTTGTTGTTATTGTTGTGATTTCGTTACTTTTCATTGGGTGTTGCCTTTTTCCTTGTTGTTTTCTTTAATTCATTATTATGAATTGTGCGAAGTGGATCGAACGTCATTTAACGTCACGCTGAAATGCGCCAACCTATTGTGGTTCTGCAATGATTTTAGAGATCTAAGAATAAAATTTTCCTGAAAATGTTTTTATCAAATTCTAATTTGGACATTTCCGGTGAAGCGCTTGCAGAAGGGTACTGAGACGAACAAGGAGAATATTAGTTTAATATTAGAAAAATTAGAAACTTATGTGGTTTTTGGCAGAAATATGAAGCCGACATTTAGCCAAAAAGAAAGAAGAAGATTCAACCTTTTTACGGCACTACGACTCCAAAAGAATCAACAACTAAGCTCGCAGATATTGATTCATTAGAGGCAATACCTAGCAAACTGAATAACATTTGTCGTAGCAGCCGCCCAAATGATGGAGACGTGGTTCTAATATCTTGTAAGCTATTATTATCAAAACTATACCACTTAAATTTTGACTTTATCTTTCCAGACTCGACTCTGAAACAACCGAGGATGATGTTTTAGCTCTGGCTAATAATTGTTTGGGAACAAATTTCTACCATGTTGGTAAATTGATTGGAATACATACTTATGTTTTATGTTTGGTATACGAAGGTCTCTGGCGCTCTGGCCAACTTGCGTTTATATTAGACCATTTAATATTCAGAATTTTCGGAAAGCAGTTGCCTCAAACGTAAAATTTTGAAACTCAACTGTAGACATCAAGGGGCGCGGTGGGATCCATGAAGTTACCAGTTGCAAGACATTTCAAAACGAGCGAACTTCAGCGTTCAGAGCAAAACACTTCTATAGAAGCTACCTTCAGAAGTATCACGGAAGATATATCCGCAAAAGATATGCAAAGTGTAACGGAGCTGCAAATAGCTCAGCATTAGTCCGCTGTTTTCTACAAACTTCAAGATCAAAGTGAAGGCTATGGTGTTCAAAAACATAACCGGTAGCATTCCTGATAAAATCATTGAACCAAATTGTTGAAATAATACCAAAACTCTTATTTGGACCGATCCAACGTTTTATGAACCCATTATTAGGCGCAGATCTCTACGGCCAAATATTAATGCCGAATCTAATAAAAGGTGTACCTAATGAGCCTATTGTACAAAAAACATTACTGGGATGGATTTTTTACTGGAAATACATCTATCTGCTAGTACTAATATCCAAAATCATAATAGACCCCCAGTTTACATGGATTTTGCGATGTATCTGAAAAGGCCTATGCGGCAAAAGAAGTACATTTCTGCAATAAAACGGTATGAGAGGTATGTATAAATGTACTTATATAGAGACCGGACTTCCTGGTTTCTCCGAACATTTTCTGGTTTTTCTCAACTTCTGCGGGGTCTCCATCCCAAATGACATGGTTCAAAAATCCTCAGGACGTAATTTAATTTATTTAAGATAAGAAACTTTTCAAAGAAGATATTTTCATTGGCTTAACATCTCCGATGTTTATTACAACTCACTAAAATACATCGACAAATGTGTGTTTGCTAGAGGCGTAGGAAATTGTCTGTTTTGCCTGTTTAAGGAAAACCAAAATTGGCAAATCTAATTTTGGATTTATGGTATCGAACATAATACTCTTGGTACGAGTAGTGTTCCAAAATATTTCTTGCCGTTGGGCCATTATTTATTTTAAAAATATTGATCCCAGCTCAATCTTATGTTTATAATAGAAAGGAAACTATTTATAGAATTTTCAAAATCTTTCCATTCAACATTTCAACATACAATCCATATGAAGTTGGGTGTATAAAACTAAATTTGGCGAATATAATTTTTGATTTAATGTGTCGACCAAAATATCATTGGCAGTACCTATTTCACAATATTTTTGGATCCATGGTTGAATCAAGAAATCCGACCCCAGATGATATGTCTAACGAATTTCCCAGAACCGGAATTAATTAATTTCGTATTAGGAACTACTTAAAAAATCGACTTCACATCAAGAAATCCGACCCCAAATGATAGCCAAACAATTTTCAGAGCTACAGATAGAATAGTATTAGTAACTCAGATAAAAAATTTCACTAAAATCGATTGAGAAGCGTGTTCCATTTGGTGCTGGAAATGTAGTAAAGCATGAGTTAGTTATATACATAAGTAAAAAAAAAAACATTTCTCTTTGAAAAACCTAATTTTTTGATTTATAGTTTGCATTTATAGACCAAAGTAACATTATCAATAAGAAATTCTATCCCTGGCCCAAATGGAACTGGAACGATTATGCAGCATTCTATTGAAACCTACTCAAGCAAAAAATTTTGGCCCCAAACCAGTTTTGAAATGTTTTTGAAACTTTGCTTTCAAAATGAAACGGTTTCAAAATTAAGCGCAGTCTCTTCATCAAAACGTTTGCGAAACGCCCTGAGACCCCTTTTTGTCTAGGTACAACAAAACCATTTAGAATATCAATATAAGCTTCAAATCCTCTTTAAAACGTTTTACAAGTTCTTTATTTAAATTTGAAATTGATCATCGTTTCTGGGAAACGTTTTAATAACCTACATAGGAATCTTGTTTGAGATGAGTTTCGTTTATACGTTTTAAAAACATTAAAAATTGTTTCATAGAATCCCTAAGTTTTTTTTGAATAGAGCAAAATACTGCTTCAATTGGTTCTACAATAACCGAATTATCGAAATGGTTTATTTGGAACTTTACAGTAATATGTTTGACGCAGTTTTCGAATCTTTTGAGTTTCACTGCAACGTTTCTATAACTATGTTAAGCTGAATTAAAAATGCGCATCCCTTTCGAAGCGTCAAACCCATTTTTTAGAGAATTATATATGTATCCTTTCTTGGGAGGTAGCATATATGTATATATTTTGTTATTCTACCACCCTGCATTTTATTTTTCCAAATGGTTTCAAACTAACTACCATTGAGAGTTTTAAACGGCGGACTTTAGTTTGACGAACGACAACACCTACAAATACATGCTTTTCTTGAAAATTATGCCAAATTAATAAAATTTCTATAAAATTTAATGCATAATTGGTGTTTGTGTTCGTTAAATCTCTTCATGGAATGTAGCGCCAGCGGAAGAAGAAAAAGAAGGTATTTGTGTGAAAATTAAAACCCCAAAAATTTTATTTTACAAAATATATATTTCAAAACGCATAAACTTAAAATTATGAATTTTTTAATAATAAAAAATATTTAAACTTAAAAAATTCATATACAAATTCAAAAAATCTTTTATATATTTAAACACAATATTTCGGTTTTGTCACTTTCTTTAACGTGATATTTATTTATTTGTAAATGAAATTACGATCGTTTCGAATGTTACTCCTTTATCAAATTTCTAACAAACATTAACTAAAATTATGCTAAAAAACTGCTTTTAAGGTTGATTTACATATCCGCCGATTTTTCTGCGCCGAACATCACGTGACACATTCAACCAATTAGAAAGAACTTCTTCGCCGAATTTTCGGCACGGCGAAGACATGAACAAAATTTATCTTTTCGGCACGACGGCACAGACACATACAAACAATACAAACATTTTTTTTTACATTTGACATTTTTGTTTAGTATCATCTGTTTTTTTTAAATTATTTTTTCGATTTTACATTGTGCGCCATATTGTGTTTTTATTAAAAAATAATTGATCATCTGTTTTATTAATTTGTTGTGTTTTTATTAAAATAATTAATCTGTTTTATTCATTTTCTCATTAATTTGTTGTGCTTTCATTAAAAAATGATTACCTAATCCGTTTTCATATAAATAAATTAGCTTGTGTTAAAAAATAATTGTCTTTATAATAATGATAGAAGAAAATCTAATCCGCGCTGTGGAGAGACGTATTATATGATTTGTCGCATAAATTATATAAAAATAATGGATATCGCAGTAAAATTTGGAAGGAGGTTTCGGATGAGTTGGGGGTTCAAAGTAAGTAAATTATTATAGCGTTTTTAATTTTAATATGTCATTTTAAATCTAATTTTATAAATTATTTTTCTCAGATGATGAGTGCCAAAAACTTTGGAAACGTCTCCGAGAAAAATATGCAAACTACAATAAAAAACCAAGAAGTGGAAGCAAAGCTGTATGCAAAGCTGTATCGCCTTGCATTAAATTCATGAATTTTTTAAAACCATATTTAGCTGACCCTAAAGAGTAAGTTATTTAGTTTGTGTGGGAATAAATAAAAGTGAATTTATATACGTATTATTGTAGATATCTTGTAAGCAGTTACACAACGTCAGAACCAGAACCATCAACTTCAGACGATTCAACGCTGCATTCGTTCTTTACTAACTTTGACCCAGTTGATGATTCTCAATTTAATAATAATAGGTCTTTCTCATCCATACAAGAAGCGGCATTTAATGATATACCCATTCCCGGTTCATCGACGCCTATTCGATCTCATAATTCGCACTGGCTTCAAAAATTAATAAATCACAAAATGTTTCTATGTAATGTTTCTAAATCACAATTAATAAATCACACACTAAACAACATCACAAAATGTTTTATGTAATGTTTCTAAAAAATGTCTAATCTCAAAATTCGCACTGGCTTCAAAAATTAATAAATCACAAAATAGCTAGCTACTATTCACCAAATTATGTGTCATAATATTGTTTATGTATGTATGGGTGAAAAAACTCCGCCGAAAATTCGTCGCATATGTAAATCAACCTTTATACCCTATTTTATTTTTTGTGTGCCTACGTGCCTTTTTTGAATGTTCTTTCCCCGTTATTTTGTTTTTCTTCTTAAATGGGTCTTAAAATGGGTGTTACCGCCCTTCTTTTTATTATATACCTGGTGTGTGCTTTATGATAAAAACAGATAAGAATTTGTTGACCATCTGGTTTTTGTGGGTGTTTATGTTCAAAGTGATATTAATTACGGATTTACAATGAGGTCGTAAATTTTGTTGCGGCCAATTTTCTCGTTTAGTAAAAATGGATTATATCGTTCCTTGTATATTTCCAGTTCTTCTAATCTGTTCATTATTAACCCTTTTCGTATTCTGTGTAATACCTGTGAGTTTGTGTTGATGTCAGTGTAATTATGTTTTTCTGTAGTCAAGTGTTGTGCATATTTCGAGTCGATTTTTGGTTTTCCGATTTCTTTTATATGTTCTGTAAACCTAACTTGAAAACTTCTACCAGTTTGTCCGATATAGAATTTGGGACAGTCATTACATGTATTCTTATAGATTCCGGTGTCTATTGGTGTATTTATGTTACGTTGTTTGAGTCGATTCCCTAATTTGTTGTTGGTTTTAAATGCCATCGTGTATCCGTGTTTTTTAAAAACCTTCGTTATATTCTTGTTGATGTTATTATTGTACTCTATGGTGATGTACAGTGCAACCAATTACTCTCCGTACATTGAAAATTTACCAGGAAATCGGTTAGATAAACGTTCCTAACTTTGTTATTACTGATTGCATATTACTTAGGTTTGGTTTTTTAGATAAAAAAACTTATTGTTTAAAATTAAGTAAAGAAAAAAATTTAAAATATATTTTTAATAACAACAATAAAATAATTCATTATAACTCAACAAAAAAATTGAAACCATTTAGTCTCCGTACACTGTATTAAAATTCTCAATAACGGAAAAATATTATTTCATTTTCTGTGATTTTTAGTCACACGTGTGAGTACAATATATACATATATTTGAAAAGTAAAATGGCTCTCTCTTCAGCCTTCAAAATTAAATCCAATGGCGTGTAATAAAGAAATACCAATCGCAACTCGAGAATTGATGGTTAAATTAAAAAATGAAGGCAAATATTATAAGGATATTGGTGATATAGTTGGAAGAAGTCGTTCGTCTGTCCAATATGTTTGTCAAAAATATAATTCTACTGGATCCGTAGCCAACAAACCTAGATCTGGACAGCCACCAAAATTAAACAGCGCTGCAAAACGCAGTATTTTGATAAATGTTCGGGAAAATCCAAAATTGAGTGCTAGTAAAATAGTTCAAAATCTACAATCGGACCATAATATTAAAGTATCCCCAAAAACAGTTCGGAATATGCTAAATGGAGCTGGGTACAATGGCCGAATAGCACGGAAGAAGCCGTTCATAAACAAACTAAATAGAGCAAAAAGATTAGCTTTCGCAAAAACCCATTTAAATAAACCAAGCAGTTTCTGAAATAATGTTACTTTTAGTGACGAGACAAAAATTAACATACATGGGTCAGATGGACGCGTTACAGTGTGGCGAAAACCAAATCAGCACCTGAAAACTAAGAATTTATGTGGGAGTGTAAAGCATGGTGGAGGTGGGCTAATGTTATGGGGGTCTATGAATGCATCTGGAGTTGGACAGCTCCGCATCATAGAGTCTATTATGGACAAGATCCTTATTTAGACATCCTGAAGAAAAACTTACACGCTAGTGCGGAGAAATTTGGCATAAGTGGATCGTTTATTTTCCAGCAAGATAACGATCCAAAGCATACGGCATTCATGGTGAAGGAATGACTGCTGTATAATTGTCCAAAGCAATTACATACGCCACCACAGAGTCCAGATATAAACCCGATTGAGCATCTCTGGGCCAAACTCAAAAAGAGGATTAAAAATCGGATTGTGAAACATAAGAAAGATCTCGCTGAAGTTGTGAAGGGTGAATGGAACCGAATTGAGCCAGAAGTAACAAAAAAATTGGTAGAATCAATGCAAAGACGACTGGAGGTAGTTATAAAAGTCAAAGGTGGTCCTACGGATTACTAAAAAAAATCCGATCAGCGACTAAAACCAATTCTATTATTTTATTGAGAATTTTAATGCAATGTACGGAGATTTAATGGTTTCAATTTTTTTGTTGAGTTTTAATGAATTATTTTATTGTTGTTATTAAAAATATATTTTAAATTTTTTTCTTTACTTAATTTTAAACAATAAGTTTTTTTATCTAAAAAACCAAACCTAAGTAATATGCAATCAGTAATAATAAAGTTAGGAACGTTTATCTAACCGATTTCCTGGTATATTTTCAATGTACGGAGACTAATTGGTTGCACTGTATTTCTCTGTTTCTTCATTTTGCTTGCTTAACGTGGTCATCATATTCTGTTGTTTCTTCCAAATGTACCTATTGTTCATTTTGTCAATTAAGTCCGTGTTATAACCGTTTTTTATTGCTATGTGTTTAATGATTTTTAGTTCTTCCATATAGTCCTGATTGTTCATCGGGATCGTGTTTAGCCTATTTATTAAAAAGTTGAACGTTGCCATCTTATGTTGGTGTGGGTGGTTAGATGATTTGTCAATCGCGTGATCCGTTTGTGTGGCTTTTCTGTATACTTTGAATGTATGCTTGTTGTTAACATTTGTTATTGTCAACTCTAAAAAATTACTGGCTTTGTTCGTCTCTGATTCTAGAGTAAATTTTATGTTCGGATGTTTGTTGTTCTTGTGAAGATTGCTGAGTTATCTCGTTGTGCCGTTAAATAGTATTAGAATATCGTCCACGTATCTGGGCCAGTACCTGATTATTTGGTTTTTGTTGTTCGATTCTGTTAATATATGCTGACTTTCAAAGTGATTCATATATATGTTAGCTAAGGTTCCTGATAGAGGATTCCCCATTGGAAGTCCATCAGTCTGTGAATAGAATTTGTTGTTGTGTTGAAAATAGTTTTGTTCTGTAACTGCTTTGATTAGAGTGATAATTTCGTAAATTTTTTCTTTCCAGATTCCGTTATTCTGTAACAGTTCCTTTGTCTCTTGAGTTGGTATGTTTGTGTACATGTTCTTTACGTCGAATGATGCCAGTTTCGCTGTAGGTAGTGTGTCTATTGATTCTATTTTGTTGATTAGTTCAATGTTATTTCTGATTGAATGATCGTTCCGTAATTGTATGTTTTTGCCGAGAAAATAATTAATTTCTTTAGCAACTTTGTATGCTGGTGCGGTTGTGAAATCTACGATTGGTCTCATAGTCATTTCTGGTTTGTGAATTTTTGGTAGTGCTCTGATTTTAGGTGCCGTTGGTTTTATGGTTTTAAGTCGTCTTTTTTGTCCTGGATTAAACAACATAGAACAGTTGTTAATCAATTTATTGATCGTCTTGTGATATTTGTTTGTTGGGTCTTCTTGGAGTTCAACTATGTTATTGTTTTCGATATAGTCATCAATCTTCGAGTTATATTCATTTGTTTTCATTATAACGAGTGTATTCCCTTTATCGGCTTTTGTTATTAGAGTGTCATTCTCTAATAACTTAACTGGTATCTGGTAGCCGCCTTAAATTTTTTAAAAATCGGATGTTTTCATGATCGGTGTAGTCGCCGATCTTGTGACGTACAGTCTGTAATATAATATTTAGTATTTCCTTATAGGAGAGAAACGGCTTTTTACCACTGTTACCGGCGCCAGTCCATGAAAACTCGCTTAGAGTTAAATCATGTATAAATGTTTTCATGATGTTTCTCGCGTATCCCAATCTGAAATTAAATTAAAAAGCGGTTTAGAAGAGAGAAAAGAGAGAGAGAGAGGAGAGAGAGAGAGAGAGAGAGAGAGAGAGAGAGAGAGAGAGAGAGAGAGAGAGAGAGAGAGAGAGAGAGAGAGAGATAGAGAGTGAGTGGTCCATAAACACAATTATGTATTTATTTTATTTAGTGTTTGTGTCTTTAGTGTAGTTGGCAAAGTGCAGTTTATTTAGTGGTGAAATGAAATTTTTGTTATAAAATTGACACAATCATGTCACATTTATCGTTTCTTTTACTTATTCAAATTTACGCTATGCGATTCATCTTGTTCTTTTGGAGATCAGTGCAAATTTATTTTCAACTCAACCACTTACCGACTTTAATACGTACCATTTCTCTTCTGAATTTTGGGTTCGTTGTAAGTTGATTTTCACAAATTTCTAAAGGTTCGACCGTTGTAATGGGAAAATCAAAATCCGGTTTTACCGATGAGCAATGATTCGCTTTCGGTGCTGAATTTTTTTAAAATAATAAGTCCAAGGACGCTTGCAGTGCTGCTTGGTTCTTAATTATTTGATCAGTTTTTTGTTTAAAAAGGTGCATTGTGCTGTCAAAACGATGTTATAAAATACAATACCTTCAAATCCTGGTTTGATGTAATTATATGAGCCGTTATCTGAAATTACAAAAAAAAAAAACAATTAATGCTTCATTTTTAAGGTGAAAATTAAAACAAACCAGTAGCAGGTGGATAATATGACGATGTAAAGGCAGCAGATGATGTTGTTGGTTCAGACGGTTCATGTGTTAATGCTGGTGGTGATGATCCAAGTGGCGTAGTATCCGATGTAGCTGGAGGATTGAAATTGATATCATATGCTGTTGAGACTGTAATTAACGGCCTTTGTTCTGGAGCATTTGAGCCTGCCGAGTCATAAGATGTAATATCCGATGTTGGTGTGAAATCCTTTATATGTTGTATCCAAGCATCTTGGCCAATACATCGAGGAATCGAAATTAAACTCTGCTTTATATAGTTGCGTTTAATTTAGAAAAACGTCAACTTAATCTGCAAAAACTATATTGTGGAAGCCTATATAATACTAGACGTCAAATTTTTATAATAATAAGCCAAATCATTAATGGATAACGAAATAATGTAAATAGTTTATTACATTATTTTAATTTGTTGATTTTGATTTTAATTTGTTTTAAATGGTTTCAACTCGAACTTAATAAATTGCTGTATTTTATTTGACAATTTACAACAACAACGTAATATATCCAATTTCTTTACAACAGCAATTGCAATTTCGAAAAATACAATAGGAATAAAAATTGTTCGTCCTATTTTGCTTAAACCAGAACAACTATGCATACTTATATGTTCAATTGCCATTTTGAATTCGTCGTCTTCCTACTGATCAGTAAACTAAAATACCGTTCCACGGTTTCCAAAACCTATTTCATACGGTTTAAAATAGGATTATACTGCAACAATTATCGGTTTCTTGAACATAGCCAAAAACAATCCTGAAAAACTGAAAATTGCTGTTTAATATAACAAATTTTTATTAATCATTTCGACACTTAAAAACTATGTGGTTTTTCTATGTCGAAATTTTCTGGTTTTTCAAACTGGTTTCAGAATTAGTCGTTTTTCATCTGGTTACCCAAAGTGTGTACGAAAATCTAAAAAAAAAATTCTCTCAATCCCCATTTCAGGACTGTCATTGATCATATTTTAGCAATTGCATAGAAAAGTCGTTACAAAATCTCACCATTGTAATACAAAACAGTATTTTTTTATACAAAATAGTTTGTCTCTTAAATAAATGTAACACAGAATGAACACCAGTTTGACGAAATGTTCAGTAAATTCCAATAAAGCGAATAAATTTATCCGGTCATCTTGGCTTCGTTATACCGAGATTCACTGTATTAAAAATAGATAAATAGGATTTATTTTAAATTGATTGCAGAAAAAATTATTTAATTCACAAAAAAAACTGATATTTTGGCTCTTCATTGACAGACTCTGTTGCATGTCATTGGGCAACTTGATTACTCGTCCAAAATCGACCTAAGATTAAGAGACAGACTAGAGCACCTAAGAGCGATTAGCTATAATTGCATTGACATAATAAGGTTTAGCTAGTGGCATCACGAATCCGTGGTGTCGGTATTAATACAAATGTCAGTCTTCAAATCAGATAAATTAAACATAAACATTAAAATATAAATTATAATTTAAATTATTTAATCATTAATTAAATTTTTTTATTGATTTAACAAATTCTTTGTACTTGAAAATGTCCATGATACTACCCCAACTTGAATTTGTAAATTACATATAATGGCGCCATTTGAACTTTCACTAAGCTGAATAAAAACAGAGAATCTTCAATATATTTAGAGGTTTGTTCACTAATCTCGTTTAATCACTAATTTTGAAATAAAAAGGAATAAGCTAATCTTAAACTTGAAACACTATCTAATCTCGAAAAATTTACTAATGGCGCTTAGCCAATCCTAGATATCTCACTTTTTAAATTTAAATGTTCAAACTATAAACTATTTTGTTGAAAGAAATATAAATATTTGTTATTATTTTGTAAAGCAATACAGAAAATTTGCGTTGCATTGTGAATTTCTTTACACGAGCTGTACATACACTCTCAACAAATTGTCCGTACAGCACTCGGTTAAAAAAAAATTGATGGAAAAAACAATTACAAATCAAACAAAAAATTCAGTTTTTTTTTAAACTCAAATTACATTTAACAACCTGAAAATAATAATTATCATGAAGCAAATTAATTTACTTTTACGTTTCATATGATTTACTATTTAAACATCCTAAAACGATCTCAAATAACTGTCCGTACACTTTTCCAATTCTATCATTTAAATTGTCCGTTAAACTTTTGTGAAAATTGACACAATTTATTATTTGTTGTACTCCTATTTTCAACTAACGGTAAATTACGAAATTTTTTTTTTGGGTAAAAGTTAATTAGTCGTACTTTTTTCATGGCAAATGAAATATTGTCCAGTTAATTAAAAATGTGTGATTCTCGTACCAAAAATAGTCTACAAATTAAAAAAACTAATCATTAAATTGGAGAGTGAAGGTAAAAGTTTATAGGAAATTTCCAAAATAACTAACTAATACGCCCGCGATCTTCGATTCAATAATTCATCCAGAACTCCCAAAAAAACAAGTCGCTAGAGATGCTTGTTGGGCGTAGTCGCAACCGAAAGCTGAACAACCTCAAATAAATTTAAAAGAGAAGGCAATAAAACAGAATCGAAAGCTTAGTGCTCCAATGATCGCTGACAAAGTTTATCAACGCAACAAAGGAGCGATAGAACCTCAGACAATATGCAATATTTCGCATAAACAGGAGTATCGTTGATGTGCAACACGCAAGAAATATATTTGCCGACAAAAAAAAAAAATATTAAAGGCGCTTGAAATATGCATTGGGATATGTGAGTGAGCCCGAAGAGTTCTGGGAAAATGTTATTCCCACAGCCGGAAGAAAATCTAACGTTTTTGGTTCAGATGGGCGAGTTAAGGTGTGGCGGAAACCCAACACTGAACTTGAGTAAAACATGGTGGCGGAAGTACAATGGTTTGAAGAGCTTTTAGCTGAGGGGGTGTAGGACATTTGACCTTTATAATGAACCGGTTTAATTATTTGGATATTTTAAAGGGTAATTTGTTAATAAGTGCTGAGAAAATGGGACATGGGCAGGATTTTTTCTCCATAAATGACAATGACCCGAAGCATTCGTCAAAGCTGATAAAGGAATGGTTATTGTACAATGTAAAGTCAATACTTACACCCATTGATAATTTATGCCATTATTTGGAGCGAAAGATCCGTGAACACCAAATTATTGGCAAGGAACAATTAAAACGGGTCATTGTGGAAACAGACAATTATTTGAGATCGTTTTAAACGGTTTAAATAGTAAATCTTATCAAACGTGAAAGTAACTTAATTTATATCACGATTATTCTTAAATGTAATTTGAGTTTTAAAAAAATTAAAACTGAATTTTTTGTTCGATTTGTAATTTTTTTTTTATCAATGTTTTCTTAACGGGTACGGACAATTTTTTGATACAGTGTAATTGTAACTCGAGCAAAATTTTATAGGTTTCTTTGAACAACGGAAAATATGGGCGGGAACTCTCCATTATTTACTTTGTTTATAAGTTGGAATCAGGTTCCGGCCGAGATTACAAGTGTTAACACTTTTGCTAGATTTAAAGTTTACTTCGGTCTAAAAAGACCAAAGTATTGAAATCCTGTCAAAAATAACCAAAAATTTGGTTGGTCCAGAACCACATTTCTCGACGTTTTGAAAGTCCCTGAGTCTAAAAAAGCAACAAAAAAAAAAATGTCCGTCCGTCTGTCTGGATGTCTGTATGTCTGTACCCATGGTATCTCGAGAACAGCTTGTTCGATTTAGAATTTGTTTTTGCCAATCTGTTTCTATGGTCAAGGCTGAGATTTGAACAGGTTTTGGAACCATTGCGTCGAGAGGATGGTACCTGCCGTACGATTGGTTGAGTTCAAGTTGAGTTGGAGTTGATGAGTTGGGGTTGGCTTAAGATGTAGTGAGCAGTTGACTAATTTTTTATATTTCTTGGTTTGAGGATTGAGTTGAAAGAGAGTTTGCGGTTGAGTGGAGGGTTGAGTTGGATGCCGTTTGTGAGTTGCATTGGGGGTGAGATCATGTTGGACCAGTGCTTAGTGAGCAGTTGAGCAATCTATAAAATAAAGTGAGTGTTTTTATGTTTGTACAGTATATGTGTATGTTATTTAAACAAATCCACACGACTTGACCGATTTGAACCAAAATTGTTTAAGACAAGAAAGGTCAATGTTAATATCTCAAACCTCAAATTGAACCTTTTACATTTAAAATTAAACCTTTAGACAATTAAATGAATGACCAGTTAGGATGGAACTTATCTATTTCTTAACTGTTTGTTAGTGAAATTTGGCTTCCGCGATGGAAATGTGATTCTAAAATGGGTTTTGGGCGAAATTCTGGAATATGGCAAGTATGATGTAACTTGCCTATTTCTCAACCAATTATTATGAAATTTGACAAGTTCGTTGGATGGTGATGGTGATGGTGATGGTGATGGTGATGGTGATGTTGATGGTGATGTTGATGGTGATGGTGATGGTGATGGTGATGGTGATGGTGATGGTGATGGTGATGGTGATGGTGATGGTGATGGTGATGGTGATGGTGATGGTGATGGTGATGGTGATGGTGATGGTGATGGTGATGGTGATGGTGATGGTGATGGTGATGGTGATGGTGATGGTGATGGTGATGGTGATGGTGATGGTGATGGTGATGGTGATGGTGATGGTGATGGTGATGGTGATGGTGATGGTGATGGTGATGGTGATGGTGATGGTGATGGTGATGGTGATGGTGATGGTGATGGTGATGGTGATGGTGATGGTGATGGTGATGGTGATGGTGATGGTGATGGTGATGGTGATGGTGATGGTGATGGTGATGGTGATGGTGATGGTGATGGTGATGGTGATGGTGATGGTGATGGTGATGGTGATGGTGATGGTGATGGTGATGGTGATGGTGATGGTGATGGTGATGGTGATGGTGATGGTGATGGTGATGGTGATGGTGATGGTGATGGTAATGGTGAAGGTGTGATGATTAAATGATGGCATGATGGTATGATGGTAAGATGGTGCGACCGTGTTTTGTTATGATCATTAGACTGCTCGATGGTGTCATTTCAAGATGCTACGATGGACGATGGTATGATGGTCGTTGTATGATGGTATGATTGCAAGATGCTACGAAGATTTGATGGTATGATGCTACGACCTTATGATGATAAGATCATATTATTATATGATGATACGTGTCACTCATAAAATCCGCCTCTGGAGACATGTAAATCAAATTTCAATGATAACAAGCGACTTCATCTGTAAGTCCACGCCTCATCGAGAGAGCTAACGCCAACTTCTTATACTATGTAAAAGAAGAAGGAAAATAAAATGAAGAATTTTGAAGGAAACATTTTTCCAAATATAGAACTATCATGAGGGTAACTTAAATGATTAAATACATTTTCAGAATTTATATAATGATATAATTTCTGAAAACTGATTTACTCTCTCTTGATATTTCCCCGGGTAGCACCAGGTATATCGGCTAGTTTACTATATATGCTGGTTTGAGGATGAAGTTCGGCGTGTAGTTTGCGGTTGAGCTGAGGTTGAGTTGAAGTTGAGTTATGGTTTGGTTAGGGTTTAGTGAGCAATACAGTTTGTGATTTATTAGCGTGTTGAATTTACAGCCGAATTGGAGTTAGCTAGAGTTGAGTTCACGTATGCATGAATTTTTTCAGACCATGTTGATTTGGCAGTTACGTTGGACATTGAGTTTGGGGTTCAGTTATAGGTTGAGTCAGGGAATGTTGAGATTGAATTGAGGTTGGATTTTGGTTGAATTGAGGTTGCGTTTGAATTGAGTTGAGGTTGAGTCACCGGTTCAGCTGTAAATTTGTTTGTAGTTGTATTGGAGGTTGATTTGGAGCTTGAGTTGTTTTCAGTTAAGGGTGTTTATGAATGTGGTTTTTCGAACCGTGTTCGAAATTTGAAATGAATGTTTGGCGCACAAAGATTACTTGAAGAAAGTACGAGAGGTTGAAGAGTAACGTGAGCAGGAAAAATTTTTGGATAGAGCTTACCGAAAGGAAAAGCGTCAAGATGAAGAGTATCGTGAAAATGAATGCTTGGCCCACACAGATTATTTGAAGAAAGCACGAGAGGTTGAAGAGTATCGTGAGCAGAAAAAGTTTTTGGGTATGACTTATCGAAAGGAAAGAGTATCGTGAAAATGAATCCTTGGCCTACAATGATTATTTGAAGAAATCACCAAGGAAGTAATTTTTACTTTTCAACTTCTTGCGCTAAATATTCAAATAATAGCAAATTTTTGCTCTATTAGGTCAATCAAAATTCCCAGAACTATAAATAAAGCGAAATTTATTTAAAAAGCAGGGATAGGAACGACAACAACCGTGGGCGTCATTACAAAGTTGGAGCTGGGGAAACTTGGAGGTAGGAGACTAAACGAGGAAAATATAATTAGGATTAAGTTGAGGAGCAAGTTTGGGGTTAAGTTGGAGATTGTGTTGAGTGTTGAGTAGGGATAGCAGTTGATTTTGTGATTTGGTTGGAGATTACGCTGAGATTGAATTGGAGATTGATTAGGAGTTTAAGTTGGATATTTAGGTTAGATTATAAAGGGGTTAAGGGGTTCAGTTAGAGATTGATTGATTCGGAAGTTAGTTTGAGTTGACTTGATATAATCTCACGAACGCACGTAACACAGAGACCAAAGTTCTGATCACCTCGTGAGGTTTTAGCACTTTATATTTTATTGTTTGAGTTTGTTAAGAATACATTTTAATTTTTTGTTTCCATTATGTATGTATATGTGTGAAATTACTTCCAAAAAATCTTTTAATTTTTAACTGAAATGATTCATATTTATCGCGCTTTTATTAGCTAAACGAAAGAAGTTCTGAACTCTCTAAACAAGTACAACCGGCAATCCTGGCTAGGAGCATCAACAATAATGGAGATATCAACGTGACGCTTGTTTCATCCAAGAACAAAGTGTGGCGATAAAAACCCTATTGTGTCTTCCACGACTCGAGTTATGCAGCGCACTATTACTCACAAAACTCATGAAACAAGTGTATGAAGCATTACAAATACAAGATATAGAGATGTTGTTTTGAACAGATCCAATGATTACAATGTCGTGGATTAAATTACACCGTCAACACACTAAAATACACTCACATAGCTGTTTATATTCTCCAGCAATATCCAACGTTACCAACTCCATCCAGTCCACTAATACATTGAAACGACAAACAAAAAAAAAACGTTTTTCCATCATACAATTTATCACAAAAATATAAAGCTCAATTTTCTTTAACATCGTCGTCATCTTCTCCCTTTTCCTCTCTGCTTCTGTCCTCACACTCTCGGTCTCTCTTTCTCTCTCGCTGTGCTTATCAAACACAATAATAGTAATACGTTTCTGTCGATTCGCTGAAAAAAAAAAAAAAACGAAACAAGACACCGAAATAAAAAGTTTTATCGTTTTTCTTGTGTATGTCAAGTTTAGTTGCAAGTTGGATTTCGCGTTATTAAAACGTCTTCTTCGTAGTCGTTATATCGTAATATTGACAATCGGGTGAAAAAAAGCTTTTTCTTAACCAAAAATAAAATTAAAAGAAAAAAGAAAAAAAAAACGAGAAAAAGCTACCACTGTTCTGTGTGTATGTGTGCGTGGAAAATTCCTAAATCTAACCCCAAAAATAAAAAAAAAATAAAAATTTTGTGTCATCTTTATACAGTTTTGGGAAGATAACAAAACAAAAATTTATTAATGTTTTAATTAAAAAATAAAAAAATCGGTTCACAAGAGTTTGTTAGTTTTGTTTTAATTCATTTTATGTATTTCGAAAAGAAAATGATGTAATGAATTATAAATTAAATAAGTAAATTAATTAAGATAGAAGTTTTTTTTTGTTGTATTTTGTTTTGGTTTTAACTTGTCAACAAAAAAATTAATAATACATAAAGTGTTTAGTTTAAGAAAAACTGAATTACGAATTAATTTTTTGTAATTATTGTGCATTTTGTGTTTTATATTTATTGTGTATTACTGGAATCAATATACCGAAAGTGTTAAGTTTTATTATTGCAAAGTGATTTTTGTGGTTATATCGATAAAATTGTTTTGATTTTTTTTTTGTTTGCAAAATTGGAATTTTCCGATTTTAATTTATGTGTTTATATCTACACAACAGTACGAGTATAAAGGTGTGCCACACAAATTTATTATATATTTTGTATTATTACTGATATTGAATGTTTGAGATTTTATAGATTATTTTAAGCTTTTTTGTTGTTTAGTTTAGTTTTAGTAGATTGACATTAAAGTTATATGGGGAAGGAGAGAGAAAACACAAAAGTTAAAAGAAGAAAATGATTTAAAGATTTTTTTTTGTTTGTTTTTGGAACTTTTCCAATGTTGGTTCAGACAATAATAATAATAGTATCAATACTAATACATACAAAACAGAATATAAATCAGAATTAGAATAAAAGCGTGGAAAAACTAAAATATGTGTACATACACACACGTACGAGTATATTTAGGCGACGAGCATTTTTCCAATTTTCCTTCATTCTATACATTAATAACCGTTATTGTATACGTATTTGTTTCGTTGTTGGTATACATTTCTTTATGTACAAGCATTTATAATACACGTATAGGTTTTCGTTAGTATGTATAAGAATTTTATTTTCTTGTCCGTGTGGAAATGTGAGATAAAATAGGAAAATTTTGTAGTAAAATTTATGGAAAACAAAGAGAGATAACATGGTTTATACGTTTGTATATTGTGTATACAAAATATAGTGTGCATGTTGGATTATATGGCATGAAAAATTTAATTCAACATAAAAAAAAAAATACTTATTTTGAGGGGATGATTTGAGTGAACTTTTTATTTTTGTGAGTGAAATTTTGAGTACAATGGAAATTAAGTTGTGTTGTAAATAAGCCGGCTAGAACTTTTCACAATGAATTTACAAATTTTTTTTTTGTGCAACTAGTGTTTGATATAATATTGTGGTTAAATATTGTAGCGGTTTTCAAAACAACGTTGTGTGTGGCAGGCAATTTACATTTTCTATAGAGATTTTTTTTTCAATATAGGGCTGTACCTCATAATTTTTAAAATTCTTTCCTGCGTATATTGATATAATTAATATCCGATGCAAAATTCCTACATCCATGGAATTTAAAATATTTTATTGCTATTTTCATTAAATTAAAAACAAATTAAGTTGATTTAATAAAAAAATAAAAAATTGTAATATAAAAATAGCATTCTGTACGATGGAATTTCAACGAAAATTTATTAGCAGATTGATGGTTACGATCTTCTTCTTGAAAAGTGCTTGGTTAGGCTAAAGCCGAAAAAATATTAAAATTAATTAATTCATTAATTCAAATATGCTCAGCTAAATATGTTACATGATGCGATTAGCATAACATCTAATAACTAGATGTTCAGCTACTACAAAAGCATGCTACATTCCGCGCAGTACGAAATTTGTTGAACTGCCAGTCTTAATTTTTATTTTTGAACACGAGACGAATAATGAAATTTGCTGCGATTTAGCAAAGCGGCTGCAAAAATATGGTATTAACCTTAAGTTATAGTTAATTGAGTTTTAGTGCTTAGAGCAGCTGATCGAGGTTAATTAAACTCATTTTTATTTTTGAAACTAAATTATGAATCTAGACCGTATGGGTCTAAGTATCTGAATGTCGTTTCGAATAATTACCAAGGTTTACGTGAAGAAATGTTCGATGGGCTATTGTAGCAACACAAGTTAACGCTTCCGCGTGGTAGTGAAAAGTTTCAATTACTATGTGAGTTGCGGGAGGAGGAAATTAAACGAAAACTTTTAAATGTATTTTATACAAATAGCATCTAAAATAATTCACGGTGTCGTACACGACATGACGTACACGTGTATGGCATTCCGCTATAGAGATGATTTTACGCATGACGTACATCATCGTTCGGCACTCCACGCGGAAGGGTTAAACAACTATCAGGTAATATACATGAATTATTTCAGATTTTTAAAAAATAATCATCAACAACTTTTTTGTATTACGATTAAAGACATTTTTTTAATGTCGATGTATTCTAGCTGACATATCTCAGCCGCCATCTTGAATTTCCAAAAACACCACAAAGAAAATAAAAGTAGACGTATCAGTCATTAATCTAAGCCTAAAAAGATCTTTTTAAGTTTAGCCAATA
Source organism: Tipula vernalis (assembly GCA_958295665.1). Taxonomy (NCBI): domain Eukaryota; kingdom Metazoa; phylum Arthropoda; class Insecta; order Diptera; family Tipulidae; genus Tipula; species Tipula vernalis. Next base: position 263,539,639 of record OY282559.1, read on the forward strand.
GTTGGGCAGGTACCCAAGTTGATGTTGATTTTCAATTATTCTAACGTTTAAAAATTATAAAAAATTGTTACAATTCATTAATCTAAAATAGTATAAGAAATATTTAAATTTTACAAGAATTTAGCTAAACATTTTATTGTTTTCCATTGGATTGAAGTTTGGACTGCATGTCGGTCACTCCATTAAAGTAGTTCCTCCAGTTGCAAATTACTCCTTACTCCTCTTAGAAACGTAAATAGCATCATTATCTTGTTGGAATATAAATTTATCTTCAATATTTTCTTCACTGTATGGGACGAGCACACTTTCCAACATTTCTAAGTACTCGTCGGAGTTCATTCTAAACCATGTGAAGCACAAGGTAAGCTTACTTTTAGATGAGAATGCTCCCCATACCATGACAGTACAGCCACCAAAATTTTGTTTTGTTCTTGGATCATTCGTAGAATTTAATTTACACCAATAGTAACTAAAACAATCTGGTCCATCTAGGTTACTTTTTTTTGTATCAGAAAATATCACCGAGTTCCATTCCTCTTTTAAAACCATATGTTCTCGAGCCCATTTACATAATGGTTTTTTCTATTTAATATTTGTATCGTTTCTTAATAGTCGTGCAATGTGTTGTTTTGTGCCGGTTGATTTTTGGCTACATCGTGCTTTATTCTTCCAATATTTAAAGAGCTTCATTCTTCATTCCGATATCGGCATATTTTAGAGGATTTTTCAAAAAAATTCTGAGGACTTCTTCAGATCTACCAATCTGCCTTGTAATTTTACGATTCGAAATTCTATTCTGATTCAAATCAGAAATTTAAGCACGTTCTTCGTGAGTCAGCACCTTAGCCATTCCCATGATTTTTAATTTTCAAAACAAACAACTTTAACTACTTATTTACGCGGAGTCGTATAAAACAATTAACATTCGACTTAGTTTTAAAGACAAAAACTATGTGAATCGCAGAAATACTCGAATGTTATTAGCGTACGCATAATGAAATATTTATCAAACACGTTTTCTACTTTAGTTAGAATCACACGAGAATTTCCAATCATCTTACATGATATGTTTATCATAACTATGTATAGGGAAATAGTTATTTGTGTTAATTTAACTGGATTTGTCTTTAAAAAGCTGAATAAGTACTTAAAGCAAATAAAAGTTTGCTTCAAGTACCACAAAAATACTGTTTTTAACTTTTAGGAAAATACAAAAGGAAGAATCTCTATAGATCTGTACTATAAAAGTTACATAATTATTCGAAAAATCGTATGATAAATCCTAAAAATCACGATAAGCTATGGCATTATTTTATTTGACTACTTTACGTAATACAATGGCGCATAAAGCGAATTTTTGCATACGAGTATATGTACAAATTGTTTGTTCGATTGTTATTCAACATTACTTGAAGGAGGTGTTATTATGGGTAAGTGAGTTACTGTTTAATAAAATAAACGCAAACTATGACTTTTCGAAATTGATTGGCAGCGTCGAGTCTCTGGACCTATTGTAATTATCGATTTCAGAACTTAAAGACTAGTGAAACTAGTCAAATATTCGTTATATCACAAAAAGTTTTGAACTTCACCATTTCAGCAGTGCCAGCTTGTAATTGTAGTATTCGAATTTTTAAATATATATGGGGAATTCAAGATGAATGTAAGATGAAACACAAACAATATTTATAAAATGAGCATGAAGATCTTTAAATAATTTTAAATAATCAAAGCGGAATGGAGATCTCGGTGGCTGTTACTTTTATCAAAAATTAAGAAATTGTTAGAGCAAAAAATGTACCTAAAGTTATGTAGTTTAATTACACTTATAAATCTTGGAATACAAAATGTATATGAAGTTAGATATTTAAAGGAAATTGCTTTAAACTAAAAATAGTTACGAGATAAGTTATTGCTAACATCTACATACTTCATTACCTACAATTATTACAGTATAAGAGAAAACCCTCTCTTTTCGGCAGTGTTTATGTGGTGCTTCCGAATCATGTTTCACTTTCTTCTGATATTAGAAATTATTATCGTCAATCGTGTGGAAGTTTCTCCCGTCAAAACATTACACTTGGCAACTGTGACTTACTAGGTTTTGTGATTAATCGTTTTATGAAATCGCAATAAAATTGTATTCTTTTCTAACGAAAAAAGATCTTCCCTGATTGCCTTGTTTTCAAGTCATTAAAGGCGCCATCAATATCGAGGAATGCTACCAAATGGAACTCTTTTGAGTAGGTGGCATAATTAGGTACGCGCAGGGCCCGCAGCCGCGGGGGGCCTACGGTTGTTGGGTTTTATTAGTTCAAATTTAAGAATAGATAGCACAGATTAAGCTTAATGGTACAGTTCTTGGAAATTTTTAAGAAAAGGCGGTGGTCTAATTATTAGGAAAAGAAGAAATCGTTCCTGTTGCTATTAAATATTTTCTTATGATAGGCTCAACCATTTCTTCTCAGTTCTGACTATATAGAAATAAAAATCATATAGGTTCTGACCGATATTTAGATTTAGAATAAAATTAGCTAAACTCGTTTAAAATAAAAGCTTTCGACATCAAACGACAACGATTTTTGTGTTTGCTGGATTGATTTATTTGTATTATACCACTTTTACCACTTTTGCATTTATCAAAATTCAACCTTTCACAAATCAAATGGAGCCTTTAGCCAAACACATTCAACCTTTTACAAATTAAGTTTTAATTAGAAAAGGTTGAATTTGATTTCCCAACAGATAAAATTTCTTTTACAAAAGGTTAAATTTGATTTGAAAACCGGAGCTTATAGTAATCTGCTGGTGTAAGCAGCTTGCGATGTGTAGAAACTAGAAAAATACGCAACCGCAACGGAAAATAGATTCTTGTTTCCCTCACTTGAGCCAAACCAGCCAGTCTCTATAATCAATTAGTGTTCGTTCGACTTATAGTTTTTAATTTAGCAAATCTGTTGATTATTAGTAAACGGTAAATACAAATGAAATTTACAGGTTTATTTTAAAAAACTATTTTAAATATAAGGAAAATACAAATTCCAACATAACTTTGCAACTATAGTGATGGTGTTTTTTTCTTGGTTGTGATTGGTGGGATTCTCCTGAGTTTGGAAATTTTCGCTTCCCGATTATTTCCCTGTTTCAGGATTCATCTTTTGATGACTTTTTAAAATTTCTCGAGATTTTTGGAGTTTATCATCTAAACGAGATGCACGATGTTTGAGACTTAATTGGTGAGCTTTGGAGAAAGCGGAAAAGCTGAATTGTTCGAGATTAATCGACATTCACATTGTAGGAATTTTCCGAATTGTTCTGGGGTAATCGAGATTGTTCCGCCCGGTTTATTCTAGATTTCTTAAGTTTTTCGACATTTCTAGGATTATTCGAGATTATTAAAGATTTTCGAATTTATTCGAATTTTGTAAGGCAATGTTCTGCGCTTAGCTTTGAGTTGTAAGAATTTGCAGAGTTACACATGTTAATCTAAATGGTGCTATTTAAAAGATTTTACTGTAGGTTATTCGAAATTATTTAAGAATGGCCAGGTTATTTACGTTGTACATGGCAGGGATTAGCATTTATAGGATTTCCTTTGGTTTTACATACTAACGGATATTTGAGGACTTTAATTTTTGAGATTATTTCGAAATTCTTGAAATGCTTTATCAATATATTTAGAAGTCGTCATAGCATAGAGTTGCAAGATGATTCGTTTTATTTCAGGCCATTCAAATGAATCAAGTTCTGTTTCATCTAGTGTTCTCATCTTTTGAACGATCGCCCGAATATGTGCACAAAATTAAATCTGAGTAAAGCAATTGGTTTTCTTATAAGTTCTTAATAGTATATATTAAGCACAAATATTCTAAATCCTAACCAAAATTCCGTCTTCCCGCAATATTAAATTTCGAAGTAAAATGATTTGTTTAAAAAGCTTCGATAAGTGAAAGCTTTTAAACCTAAAGCTCTTGACAATTTTTTCAAAAACATAATTCAAGCTCATCAAACATTTGATTAAAAAACAAACATTTTTAAAAAAGCTCGAAAATGTTAAGTTCAAACCAAAAAAGTATGAATTAATTATCAGGCTTATAAGAAAATCAAACTGGTTGTAGTATGCATACATTAAAAGAATTTAGCACGTTGGGGGCGAGTAGCAGGGACAGCAGAGACGCAACGATTTCAACAACAACGTCAAGCAACACTACTTACAGTTAGTACAAATTTACGAACGAAATCTCGCCCCCCTCACAACCGCCGATGGAAAAAATAGTGGAGGGAATAATAATAGTTGTTTACAGCTTTTCAGAAAAAAGAGTTTGCGGCACCAGGAAAATTTGTGTTGTCATTGTCTTCTTACAGGTTGGAGCAGTTGGAACAGTAGATGAACTTTAAATTGTTATTGTCTTGTGCTAAATAAAATTACTAAAAAAAAAAATTATTACTAACAAATTTACTAACTATCAACTACTTAGGTGTCTGGAAACCGGTTTGAGTCTTTGTTGCTAACATTCCTTTCGCATCCCTCGATCTTGTTATATGTAATAAGGTGTACGACGGCGGCCTGGCCAGGGGCGGATATCACACTATTAGACTTATGTGTTTATCGAGATGTGGCGCCTTTCTTTGCGGAGTTAGTTTTGGGCTTCATGAAGAAATGGTGTGTCGTGTTGTAACATGGGTATAGTGGTGGTATAATACGGGAGACTTGCTTAATGCTTGATCATACATCGCAATCAATCAATCAATCAAATTAAAAGAATTGAAACAGGACTAGAACCTTCAAAATTTGTTCTCCTGAAAGGCAAACGAAGCAAGGTATTTCTTGAACGCAAAAACCTAACAGGGACACTAAAATAAAATCTATATATAATTCTTCGATGTCCGTCACGCAGTATAAAAACAAAAACAAAAAAAAAAACAAAAAGTTTGCTTATTTATAAGTAGTGCACAATTGTACATAGTACATGCATCATATTTTTCGTTTTGTGGTTTTGTTTCATTAATTTATTTTTTTTTATTGAAAATAATAAAATATAAAACAAAAGAGTATATGTATTTGAATTTATATTTTTGCCTACTTGGTTTTGTGTGTTTCAAACTGCGAAGTAAATATTTTTTTTTGATTGATACATTTCGTTGTAAATTGTCATTTCATCATTTTACTCGCATATTTAAGCGGCAGCGCACATAATTTTTTAAATTTGAAATTTTAGCACAGTTAATTTTTTTTTAATTGTATGTGCTAACTATTTTGTTGCTTTTGTGATTATTTTTTTGTTTGGTGATTTTTTTTATTACAATGGAGCGTTCCAGAATCGAAATTCGAAGAATGCAATCTAGAGAACGTCAACGTCGACATCGAGCAAATCTTACCGATAAACAGCGGCTCGCCAGTACACAAGAAAATACAAACGCTAGGCGTAATCGACGTAACCCTTCAAATTTTATTCAGATTTTTCGAAATAATTATAATGAAAATAATTGTGAGGTATCTGCACTCGGAGAAATGGTTGAATGCTGTTCACATTGTAACGCAAAGTTTTGGGATTCCGAAAAACTAAGCACGAGTACAAGGTCTGAAAAAAAGTTTTCAATGTGTTGCCTGGGAGGTAAGGTAGAGTTGCCATTATTACCGCCGGCACCTACTTTTTTTGGAAAACCTTTTGAATGGTACAGACAATCTTTCAGGTGTTTATTTTGCAAATATTAGAGCATTAAATTCATCACTAGCGTTTACATCTGTTGGAGTTAATTTTGATCAAAATTTAGCAAATGGGCAACAAGGTGTGTATACTTTTCGTATAAATGGAGCAGTTCATCATAAAATAGGGTCATTAATACCTAACTCCAATGACCGACCAAAATTTTTACAAATGTACATATATGATACTAATAATGAGTTAGAAAACCTTCATAATAATATGCCATTTCTAAATCGTCAATTATTGTCCAAGTTGCAACAAATGCAACATGAAATGAATCCATTTGTTCAACAATTTAAAATTGCATCTGAAATGGTTGCAAATAATAATCTAAATTTTACTATTCGATTACCGGAAAATCATTCGATTGACCGAAGATACCATAATATTCCTGCACCCAGCCAAATAGCTGTTTTATTGCCCGGTGATGGTAATGAGACTTACGCTCCAAGGGATATTATTTTAAAAACTACACAGGGACCATTGGCGCGAATAAGTGAAATACATCCATCATACGATCCACTTCATTATGTTTTACTATTTCCCACTGGTGCTTTAGGTTACCATTCGCAAATAGAATATCGTAACCCAACCGCCAGGAAAGTTTCACTAATTGAATTTTATGCATACCGACTAATGTATAGGAATGAAAAGGAAATTTTACATCGCTCCCGTAGACTTTTTGCTCAATACATTGTAGATTGTTATGCTAAACAAGAAGCTATGAGACTACTTTTTATTAGAAACAACCAATCAAATTTACGAGCAGAGGAGTTCAAGATGCCCTTAATGAAGGAGATGGTGATGCAGCGACTATTGGAAAAAGAATGATTTTACCATCCTCTTTCACTGGCGGACCCCGCCATATGCACCGTCTGTTTCAAGATGCTATGTCTATCGTTAGGAAATTTGGAAAACCATCTTTCTTCATAACATTTACAGGAAATCCAAACTGGGATGAAATTAAAAATGAACTGTTACCTGGCCAATGTCCAAATGATCGACCAGATCTTATTTGTAGAGTATTTCGCCAAAAATTGAAGGAATTTCTCTATGATTTACATAATCGCCATGTATTAGGAAAAGTTATTGCTTTTGTATACGTCATAGAATTTCAGAAACGTGGCATGCCACATTGCCATATATTAGAGATATTAGATGAGATCAACCGTATATATGATGTTGATATGTATGACCAAATTGTATGTTGTGAAATACCTAACTTGGAAACGGAACCAGCTTTGTACAATATTATAACAAAGGTAAATTTGCATGGACCATGTGGTGCTGAAAATCCAAGTTCACCGTGTATGCAGGAAGGGAAATGTTCAAAGGGTTTTCCAAAAAATTTCCATGACTCCACAGCGTTGGATAAAAATGGGTTTCCTTTATATAGAAGACGAAACAATGGAGTTACTTACAAAAAACGTGTAAATGGTTTTGAATATGACAATCGTTGGGTAGTTGGATACAACAAACATATGTCCAGAAAATTTAACGCACATATAAATGTCGAAATTTTTTCATCAGTGTCAGCAATCAAGTATTTGTATAAATATATTTATAAAGGCAGTGACCGTACCTTAGCTGAGGTAAGAAATATTGACGAAATTCAACAATTTATAGATGCCCGTTACATAGCTCAAGAAGAATGCGCCTGGCGAACATTAGCTTTTGAAATGCAAGATCATTTTCCGGCTGTTTTTATACTGGCTTTAAATTTGGAACAGCAGCAGCAGGTATATTTCCGAAATGATGCAACACACAATCAATTACAAAATTTAAATACGGCATCCACTTTGACCATGTGGTTTCAAAAAAACAGTGAGGATGTTGACGCACGGCAATTTAGTTATTTGGACTTTGTACACCATTACGTTTGGAAGAACAAGAAGTGGGGAAACAGATTGAGAGGTTCGAATAATATAATTGCCCGAATAAGGTCTGCTTCACCAAGAGAAGGCGACGTTTTCTACTTGAGAATTTTACTTCACCATGTAAAAGGTGCCACAAGTTTTAGTGAACTTAGAAAATATGGTAATATTGTATGCGCATCTTACAAAGGAGCATGTATTGAGCGTTGATTACTAGCCGATGATTTAGAATGGACAAAATGTTTAGAAGAGGCATCCAATTTCAAAATGCCTATTCAAATGAGACAACTTTTCGCAATGGTGTTAATTCATTGCGAGCCTAGCCAGCCACAATTATTGTGGGAAAAGTTCAAGTTAAGTCTTTGTGAAGATTTCTTGCACGAACGTCAGGTAATACATCCAAATGTGAAGCTAAATACCTCTGATATAACTTCAGCTTTGCTAGAAATAGAAAATTTTTTAAATCAGAATGGTTCTTCTCTTTCAAAATTTCCAGAAATGCCTAAATTGGATGTAAGTATGATAAATACAAGTCGAATAATACAAGATGAAATGAATTTCATTTCGCTAAATGAAAAAGAAAAATAAGAAACTAATTTTCGACTTTTTAATGATGAACAAAAACATGCTTTTGAAATTATTATGTCATCTTTAGGTACAAATTACGCTGGAACAAAATTGTTTTTTATAGATGGCCCTGGAGGAATTGGGAAATCGTTTCTGTTTAATACGTTCTTGAGTAAAATTAGATCAGAAGGTAAAATAGCATTAGCAGTAGCATCGTATGGAATCGCTGCTCAGTTACTTGATAATGGTCGAACGGCTCACAGCCGATTTAAAATTCCACTTTGTATTCATGAAACATCAACATGTAATATTTCATATCGTTCTGATATTGCAGAATTAATTAGAAAGGCAGAAATAATAATCTGGGATGAAATATCGATGGCAAGCAAATACATTTTCGAAGCTGTTGATAGAACATTTAAAGATTTGTTGAAATGCAATGAATTCTTTGGGGGTAAAGTCATTGTGTTGGGCGGAGATTTCCGACAAAATTTGCCTGTTGTACTGCGGGGAAGATCAGACATCGTAAACGCATCTATAAAAAAATCATATATATGGGAAGGAGTTAAAAAAATAAAATTGTCAACAAATATGAGAGCATTGAATTCCAGAAATGGCAGAGAATTTTCAGAATATTTATTACGCATCGGTGAAGGAAAAGAGATTGCCAACGGTTGTAAAGATAAAATTCAAATACCTCAGGAACTAACGCTTCCATTAAATAATATGGAAAGCTTAGTAAACTTCATTTACTTTGAAAATTCCAATCAACTTAATAAATCAGCATTCTTAGAAAATGCTATTCTAGCACCTACAAACAATTATGTGGATTCCGTTAACACGTACATGTTAAATAAATTAATTGGTGACGAAAAAATATACTGTAGTGCTGATGAAGTCATTGCAGAAGATAACGCAGTTATATATCCAACAGAGTTTTTGAATTCATTAGAAGTTTCCGGTTTACCACCACACAAATTAGTTTTAAAGGTTGGTTGCCCAATAATTCTCCTAAGAAATTTAAACCCATCAATTGGACTTAGTAATGGAACAAAATTGTTAATAATTAATTTTAAGCCCAATATAATTGAAGCGGAAATTTGTGTTGGCAGTAAGAAAGGAAATCGTGTATTAATACCCAGAATTCCTATGATCCCATCGGTGACGGGAACTACACCATGTACTTTTAAGAGACGTCAGTTTCCTGTCCGAGTTGCTTTTGCAATGACTATCAATAAAGCACAAGGTCAAACCCTCAACAAAGTTGATCTTTTGCTTGATACACCGGTTTTTTCACACGGACAACTGTATGTTGGAATGTCGCGTACTGGAATAAGAAATAATTTGAAAATTGTAACCGAAGAGAATAGGATTGTTAGAAATATAGTATTTAATGAAATATTTTTTGATTAAATATTTCAATTTGTTAATCTCTAAATATTCTTTCTATTAATTTAACTAATTTAAATTGAAACTTTTATGAATTCCAATTTTTGTTCATCTATTATAAATGTTGAATTAATTTTTTTTTTTATCATTCAATTTTTTATTTTTTTTTCAGTATATGGTGTCTCACATCAGTAGTATTTTTTTTTTTTTTTTTTTTTGTTTTCGCTGGCGCTACATCCCATAGAGGGATTTGGCCGCTTCATTTTGAAGTTTCGTAATCATTTTTATAACGGATAATGAGTGATTGATTCATTGATCCTACATTAACCAGCCGTGATTTTTTCATCACCCGCCGGGAATCGAACCCGGGACCTCCGGAGCTTAAAGCAAGCATGCTAACTACTGTGCCACCGGGGCGGCTGTAGTATTCTTCATTGCAATATTTCATATTATTGATAATGTAGGGGCAGATTAGAATCGACAAAAATTTTTTTCGTCCCAGAATATCTATATGTTAACCATAATTTAATATATTTTTTGTGATGAAATAAAACTATAAAGCAAAGTTACGTAGGAACGGGTAATCAACTAGTAATGATAAAAGTTCGGGCCAATTAACTCGAGAGCAAATGATATCACCGAGCGAAAACGGCATTAGTTTTTCACGCCTAACAGCTAAGGTGCATAAATTGATTAATTTCAGTCTATTTTCATATGGCTCTCGTTTAAATCTATCTTTAGAATGACATCTAGAAAGTCTTCTAAGTGCAGAAATTAAAAACTGCTTCTGTACACTCTCAATTCTATCCGAATGAGACTTATAAAACGGTTGCCAAATTATCGATAAATATTCCAGAATGGACCTTACATAAGTAACATATGTATAATGTTTTCAATGTGTAAGGATCATGAAATTCTTTGCCATACCTTTTAATAAACCCCAACATTGAATTAGCTTTGTTAATTATTAAATCTATATGCTTGTTAAAACTCAAGTTGCTCGAAAATAAAACTCCTAAGTCACGCATTATTAATACTCTACTCACAACTTCATCATACAGTATATACGGTACTTCAACACAAGATGTACGAGATTTACAGAAAGACATTACTTTACATTTGGAGATGTTTAACCTTAGTTTATTACGTACAGTCCAGTCACAAAATAAATTTAATTTATTTTGAATACGTATAGTGTCAGAAGCAGATTTTATGTCTGCTTATATTTTTATATCATCCGCATACATCAAACATTTACAAAAATTAAAACAGTCAATAAGATCATTGATGAAAAGTATACATGAAATCGGGCCAAGATGACTGCCCTGAGGGATACCAGAGGACGCTACATATGAATCCGATACAGTATCGATAATTTTAGCACATTGCATGCGATTCGTTAAGTATGAAGCAATCCAACTAAGAGGGATAAATTCATTATTCATACAATCAAGTTTTTCTAATAATAAGACATGATCCAACTTATCAAAAGCTTTTGAAAAATCCGTATAAATTACATCAACTTGAACTCTCTGGCTTAAAACATCGTAAAGGTAATTAGAAAATACCATCAAATTAGTTATGGTAGATCTACCCTGCACAAATCCTTGCTGTAAAGGGCTAACATAATTCATTTTTTTTTTTTTTTTTTATAATATGCTTTATTATGAATTCATTTAAACAAAAATTACAATGCGTTTTCCGAGATATAGTACATGAACTTTGCTACGGAATACTTTGTGGTTAATTATATACTAGTGACCTAAGCCTTATAAAAGATAATATATTTAAAGGTTACAAGATGTAGCATGAACTTAATTTTACTTAAATCTAATTTTAAAATAAATAAATAACTTAACTAATTACAATTATATAAAGGATTATGTAAATTAATTATCAATGTATTTTCAATAAATATGGAAGCTTACTATTATACTTGTTGTAATGATCAATTGCAAGCTCTTTTATCATTTTGACATTCGTTTCGGAGTGTAATCTTCTGGTGCGATATCTTTTAGGAACATTCAATTTAAGTTTTAAGAACTTATTTTGCATAACTTGTAATTTTTTGATATGAGTGTTGGCCGCATACACCCATAATGGTGAACCATACAAAATTACACTCAGAATTACTGATTTATAAAGTAGCATTTTATTATTAAATGAAAATTTACTTTTTTTATTTAGCAATGGATATAATGTAAAAAATAATTTTGAGATTTTACTGACTACAAAATTAAGATGATTTTGGAAAGTGACTTTTTGATCCAAGAGGATACCCAGATATTTAACTTTCTTCTCCCAGTTTAATGAGTGACTATTAATGATTAAATTTGTCTGGGGAAGTTTAGAAGGTAATCTACATCGTGAGAAATAAATAGCTTGAGATTTATTAGCATTAAGCTTAAGACCCCATTTTTTGAAATAAAGTGCAAGCAAATTCAAATATGTGTTTAGTCTAAAAATTATATCGTGAGAGTGAGTATCCGAGGTATATACGGCTGTGTCGTCAGCAAAAAGAGCAATTTCACAACCCTCAATCTGAGGAACATCATTCAAAAAAATACAAAACAAAATGGGACTAATCACAGAACTTTGTGGAACCCCCGAGTAAGTATGCATTAAAGACGAAGTCGAATTCAGAATCTGTACGTAGAATTTTCTATCTTCAAAGTAGGATTTAAGCATTTTGATCAAAAATAACGGAAATTTTAATTGGAATAGTTTATGTAATAGCCCCTTAATCCAAAGAGAATCAAAGTTTTTTCAAGATCCAGAAGCACCATACCTGTGGACTTATTTGACTTTCTTTCATCTTTGACATGTTGAATAATACGGTTAACCTGATGTATTGAGGAATGCTGGTGAAGAAAACCAAATTGTTGAGGAATTAGCACTAAGCCTGTTTTTGATAACGCATTCAAACATTTTACTTAAACAGTCCAGTAGATTGATAGCTCGGTAGTTATTGACATCTGACGGGGGTTTTTCAGGTTTCAGAACCGCCACTACCTTGGCCGTTTTCCACGAATTGGGAAAACAGGAAAGCTTAAAACAGCTGGAAAATAATTGGGTCAGATAGACCTACCCCGATTCCGGGAGATGTTTTATTAGAATGTTTGGAATTTTATCTGGGCCTGTAGCTTTGAATGGGCGACTGGATTTTATAATATATTTAACCTCTTCAATTGATACATTAAACTTAGACACATCAAGTTCAATGGAATCGCTAATACACTGAATATCTTGGCGGATATCATCGGATTCTGTAACACCAGATGAGATTTCGTATGATTTTTGGAAAAAATTGGCAAGAATTTTACATTTATCTGAAGTGACAATTATTTTGCTATTGTCTTGGGGATTATTTAATGGTGGAATCGCAGAATATTTTTTTTTTACATGTTTGCTTGCCAGTAAGGTTTAGAACCTTGGACGAGACATTCAAGTTTATGTTGCCATTTAACGTTAACTATTTCATATATTTTTTGCCTTATAACCTGATTTAATAGCTTTACGATATTCTTGAAGAACGGGTCACGTTTTCTCATCCATTGTCTCCGCCTAATATTGCGCAGTTTGATTAAAGATAGCACTTCATCCGAGAGTATAAGTTGATACTTAGATGATGAAGATGTAGTGGGAACAGATATATCTGCCGCTTGTTGAATACAATCTGTGAATTGAATTATGGATTCATCAATTTTATTTGTATTTAATTCACGGTCTTCAAAATCAATTGGTATAGAATTTATCTCAATAAAGTTTCTAAAAGAAGACCAGTCTGCTAGTTTGTAGTTATATGCCTTTGAAGTCGCGATGGAGTGCAAAGTTTCTGTATTGATGAAACACAGAACAGGGAGATGGTCAGAGTTCATCTCATTTTTTGTTACAACGAAGCCAACGGGGCACGAGGGGCTAGCCAAGTAAAAATCTAGTGTGCTATTGGACCCATTAGAACGATGGAATGTAGGAGTGTCTGGGAAATGTAAGACGCAATTTGACCTGGACATTAGGAAATCGTAGAGAATACGTCCACCCTTGTTAGATATACTACAATTCCAATAGGAATGACGACAATTAAAATCTCCTCCAAGTAAATAAGGTGAGTTAGAATTGGTAAGCCTACTAAGATCACTTCTGAAGTTTGGATGTTTTGAATACGGAACATAACAGCAACTAATTTTTAATGTTAAATTGGGCGTGGATACCAGAATAGATATATTTTCTATACTTTGCAATGCTAATATAGAGAGAACTGAGTGTTTGATTGAGGTTTTAATGATAATTGCAACTCCACCGCCAATTTGGATCGAACGATCATTTCTATATATCTGAAAGCGAGGGATATTAAAAGAATCCCCCGGCTTTAAAAAGGTTTCTGTGATTAGCATAACATCTATACCGCATTTGTCGAGAAAATAAATAACCTCGTGTTATGTATATATGTATAAAAAACAAAAAAAAACAAAAATTTTTTTTTTTATAATTTTTATAAACACGTCTGCGCTAATTGAAATCAACATTTGAACTGAACATAATTCATTAAAATAAACTCAAGTCTTTGCTTTACTAACATTTCAAACAATTTAGGAATGACAGAAAGAATATTGATTGGTCTATAACATGTAATATCACACTTAGAACCAGACTTAAACACTGGTCGAACAAATGCGGTTTTCCATATATCAGGAAAAATACCGGTTTGAAGACTAATGTTAAACATATAATATAACGGTACAGCTAAAGAAGGAGCATAATTTCTTAAAATGATCGATGGAATCCCATCCGGGGACCGGTGCCTTTAAACGTTTCTAGATGTAATAAACCAACCAAAATTTCCTGTTTCGTAAGTTGAAGGACATTCAACTTATCGCTTGATGGACCATCACCGAAACTAGAATCATTCTTCTTCTCAAAAACTCCCTTGAAAAAATGTACAAAAGCGTTACATATCGCCTCAGGACTTGAAATTGAGTCCCCATTGTGAGACATTACTGTTGGAAAATCTACAGATTTCCTTTTACCATCAATAAATGAAAAAAATCTTTTAGGATTACTTCTAATTTCATCCTCAATTCGTAAAATATAAATATTGTAAAGAAAATCATTAAGATATTTGAATTGTTTCCTTAACATACAATATTTTTCATAATCCGTACCATTACCAGAACGCTTAAATAACTTACTAGCCTAAGATTTACGGTGCGCAAGATTTTTCAACGAATGGTTAAACCACGGTTCACTGTACTCACAGCGTGTCGCCTTTTTGGGAACAAACTGGTAAAATCCTGCATTTACAGCACCATAAAACCGTTCAACAATTTCGGAAATATTCTTTTTATTATTATTATTATTCACTAAAAAATCAGACCAGACAATTTTACCAAAATATTCATCAAGGGACACAAAGTCTGCATTCAAAAAATCAAATTTAACATCCTTAACAATAAATTCAGCTATGCTATATTCTAAAAACTCCCTCCCAAGTCAGCACAAGCTATCACATGAACTGATTGAATTGATGTAAACACCAGATCGAGAATACGACCCATGTTGTTCCGAACAGTATTAATTTGTTGAACGCCAAAACTTGACAATACATCCAAGACTTTGTTTGATATCAAATCATTAGAAGATCCAACGAAAGCATTATCTACGTACATGGATCCACTTAATTTTAGGTAAATTAAAATCACCAACTATTAAAATTTGATCGTCTTGTAGCATGAACGGCAATATCTCCTTCGTAATCAATTCTGTAAAGCTTATATAGACATCCCCAGCACTGCCGAACGGCCAAAGTTACACCAATTTGATTTGAAAACGGGAGCTTATAGTAATCTGTTGGTGTGAGCAGCTTGCGATGTGGAAACTAGAAAAATACATAACCGCGACTGAAAATAAATTCTTGTTTCCCTCACTTGAGCCAAACCAGCCAGTCTCTATAATCAATTAGTGTTCGTTCGACTTGTAGTTTTTCATTTAGCGGATCTTTTGATTACCAGTAAACGGTAAATACAAATGAAATTTACAGGTTTAATTTGGAAAACTATTTTAAATATAAGGAAAATGCAAATTCTAACTTAATTTTGCAACTAGTGATGGTGTTTTTTTTCTTGGTTGTGTTTGGTGGGATTCTCCTAATTTTGGAATTCTCGCTTCCCGATTATTTCGCTGTTTCAGGTTTCGTTTCATCTTTTGATGACTTTTTAAAATTTCTCAAGATTTTTGGAGTTTATTATCTAAATGAGATGTGCGATGTTTGAGACTTAATTGGTGAGCTTTGGAGAAAGCGGAAATCTGAATTTTCCGAATTGTTCTGGGGTAATCGAGATTGTTCTGCCCGGTTTATTCTAAATTTCTTAAGTTTTTCGACATTTCTAGGATTATTCAAGATTATTAAAGATTTTCGAATTTATTCGAATTTTGTAAGGCAATGTTCTGCGCTTTGAGTTGTAAGAATTTGCAGAGTTACACATGTTAATCTAGACGATCTTGCTGTAGATTATTCGAAATTATTCAAGAATGTCCAGGTTATTTACGTTGTACATGACAGTGATTAGCATTTATAGGATTTCCTTTGGTTTTACATACTTACGGATATTTGAGAACTTTAATTTTTGAGATTATTTCGAAATTCTTGAAATGCAATCAATATATTTAGAAGTCTTCATAGCATAGAGTTGCAAGATGTTATGTTTTATTTCAGACCATTCAAATGAATCACGTTCTGTTTCATCTAGTGTTCTCATGTTTTGAACAATCGCCCGAATATGTGCACAAAATTAAATCTGAGTAAAGCAATTGGTTTTCTTACAAGCTCTTAGTTTACATTGAGCACAAATATTCTAAATCCTAACCAAAATTCCGTTTTCCCTTGCAATATCAAATTTCGAAGCAAAATGGTTTGTTTAAAAAGCTTCGATAAGTGAAAGCTTTTAAACCTAAAGCTCTTGACAATTTTTTCAAATACATAATTTAAGCTCATCAAACATTGGTTTAAAAACCAGAAATTATTTAAAAAGAGCTCAAAAATGACCGCTGTGAATTTTATCCTAAACTTTACCTAAAACAACAACACCAACTAAAAAAACATGATTGTGTTAGTAAAATGCATACATTTAGGCGATTGCATAAAGAATTGAATTTTTAAAAATTTTTAATAATGTTTTTTATATTAATAAAAGTAAATTATTAAACGTATAATTAAGGAATAAAATGTGATTTATGTAAATATATTGGATACAAATTATTTACAAAATTATAACTTAAAATTTCGAAATACGATTTTAAGTATGCTAATTCCATATTGGGAAGGGGTGTCGAACTTGACGTAATACTAAACAGGGTTATAGGTCGTTCTCATCAGTTTCCCTAACGAGGTAGTAAGATGTATATATCAGCCAACTAATCAGCGATTTGTAGAATTTTATCATGGATTTTGCATATTGAAATTTGCATTTTTTTACCGGAACCACACACCATATTTCCCGTTGGGGAAATTTGACGTAATACTAAACGCATTTATAGGTATTGCTTCATTGGTGACAAGATGTAGGCCTAATTGAACTACTGACCAAGTTTTAGAATTTTGAAATTTGAATTTTAAAATAATACTAAACGCCCCTTTTTTATTTAGGAAACATTTTGGATAAACTTCACATGCATCAAAAATGTTAAGTTTTTTTTTTAACTTTTATTTATTTGGCATAATACATATAATACAAAGGGTAATTTTACACTTAATTAGTAACTAAAATTTTGAGCTTAACCTCCTTGGCTTTACTTCAAATATGATTTTCTTTTTTTCTTTAAGTTTTAAAATATTTATTTATTTATTTATTTTATTCCGTTTTTATTACAACATGACAACTAGGTCATTTTACGCAATTACACTGTAATTACATTGTATAAACAGCAACAAATCCACTTAATCTACATTAGTTTGTACCACAGATCAGTAAAAGAAGAAAAATTATATAAAAAATACGAAGAGATAAAATAAAACTAAAACTAAAACTAAGTCTTTAGATTTATAACTAATTATAAGTAACTGTAAACCAATAATTACATACAGCTATAGATTATTAAGATAATTCACGCATTCCACCCTAAACCTGTCCAAACGTGTTAAACATTTAATATGTGTTGGAATAGTATTCCATAGCCTAGCACCTCTCCTTATAAATGACCCTTTCATATAATTAGTACGAGTGTTTGGCAATATTATGTTTTGTGTCCGTAATGACTGAGCAAATACAAGCTTATCATACAGATATTGAGGTTGACGAGTTATAATAATTTTGTACATAAAAACTAGAATTTTAAGATCTAAATAATTATCCAAAGAGCATCCAAAAATCTTATTATAGTAAGGTGTCAATCGATCCCTGCGTTTTAATTCAAAAATGTATCTTAGGCATGAATTATACACTCTTTTAATTTTGGTAAATAAGCAAAAACTTAATTCGGAAAACACTAAATCACAATAAAACAGATTATGTACTAAGAATTAAAGATCATGCTAAGAGCATCCTGACCTTGATAGGAGTAAATGCAGAGTTACGCCAAAGCATTCGCAGCCCATTGAACATTTTCTGCATAATTGAATTCACATGCACATTCCAATCCAAGTGTTTATCCAAGGTCACACCCAAATTCCTTACTGATTCACTAAAAGGTATATTGTCATTACCAACTCTAACCCAAGATAAGTCCACGTCATAAGTAAAAAGATTACGCTTCTGGGAAAACATAATCACCTGGGACTTTTTCGAATTTAATAACAATTGATTCTCCGTCGACCACTCAATAATATTATTAATATCCCTGTTCATATATGCAATTACTTTATTAGTAGCTACCATTCTATCACAATTATCAATCTCAATTTCACTAAAAATTTGGAGATCATCCGCAAACAAATGATAGTGAGAGTGTCGAATAGAACTTCCAATATCGTTTATATACATTGCAAATATTAAGGGCCCCATAATAGATCCCTGAGGGACACCAGTAGGCAGAGGCAAATAACTAGATTTAACTCCATTAACTTCAACAAATTGAAAGCGATCAGTTAAATAAGATAATATTAATTCCGACGCATTAGATGAAAAACTGAAGCAGTTTCTCAATTTATAACAAAATTTAACGAATGATATCAGAGCCTTCTAGAGTATAGAGCCATAATCTTAATGACGTATTTTTTACAAGCTTTTTTAGTGGTATAACTTTTCACCGATTTCCATAGGAATCCATAGTAAAAATGGTGTTTTTAACTTCTAGTTTTTCAAAGAAAAAAGCAAAAATATTATAAAATGTTTGTATAAAAGTGTTCTACATATCTTTAAGAACAATATACAAGAAGGCCATATTGGTATTAAGTAAATATTAATAGCAGAAATATTAAAATTAAATTATTTCTAAAATATATTTTTTCGAATTTCCATTTTGAAAAATAAATCAAAGTTGGCTCTGACAAATTAAAATAATACTTGCTAAATTTATCTTTAGTTTTACTAGCGTACGTAAGATGTCTAAAATGGTAACAGAAAAATACGAAAAAAAATTATTTAATCGCAAAATTATCACACGTTCCTGTATTTTGTGAATTTGTTTTGCTTTTCCTACAATTTTTGAGCTTGAAATTTCCCCAGGTGGTGTCAATTAGTATGATTTTTCAAAATTTTTACGGCTATCACTGCCATCTATGTAATGTGTATTGACTTAAATGACCAAACGAATCGTAGTAAGCTTTTATTTTAATTTGACCAAACGATAATCATATACGTATGTTGAAATGAAATATTGAATATTCATATACGTATGTTGAAATTCAAACATTTATGAAAGTATTTCAGAAATCATAATTAAGAATTTGTAACGTTTTCATTTAAAAATTGGTCTTAGGAAAAAAAGTGATTTCCCATATGTTTTGTGTGTTTTACTATGAAAAGTTTGGTTTTTTCCTCGTTTCTAATTCCCTTATAAAAGCTCAGATTTTTTGATTATGGCTCTGTAAAATACAGGGTGCTCTGATGATATACAGTTAAAAGCTTTACTGAAATCAAGTAGGCATAGCAGGACATAATTACCCCTGTCCAAACAGCTCCTAACAAATTCCATCAAATCCACTAACACCGTTGCAGTACTATGTCTTTCTCTAAACCCTGACTGCTGAGAAGATAATAAATTACTTGTATTAAGGTATTGTTTAATCTGATCAGAAATAATTCTTTCGAACACTTTTGAAAGAACTGAAAGTTGAGCGATATGTCTCACATCGGACACTAATGCAGGCTCCTTAACTTTAGGTAGCCCAATAACTTTACTAACTTTCCACACTTTAGGATACTATTTATATTCCACAATACTATTAAACAAATACGTTAAATGAGGTACAATCACAGGAGCTATAATTTTTAAAAATCTTAGTGGTAAATTGTCAGCACCCATTGCATTAGACGTTAGAGAGCCTATTGTCTTAAGAACATCGTCATCAGACATAATATTAAAATTGAAACAATTAGAGTTATTAAAAGAGGTCCCAGTCTCCGAATGCTGCACCAGATTCATTATTGCCACTTTAACAAACTCCTCATTAAGTTCATAAGGAGAAAATTTTGAAACAACCTCAGATGAATCCTTCGTTTTAAACCCATATTTGTCCAAATTCCTCCACAATAATTTAGTGCCAAGTTTGGGATCCAACTTATCACGCAAAAAATTTCTCTTAGCCCATCTCACCATCTTATTAAGTTCTTTTTCATAACATTTATAGGTTCGTTTGTCTTCTTCACAACGAGATCGTTTCCATACATTTTTAGCCATATCAACAAGTTGTTTTTTAGATAGGCTCGAGTTTTTTCTTAATCAGTTTAAAGGGAGCATACTGATGCAGCCATGTCGAGATTTTATCATATAAAAACTCAAACTCCCCATCAATTGTATTAATTCTACTCAATTCAGTCCAATCAACATTAAGTATATCACAATGAAGGCAGGGAACATCCATATTATCATAGTTGCGCACAAACTTAATCTCATCATTGAATTAAACCGGTATGTTAAAGTCAATTGATATAAGATCATGATCAGTGAAGGGTGACTGATGAAAATTAGATGTTTTTAATTGGGTGTTAGAAACAATGTAATCCAGAAGTCTTTTAGTAGTATCACAAACTCTTGTTGGTTGAGTTTGCGTTGTATGCAAATTAAGTGAATCAAAGATATTCCTTAATTCACGGCTTTCAACCCACCAAAATAACCATATCAAAATTCACAACTAAATTAGACAATAGCTCACTCAATTCATTAAGAGGAAGGTCCCGAACATGCATATAAGCAACACAAACAACTATTTTTAAAAAATTAATACTAAAATCAATTGTTAGATACTCTAAAGTCTCAGAAGAACCCTTTGAATGTATCTTCACATGATAATATTTAAAAAAGTCACTACGTACATAGAACGCAACTCCATCACCTCTTCTTCCCACTCTATCATTCCTGAGTAACTTATACCCATCTATTTCAACACTTTTACAAGTATGCGAGGATTTAAGATTTGATTCAGACACTCCAATAATATGATGGGAAATGTGCTTAAATTCCATTCTCAATTTATCAATATTCGCCGAAACACTACGCGCATTAATATGAGATACTTTCAAGCAATTTATCGCTAACGGGGAAATGCTAGGTAAACTATTAAAAAAGCTCATAATCACAACCACAATGACAAGCCAGGATACAATGCTTGAAAAAACAATAAGCAAAAAAAAAAATATATAAGATAAACTATAAAATCTGAAGACTGTAAAACTATCAACTACTACATTTAAGATTAACTTAATAACTAAATTCAAAAGTTTACAATACATATTTAATAACTAAACTGAATAAGGCTAAGAACAAAATTTATGCTAATCATGCACTAAATGTACTCAACGATAAGGCTATAAGAACAAAATATATAAACTAATCATGCACATACTGTACAAGATATGTATTAACCAATAACTAAATGTTGAACTGAATCAACTGAATCAAACATCTAAACCATTATTTTTTAAATTGAACTAATTCTTCTGCAGATCGCACAATTTTCGGTCTATCATTAGCTACCGCAATAATAGCTACCATACCTCTTCTTATAACCACATTTGATACCGTTCCCGCTGTTTTCATCAACTTCGCTTTAACTAGAATGTTCTTGGCTTCCTTAGACAGATATTCATTGATGTATATCCTCGATTTTGGAAATTTGTCGTCAATGCATGTTATCCATAATGGTTTATTCTTTAAGTACTTAAGATAAGTAGACATAAAATGATTCCTCTTCAAGTGCATGAAGAAGCTAACCTTTATAACTGACGGACCTCCACCATTCTTTCTATGTATCCTAAAAACATTCTTTATATCGTCAGCATTAAACTTATGTACACCCACCTCAACAGCCATATTTGTCAAAAATAGGTGATCAGAAATGTTGGCCGTATCTGGAATACCGTAAAAGCATCAACACCCTTTGATTTTTCCCGTTCATCCCGCCTTTTATAAAGCTCGAATTGCTTCTCAAGAAAACAATCCATTCCACCAATTTCGATGTTTCAGATGACAAACTCGCCTTCACATCAGCTATGGCATTATCACAGTAACTAGTAATTTTCGGCCACATCGCATTCAATTGCTTTGACACCCAATCCTCAATATCATCCTTATTCCCTAGTTTAACCTTCTTAACCTCAGCATCTTTAGCTTTGCTCAAGCCAGCCAGAACTCTAGTGAGGTTACTGTCCGCAATGCAACGTGGACAAAACCATTTAGCTTGATTTAAGATGTTCAAATTCCACATCCGTTTTGACATCGACACATTCCGAATGAAACCACTTCAAACAGCCATTAAAATTCAGCCAATTTTGCCTATGCATAGAAGACTTACGCTGAACTTCTTTTTTATTACAAACTGCACATTTTTCGCCCATAGTTAATTGAGGTTATGTTATATTATAAGTATTAAAATTAAAATTTTAGTTAAATCCACCTTTACTTATAGATTAATTAATTAGTTATTATAAGCTTTCACAACTTTAAGCAGCCTTATACCAGTTTATAGCAAAAAATGTATTAAAACATTAAATTTATTAATTAAATACGGACCAAATAAAATTTGCACATGTACAACCAATGTCAAACACAATTTTTTATATGTGGGGGACATCGTAATATAATTTAAATAGAATATTTAATCTAGTAGTTTGCCATCTTATTCTACCTTAACCTAAATACTTAAACTAATCAAAAGTTAAACATTCAATTTTAATTTAAGTTATAAATTAATTCGTTATTAACATTATATGTCAGATGGCAATAATACTTTTATCTAGCTTCAGAAATTAAATCTTCTATAAACCTCATATCGATTTCACGATGAACTCTTATCGTTCTGTATGGAATAGGAACGAATCTGAATTTTATTTCAATTTGTGTTTTTTGCGTTGAACCATATGGGTGAACCATATAGAATAACGCTCAAAACCATTACTTTATATAGTAGTATTTGATTTCCGAAGCTAAGTTGACTATTCTTATTTAGAAGTCGATATAGGACTTTTAACAATTTTTCACATTTTTCTGTAATATGGTTCAGATGGTTCCCAAAGGTCAACTTTGGATCAAGAATTAGGCCTAAATAGCGTACGTCCGATTTCCATTGAAGTTGAGCACCATTCAGGACTAAAGGTAGCTGCGGAATTTTTTCTGGTGCACGACATCTTGTAAAGTAAATGCTTTCACATTTACTAGTATTTATATTTAGTTTACAATTTGTGAAATAAGAGTTAAGTGCATTTAGATAGCCGTTAAGTTTGGATATTATGTTATTGACGAGAACATTGGAGTGCGATATACTGCAGTATCATCAGCAAATAAAGCTAATTGGCAGTCTTCAAATCTAGGAATATCATTAATAAATATGTTAAATAACAGAGACCAGCAGGAATATT
Organism: Tipula vernalis; assembly: GCA_958295665.1. Classification (NCBI taxonomy): domain Eukaryota; kingdom Metazoa; phylum Arthropoda; class Insecta; order Diptera; family Tipulidae; genus Tipula; species Tipula vernalis. Next base: position 263,563,186 of record OY282559.1, read on the forward strand.
CATTAGACTGGATTTTTCATTTTATATTTGTACATAAAACTTCCTGTTCTTTAAGTAGGAATCACAAAATTGCACGTTGTCATTTTGTGGATAAGACCGTTGATCCATACTATATCAAAAGCTCGATAGAGGTCTAACAATGCCAGCCCTGTGGATTTTTTATTGATACTATTTTCCCTTACGTATTGTACTATTCTGTGCACTTGATGTACCGCATAATGCCCAGATCTGAAACCAAATTGCTGATTTATAAGGAATTTGTTATCTTCCATGAATGATTGTAATCGAATTTTGATAAGTTTCTCAAAAATCTTGCTTATAGAGCTTAGAAGGCTTATATGCCTATAGTGTTCAGGATTATTGGATTCCTTATTGGGTTTGAGAATTGGAGTAACTTTTGCTATTTTCCAGGAATTTGGGAAATAACACAATTTTAAACAACTATTAAAAATTAGCAGGAGAATTTTAACACCACAGTCTGGCAACTGTTTTAACAAAATGTTAAGTACCCATAATTATGAGTGGATTGATAAACATAATGAAAGCTTTGTACACTTTTGTGAGTTTAACAATAGTTTTACTGTGGTTTCACCTTCCTGAATTTGCAGTGGCTGTATTGGACTTCTTTTCGTTTTAACAAACTTAGTAGTATTCCAATATTTTTTGGATCCCTTTTCAAGGTCCATAAGCTGGGCTTGCCAGGATTTGTTCAGTAAGTCTTAGATCTTATGTTTTATTACTCTGGTTAGCATGTTAACAAAGCTTTTAATAGTTTTACTTCTGGTCCTAAGCCATGTGCGCCTTAAACAATTTCTGAGCTTGATTTGAGCCAGTATAGTTTCTGTTAAATTTATTTTATTTATGTTAGTCAATGGGGTGACAGGAATTGAGTTGTCTCTAGCATTTTTAATGGACTCTAAAAATAAATCGATCATCGAGTCAATTTCAGGAGAAGTGTTCAAGAGATTTGTTTGATCAAAACAATTTAGTGACCCCTCTATATGCTGTTTGTATTTAGTCCAATCACCGCTGGAGTAATTAAATCGGTAGTTGATTGGGTTTTTATAAGCTAGACTGAAATTGTAAGCACATACGACTGGGAGGTGTTCTGATATGCCAGTTCAGGTAGACTTTTAATTGCCATTATATGTTCTGGTTGGTTTGTTAAGAAGAAATCTATAATACTAGGAGTAGAATTGGGTCTAACAAAGGTCGGATCCAATGGTGCCACGATAGAGCAATTTTGAGAGCTACTTATGTGATTATGAAGATTCCGACCACCTTCATTAGACTTGACACAGTTCCACATGGGATGTCGGCAATTAAAATCGCCTCCTAAAATGTAGTTTGTTCGATTTTGAGTCAATTTTTGTATTTCGCTTTTAAAAGTGGGTCCATCTGTTTTTGGACAATAACATGCGGTAATTCGAACGGAAGTTCCATTTACATGTTTAACTGATATCGCGGGATTTTCAATAGTTGAAAGATTTTGATCCGTCAATTCCGTTTCCGTGAATAACATAATATCTATATTATACATTGTCAAAAAATGTTGTAACTCAAGTTTTTTAGGTCGAACGCTTTGTGCATTCCAGGTGGCAATTATTAATGATTTATCTAAATGCATATTTTAAAGCTATTTCGGTTATTCTAATAAATTGTTCTTCTCTAGAGTTGCAATTTTTAATTCCATTCACTATTTCTTTAAAAATTGTTAAGAGTTCGTTCGCACTAAACAAAATATCCGGGTTAGCTGAGCCTTCATTTAAAAGGGCAGAAGCATAAGTAGTGTTTGAACTATTAATAGAGTTAGTATAGTGAGAATTTGGTATTACCTCTTTTGTTAAACCAGGGAAGTTATCTCTATTTAAGTTAAAACTATTTGAAGGTGATGTTGTTTGATGAGATTGTTGCATTTGATTCCACCTTGCTTGTTGTTTTCGAATTTGAAGATACTCCTCACGTTTAGGGCACATAATCGAGTTTGCCGGATGATTATCCTGGCAGTTGGTACAAATATGTTTATTCGTATTATTTTTAATAGACAATCATCTTCCTTATGAATGGTGCCGCAGTAATTGCATTTTCTAGTCATGTGACAGTTTGCTTCACCACGACCATAACGGAAACATCGTCTGCATTGGGTGACCCTACCCGCCGTCTGCTTTGCAACATCCCATCGCACTACAGTATGAGCAACATATTTGTGGTTCCTCAATTGGTTAAGATTGTATTCCCCTTTTTTAAATGATATACCGTGAGTATGCCGTGGCATCTTGTTTTGAAATTGTTTTATGCATTTTAGTGGGTTTGAGATTTATATCCGATAAATATTTCAAAAATTCGTTGTCTTCCATAGTGTGAAGGCCATATAATATGAATGTACTCAATTTAAGGTTGTCCATCGTAAATGAATAAAATTCTGTTTTGTTTTCGGCAAGCCATTGTTTAATATTATTGAAGTCAACGAGTTTTTCAACAGTAATTTTCCTACCGGTCTTTAAATTTTTGATGAGATATTGTTTAATCCCGTTACTTTCCATATATTTATGGATTAAAGCTGAATTTGCAGGCGTCATTATAGGTGGTAACTTAGTTGGTTTGGGCTTAGAAACCTTTGTTTTTATTTGAGATTCACTCATTGTGTTAAATAACTCAAAACGTTGACTAGTAGGAACGTTATATACACTTCCATTATAATTTTTTCAATTTTTTATGATAAGGTGCACCAATAGGTTCAGACTGTCTATCCACAGACACATCCTCTATTCAGCCCCATAATGGGGGACCGATCACGCACTTCACTAATTTTCACTTATATATAGTTTATTCAACTTCCCGTTAGACAAATATTAAATGTAATTTGTAGAACAAAACAAATAATAAATTTTGTATCACAATAGGATGCACTGTTCGAGAGGCATACATAAACTGATTGCAAGATGTTTCGTTTTATTTGAGGCCATTCAAATGAATCACGTCCTGTTTCATCTAGTGTTCTCATCTTTTGAACGATCGCCCGAATATGTCCACAAAATTAAATCTGAGTAAAGCAATTGGTTTTCTTACAAGCCCTTAATAGTTTATATTGAGCACAAATATTCTAAATCCTAACCAAAATTTCGTCTTCCCTTGCAATATCAAATTTCGAAGCAAAATGGTTTGTTTAAAATGCTTCGATAAATGAAAACTTTTAAACCTAAAGCTCTTAACAATTTTTTCAAATACATAATTTAAGCTCATCAAACATTTGATTAAAAAACAAAAATTTTTAAAAAAGCTCAAAAATGTTAAGTTCAAACCAAAAAAGTATGAATTAATTATCAAGCTTAAAGCTGATTGGAAACAAATATTCTAAATTTGTCTCAAAATTCCGAGGCCTTTTTCAATACCGAATTTCGGAGTAAAATGATTTGATTCAAAAAAAGCTTATATTATAATACCAAGTTTCCTAGTAAAATGGTTTGGTTTGACTAAAAGCTCTTAATAGAACAAAAATACTAAAATGTCCCTAAATTGCGTTACCCTTTATAAAATCGAATTTCCGAGTAAAATGGTTTGGTTTAGAAATTTTTTCTAATTGAAAGCTCTTAAAACTAATAGTTCTTGTAATTTTTTGCCAAACATAATTTTTTCCCATAAAACATTTTAACAAAAACCTGAAATTATGAAAAGGCTCACAAATGTTAAGTTCACGCCCAAAAGGTATATTTTAATTATCAAGCTTAAAGCTCATTGAACACAAACATTCTAAATTTTCCCTAAAATTCCACCTTCCTTTATAATATCAAATTTTAGAGCTAAATGGTTTGGTTTGAAAACCTATTAAAACTAAAAGCTTTTGATGATTGATGAATAACTTTGAGAACAAATATTCTAAATTTTAGCCAAAATTTCATTACCCTTTGTAAAATCATAGTTCTGAGTAAAATGGTTTGGTTAAAAAATCTTTGATAATTGAAAGCTTATAAAATTTAAAGTTTTTCATTTTTCCAAATACATAACACATTTTAGCAAAAAATTAAAACTAAGAAAAAGGCCCAACGTTAAGAGTTAAGTTAAAACTAATAGACAATTTTTGCAAATACAAATTTTATGCTTATACAATTTTTTTATCAAAACTTACGGGTAATTCGATATTTGAGAACTTTCAAGAATATTCAAGGTACTTTGAAAATTCGACATTATTGAGATTATTTCGAAATCCTTGATATTTTTCAAATTATATTCGAAATTTATCATCATTTATCGATATATTTAGAAATCATCCTAGCACTGAGTTTCAAGATGTTTCGTGTCATCTACTCTCAAAATCACATACTTTTAATTAATGCGAGACTATACAATAGGAAGAAATAAGCTTTTCACTAAAAGCTTTGCTTGTTCATTGATATAAAAAGCATTTTTAGGGTCCCAAAAAATGTTGTGGGGGGCCTGAAATTTGTAGTTACGCCACTGGCTGTGTCTAAAAGTCTCCCTTTCTTTTTTTATTTTTTTATTTTACTTTTTTTTTATTTAATATTACAACTGATTTACAAATCATTTAGTAATTTATCTTTCTTAAATGAAGATTCACATATGACAGGCAGTAGCCCAATGGTTACTCCCGTTTCAATTTACATAGTAATTATTTTTCTCTATCCTAATTAAATACAATTGCCCAATTCCAAAGGTTCCTGCCTTTGAAGTCTTCTTACTGCATTGGTGGTATCCAACAAACTTCGTATGTCTGTATTTTGGTGCCGAGATATCCGCTGAATGTGTTTCTTCGCATGATTTTGTATTTCTTCACTTACATATTCCATGTTTAAGTCCCTATGCAGGTTATCATTTCTAATATACCATGGTGCGTTTACAATGACACGCAGCACTTTGTTTTGAAAACAATGAATCATTTGTACATTTGTCTTCTTGGTACAACCCCAAAGTTGAATACCGTAGGTCCATACTGATTTAAGTATTTGCTGATATAATATCAATTTGTTATGTATTGTAAGCTCAGAGTTTCTACCTATTAGCCAATACATTTTCCTATATTTGATGTTCAATTCTTCTTTTTTCTTTTTAACATGCTCTTTCCATCTAAGCTTGCAATCCAGAGTCATGCCGAGGTATTTGGCTGTATTTGCATTTGGAACTGGCCTTGAATTAAGTTTCACTGGAATCCAGTTAACTTTCTGGTTTGTGAAGTTTACGTGAACCGATTTTGCTTCGTTTAGGCTAATGAGCCATTTCTTTGTCGAACTACTCACTGTGTCCGTTGCTTTTTGAAGTTTGGTCGTTGCTTCTGATATACACTTTCTAGTCGCCAGAATAGCTGTATCGTCTGCAAATGTTGCTATGGTGGCACCTTCTGCATTTGGCATATCTCTGTTGTACAGGATGTACAATATAGGACCAAGTACGCTACCCTGTGGTATGCCTGCTGATATTCTCTTTAGTTCAGAGTACTCTCTGTTATATTTTACCCGGAAATGTCGGTCTGAGATATAAGATTTAAGAATTTGATAGAACTGTTTAGGTAGATTTCGATGTAATTTAAATTCATGTCCTTGGTGCCAAACTTTGTCGAAAGCTTGTGCTACATCTAAGAAGATGCTGGAGCATATCTTCTTATTCTCAAGTGCGTCTTCGATTATATACGTTATTCTGTGAACTTGTTCTATCGTAGAGTGATTTTCTCTAAATCCAAATTGGTGTGGTGGAATCAAATTTCTCTCTTCTATTATTGGCTTGAGTCTCTTGAGCAGTAATTTTTCAAATAATTTTGAAATTAAAGGAAGTAGTGAAATCGATCTGTACGACTTTTTATCGTTCGCTGGTTTGCCTGCTTTGGGGTTCATAATTACTTCAGCAACCTTCCATTGTCGTGGGACATATTTTAGTCTGAAGACACCATTGATAATTTGAACCAATTTTCGTAGTCCCTTCTCGGGAATGGCTTTTACGACTCGTTCAGTAATTAAATCATATCCTGGAGCTTTTTTTGCGTTCAAATTACACTTGATCTCATTTTTTAATTCCTGTAATGTTACACATCGAATATTATATTCATCAATTTTGCTAACTGTTATTCTGTTTGCCTAGGTAACGGTTGAAAGGTGTCTTCCAAGTGAGCCGCAAATAAAATAGTTTTTTGCTTGTCGCTTTTGGCCCAGGTTCCTTCCCACATGTATTTTGCTTCTTTTTAATCCCTTTGTTGCTTTCCAAAGAGAGTAATCAGTATCTTTATGTTAATAGTTTAGTTCTTAATTTCTTTTATAAGTTGTTTTAGTTTATTGCATAGAAAATTGAGGATTTTTTTTTCCGAGGCGCGTGTCCTTTGCCAGGTCTTTCTTACCTTCCGTTTCTCTCTAACTTACTCCCTGACCTCAATAGGATCATTTTGATTCCTACGGGATTCGGTGTGACTAGCAGGAGAACTTTCCCATGCTGCTTGTTGAATTGTACTGTTAAATACCTCTAGTTCGGCTTCCAACTGTACCGGTGTTTTAATCGGCACTCGTAGATTTATTTGCATTTAAATTAGTTCTTGGAATAGGTTCCAGTTAGTTCTATTATTTGTTAATTTAGGCAGGTTATCCTTATTAATTATCATTGTGCTGAGAGTCATGATAACAGGTGTATGATCGGAATATATCCCTTCGCTGTTTTCGATGCACATGTAATCCTCGAATATCCCTTTCGTTACATAGAAATCAATGAGATCTGGTATTGTATTTATATCAGCAGACCAGTATGTTGGTTTACCTCCAGAGTGGAACTATGCGAATGAAGTTTATCCTAAAATAAAACTAGAATTAACAACAACAACAAATGTACATATGTATGCGTTAAAAAAGTATACATTCGGGCGAAAAATATAAAATATTTTTTATAATAATATCCGAATGAAATATATTTATTAAATACATAAGAAAATCGATATTTCAAGATTTTCAACGATCGGCACACATGTCATCAATAAGCTTGTGTGTACACATTAACCATGCCAACCCGTTTGAAAAGTTATTGGGGTTTACCTAGTTAATCCTAGATTATTCAAGAACGTGAAAAGTTTTGTCTTAAGCATGTCTAAGAAAATCAATATCTTGAGATTTTCACCGATCGGCAAACATCTCACTTTGATATTTCGGTAGGCCTACGTGTATGCTTTGATCATGCCAACCCGTTTGAAAAGTTATTGGGGTTTACCTAGTTAATCCTAGATTTTTCGAAAATGTGACCAATTTTTATCTTAACAGAATGTCTAGGAAAATCAATATCTTGAGATTTTCACCGATCGGCAAACATCTCACTATGATATTTCGGTAGGCCTATGTGTGTACTATGATCATGCCAACCCGTTTGAAAAGTTATTGGGGTTTACCTAGTTAATCCTAGATTTTTCGAAAATGTGACCAATTTTTATCTTAACAGAATGTCTAAGAAAATCAATATCTTGAGATTTTCACCGATCGGCAAACATCTCACTATGATATTTCGGTAGGCCTATGTGTATGCTTTGATCGCGCCAACCCGTTTGAAAAGTTATTGGGGTTTACCTAGTTAATCCTAGATTATTCAAAAACGTGAGAAGTTTTGTCTTAAGCATGTCTAAGAAAATCAATATCTTGAGATTTTCACCGATCGGCAAACATCTCACTATGATATTTCGGTAGGCCTATGTGTATGCTTTGATCATGCCAACCCGTTTGAAAAGTTATTGGGGTTTACCTAGTTAATCCTAGATTTTTCGAAAATGTGACCAATTTTTATCTTAACAGAATGTCTAAGAAAATCAATATCTTGAGATTTTCACCGATCGGCAAACATCTCACTATGATATTTCGGTAGGCCTATGTGTATGCTTCGATCGCGCCAACCCGTTTGAAAAGTTATTGGGGTTTACCTAGTTAATCCTTGATTTTTCGAAAATGTGACCAATTTTTATCTTAACAGAATGTCTAAGAAAATCAATATCTTGAGATTTTCACCGATCGGCAAACATCTCACTATGATATTTCGGTAGGCCTATGTGTGTGCTATGATCATGCCAACCCGTTTGAAAAGTTATTGGGGTTTACCTAGTTAATCCTAGATTATTCAAAAACGTGAAAAGTTTTGTCTTAAGCATGTCTAAGAAAATTAATATCTTGAGATTTTCACCGATCGGCAAACATCTCACTATGATATTTCGGTATGGCTATGTGTGTGCTATGATCTTGCCAACCCGTTTGAAAAGTTATTGGGGTTTACCTAGTTAATCCTAACTAAGACATTCTGCTAAGATAAATAATGGTCACATTTTCGAAAAATCTAGGATTAACTAGGTAAACCCCAATAACTTTTCAAACTGGTTGGCGAGATCATAGCACACATATAGCCCTACCGAAATATCATAGTGAGATGTTTGCCGATCGGTGAAAATCTCAAGATATTGATTTTCTTAGACATGCTTAAGACAAAACTTTTCACGTTTTTGAATAATCTAGGATTAACTAGGTAAACCCCAATAACTTTTCAAACGGGTTAGCACGATCAGAGCACACACATAGGCCTACCGAAATATCATAGTGAGATGTTTGCCGATCGGTGAAAATCTCAAGATATTGATTTTCTTAGACAAGCTTAAGACAAAACTTTTCACGTTTTTGAATAATCTAGGATTAACTAGGTAAATCCCAATAACTTTTCAAACGGGTTGGCATGATCAAAGCACACACATAGCCCTACCGAAATATCATAGTGAGATGTTTGCCGATCGGTGAAAATCTCAAGATATTGATTTTCTTAGACATTCTGTTAAGATAAAAATTGGTCACATTTTTGAATAATCTAGGATTAACTAGGTAAACCCCAATAACTTTTCAAACGGGTTGGCATGATCATAGCACACACATAGGCCTACCGAAATATCATAGTGAGATGTTTGCCGATCGGTGAAAATCTCAAGATATTGATTTTCTTAGACATTCTGTTAAGATAAAAATTGGTCACATTTTCGAAAAATCTAGGATTAACTAGGTAAACCCCAATAACTTTTCAAACGGGTTGGCATGATCAAAGCATACACATAGGCCTACCGAAATATCATAGTGAGATGTTTGCCGATCGGTGAAAATCTCAAGATATTGATTTTCTTAGACATGCTTAAGACAAAACTTTTCACGTTTTTGAATAATCTAGGATTAACTAGGTAAACCCCAATAACTTTTCAAACGGGTTGGCATGATCAAAGCACACACATAGCCCTACCGAAATATCATAGTGAGATGTTTGCCGATCGGTGAAAATCTCAAGATATTGATTTTCTTAGACATTCTGTTAAGATAAAAATTGGTCACATTTTCGAAAAATCTAGGATTAACTAGGTAAACCCCAATAACTTTTCAAACGGGTTGGCATGATCAAAGCATACACATAGGCCTACCGAAATATCATAGTGAGATGTTTGCCGATCGGTGAAAATCTCAAGATATTAATTTTCTTAGACATTCTGTTAAGATAAAAATTGGTCACATTTTCGAAAAATCTAGGATTAACTAAGGTAAACCCCAATAACTTTTCAAACGGGTTTGCATGATCAAAGCACACACATAGGCTACCGAAATATCATAGTCAGATGTTTGCTGATCGGTGAAAATCTCAAGATATTGATTTTCTTAGACATTCTGTTAAGATAAAAATTGGTCACATTTTCGAAAAATGTAGGATTAACTAGGTAAACCCCAATAACTTTTCAAACGGGTTGGCATGATCAAAGCATACACATAGGCCTACCGAAATATCATAGTGAGATGTTTGCCGATCGGTGAAAATCTCAAGATATTGATTTGCTTAGACATGCTTAAGACAAAACTTTTCACGTTTTTGAATAATCTAGGATTAACTAGGTAAACCCCAATAACTTTTCAAACGGGTTGGCATGATCATAGCACACACATAGGCCTACCGAAATATCATAGTGAGATGTTTGCCGATCGGTGAAAATCTCAAGATATTGATTTTCTTAGACATTCTGTTAAGATAAAAATTGGTCACATTTTCGAAAAATCTAGGATTAACTAGGTAAACCCCAATAACTTTTCAAACGGGTTGGCATGATCAAAGCATACACATAGGCCTACCGAAATATCATAGTGAGATGTTTGCCGATCGGTGAAAATCTCAAGATATTGATTTTCTTAGACATGCTTAAGACAAAACTTTTCACGTTTTTGAATAATCTAGGATTAACTAGGTAAACCCCAATAACTTTTCAAACGGGTTGGCATGATCATAACACACACATAGGCCTACCGAAATATCATAGTAAGATGTTTGCCGATCGGTGAAAATCTCAAGAAATTGATTTTCTTAGACATGCTTAAGACAATACTTTTCACGTTCTTGAATAATCTAGGATTAACTAGGTAAACCCCAATAACTTTTCAAACGGGTTGGCATGGTTAATGTATACACACAAGCCTACCGACGACATGTGTGCCGATCGTTGAAAATCTTGAAATATCGATTTTCTTATGTATTGAATAAATATATTTCATTCGGATATTATTATAAAAAATATTTTAAATTTTTCGCCCGAATGTATACTTTTTTAAACGCATACATATGTAAATTTGTTGTTGCTGTTAATTCTAGTTTTATTTTAGGATAAACTTCATTCGCATGTGGAACTCGCAGTTATTTATTCGTCCGGCTTCGAATAGCTCTTTTCCTTTATGGGTTGTAAGTCTTGATCCCCAATAGGTGTTTTTTGCATTAAAGTCACCACCAATAATAAAATTGGATCCTAGTGATCTAAAGAGTCTATTATAATCTTCTTTGTTTAGATTATAGCGTGGAGGGCAGTAGATAGAGGAAATACTGTATTCATTATTATTGTTAGTTTCAACTTTTATGGTTTTAACTTGCTTACTTTCCTCTTCTATACTAGGTTCTTCATAGTGTTTGAGACTCTTTTTCACTATTACTGTTGATCCTCCTCTGGATTTTCCTCCTGGGTGAACAGCATGGTAACATTCATAATCACGTATTTTAATAAATGATGTTTTTGTCAAATGGGTCTCCGATATAAGGCATATAGTATATCTATTTTTTCTAAATTTAGAAAAAATTCTAACTCTGGAACATGCTGCGCTAGTCCGTTCGCGTTCCAGGTGACAATTATTAATGTTCTGCTCATTTTAGTATATGAGGGCTGTTGCCTCGTTTATGGTTTGATGTATTACTAGGCGCTTATAATATAAAGCTTCTAGACCAGGTTCTTGCTTTGTTAGCCGTATATTTATGGCTTCTATGCTTCAACATATCAAATGATTTTTAATATGTTTCGAAGATGAGAGAGAATTCAATCCAGTTTCGAACTGATGAGCTTATGATTATGAAAAATCAATCTTCTCATCAGGCCGCTACGACTGGACTGATTATACCACAATTTACATTCTATATATACAGAATGTGCTGTGCTTTAAGTACTAGCGAATCGTACTAATACCGATGAATTCTCTTACAATTTTTTTTCTTCTTCACGATATTCACACTGCTCTGTGTGTAAGCTAATTTTGACTTTTTATTAATTTTTTTGTTGAATGTTAATTAATTCATGTAATTTCTAATATGCTACCGGTGGTTAGACCATTTTAATTGTGTTTCGATTAACACGAGAAGTATATTAGTATTTACGAACAGTAATTCAACGGAACCGACTAATAGACATAATTCTATTTATTTAATTAAATGATTTTTAATATGTTTCGAAGATTGTAAGCGACAGAGCGGCCTGATGAGAAGATTGATTTTTTCATAATCATAAGCTCATCAGTTCGAAACTGGATTGAATTCTCTTACAATCTTCGAAACATATTAAAAATCATTTAATTAAATAAATAGAATTATGTCTATTAGTCGGTTTCGTTGAATTACTGTTCGGAAATACTAATATACTTCTCTACTTCTCGTGTTAATCGAAACACAATTAAAATGGTCTAACCACCGGTAGCATATTAGAAATTACATGAATTAATTAACATTCAACAAAAAAATTAATAGAAAGTTCAACATATCCTTTCAAGGGGGTTATCATTCATAGCATTAGATGATTGCTGTACAGTTTATACATTTTGCAGGGGTGTTTCTACTTTCTGTACACTATTTAGCGTTGTGTTTTCCAGCACATTTTACGCATCTTGGCTCCCGTCTGCAATATTTTTGCGTGTGATTGAAACCTTGGCATTTTTTGCATTGAGGTATTAGCCTCGTGTTTTTCTTAAGCGGTTCTATTTTAACCCTCATATTGAGAATTGCTTTGATGTTGAAGATGTTTTCAACTTTCTCCTTTTTGTTAAACGTAAGCATGAAGAGTGGAAGCCCCCTTTTTTCACTTGATTGTTCTCACCTCTCTCTCGTTTTAGGATGTTTACTGCATCTTCTATTTGCAGATCTTTTGCCTTTAGGTCCTTAATTATGTCCTCCTTCTTACTTGTTGGATGAAGACCTCTGGCCATAACCTTAATTGCGCGTTCATTTTTACCTTCATATTTGAACCATCTTCCGTATTGAGCTTTGTTGCTAGAGCTCTATATGTATCGGAATCTGGTGTATTGATTTTCCACACGTTATTGTTTAGTGACACTACTCTATATTCCTTAGCTGTCACTGATTTCATTATAGATTGTATACTATCAACTTGTGTTATGCCGATTACATTAATTGGCGGAGGAGCCTTTTCTTTCGGTACAACCTTTTGTTGCCGATTTTGTTGCTGTTGCTGGTGAGCTGGTTTGGTATTAGTATTACCAGTTACTAATACATTAGTTTGCGAATGATCTCCAACTTCAGGCGAGAATTCTGCTTTTCGTATTTTGGTAGGTCTTTTCTTCCTTTTCAGTACCCAATCTGTTTCGCTCATGAGATCCTCTTAATCAGTATGGAACTCATTGTTATAACTGGTGTGAGTACTTGCTTCATTATAACAAGTTGGCGGGTTTTCAGAAATCTACATTGGTTTGGGCTTCTTCAATTCTTCATTTTCTTTGTTAAGTTTTTCAATTTCGTTTCTTAGTTGAGTTAAAAGTACATCTACTTCACTGAGTTTTCGACAGAGTTCAGCGTTTTCGTGTTTCTGCTCATTTGCAGAGTTAGTATGGTTGTTTGGTGGTCTTAACAACATTGAACTTATTTCGAATGGGTTTAGCAATGATTGGCTCACCCCAGAATCCATTGAGCCAGCTTCTTAAGAGGGTGGATTAGCCAACTGGGTAGTTGGTTTACCACCTGGGGTATTATTTCCTTTTTGTATTGTATTCATTGCTTTAAAACTGGTTATGTATCAACTGCCAACCTAACCAGTACAAGTTGATAGTGGGTCATTGAAGAGAACATCATTTGCTAAGTTCTCGGTGGTCGGTTATTCCGCCGTATCTCGGTCGCCAGAGCCTCGTTAATTAATTAGCAGGAAGTACCACGTGCAGGTGAGGTTGACATTTGGGCTAGTATATTAAGACCATCTAAACCGGCGCCCCTTACCTTTCTTGAACGCATGCTGAGGCGGTGCCCGCTTGCTGGGTCTTTATGCTATGTTCAGACTAGGGATTAGTAGTCTCGATCAACTAGCAAAATTAGATTTTTTTTTAGTGTGAATGACGGAGATTAAGTTAATCCCGTTTCTATTACAGATTAAAGTAATCGTCAGAAAATTGATTGTTTTTATCCGTAATCTCGATTATGTTATTACAGCGCTTAAAATAATGCGAGTTAGAGCGAAATAATTTTTTTATTTTATTTGAATTTTAAAAAAAAAACGAGTAATCTGTTCTCTTTCAATTCTATCAATGTGACACCATATTTGAACTGCATATTTCTGTTGGGATCTAACGTAGCTGATGTATAACATAAACAATGTCCTTTGGTCCATTATTTCTGTGGTCCATCGTCTGATAAAGCCAAAACATAGAATTGGACTTGGCAATAATTAAATCCATCTGTTTGGTAAATGACATATTTCCCACAAACGTTACACCTATAAGTCTATTATCTCACCCACCCTGTTGATTTGGCTGCAATCGATAGTATAATCAATCACTTGTAACACATCGTCACCATGCGTTAAACTAAACACGATGATGCTGTGAATACAGAAATCCAATAATATATGAACCGACTTGACTGCAGTTTGTGCCAGCTAAAGCTCAGTCTGGAGAGGTTCTTTCCGGTATATTATTGATTCGTTTGGCTTGGGGCTCTTCTTACGCAAACCCTAAAATGAACACACGTAAAATAAATTCACTGAACACTTTTCGAATGGAAATCATTTTTAACTATTATTTGAGATATTAAAGATTTACCTCTGATTTCGCTCTAATTTGTCGTCTGGTTACGCTAGCAAGAAAATGATTCGGCTGCGGGTCTTCCTGCTATAGGTTACGCAAACGTATATCTTAATTATACCTATACAGTAGCCGCTCAGCACCGCAAGAACGACTAGCGATCCAGTGATGTGGAATTTCGTGTGTTCTGTTTCGGGGTATACCCAGGAGAAACAACAAAGAGGACCTTCCGACACTGCACTTGGATTGTACTTTTGATGGTTTTTATTATCGCACAAACTTTCTGTAGCAAATTTAATTTTTTGAATTGAACATTTTTTCCTTTTTGACGCAACAAAGGAAAAGAAACAATTTGCGCTAGGCCTACGGAGTTGGTAACAAAACAAGAAAAACCACTGTTATAACGAATTCATACTTATATTTCTGAATTTTTTTTCCGACAACGATGAGTGCCTTATTTTTACATCCTGGGGATGTCCCACAACCTTGAGATTCAGCCTTCTGTCTTTTAGATTTTAATGTCTTTTAAATGATAGACACCGATAAGTTTGATGTTACTCTCTCTTCAATTCATAAGCCACATGACCAAAGTACTGCACAGCATTACTTAACGTAAAATTTCGAACGTAAAACTTGTACCCAATCGAAAGATTTCTAGCACAATTTCGTAAATTGTACTGCCTCTCATTGTGATCAAATGATTTCGGCCAATTTTCTAAGACAAACTTTCGAGCATCGGTAAGCTGATTTACTTTGGACTGAATTGCTACTCCTAACTCCCCAAAATTACCTAAATTCCGTTAAAATTATAATCTCCACCATTTGTTATTATGTGGTGGAGAAATTGCGTTTTTGAATTTATTGTAATTCATTTCCAATCTCTAAAGAAAAGATAAATTTTAGCTAGTTAGTTACTAAAATTTATTTACAATACTTTCTAATACATTTAAACAGTATACTCGTACATACTAGTACAAAGATACAATTAACGTTCTGCAATTTTTGAAAATGGAATTTTTTAATTTAAAATATTTTAGCAAGAAAAAAATAATAGAAACTGATTAAGTGATAAGAGGCTTTTATATTGTACTTAGTTATGACACAAGCCAATTTAAAGAAAATCTTGTTATTTAAAGAAAGTCTTCAAAGTTTTTTGGTGGTCTTCCAAGTTCTTCGTTTTTCACGTGAAAATCACGTGCATTGTGCATGCTCACCGTAAGCTTCGGCAAGCGTTCGAAGTGATTCTACGGCAGTTTTCTTGAAATGATAACAAACAATCAATGATGTCCACAAATCGTAATATGTAGGCACAAAACTCGAAATTTTTAACACGTAAAATACTTGCATTATTTACTCATTACCACCATTTATAGTTGATGTCACACACGACACATCACTTAATACATCGTATTTACAATTGCACACATTCTCACTCCCAATAGAAATACAGCGAAATCTCTTTACAATGAACACCAGTTTAACGAAACTTTCAGCAATATGTAACATAACGAATTTTTATTCGCTAAAATGGAAATTTCGTTATGTAGAAATACAACACGGCTAACCAAATTAGTTGTAAGGAAGTAAAATAAAAAAAATTAACATCGTCATAAATTCACTTCAAAGGAATTCCAATATTCCAATATGTTAAATTCGGAAAAAAAATTAAAATTAATTTAATGTTATTCGCAACCGCATGCAAAATCAAAGGCACGCGGTGTGAATTTACATGCAAACAGACACCGGAACAGCATTGTTTTTCCAAAAAACTACATTCTCAATTCCGTTAATAGTAGATTACATACCGAGGCGGAAACTATTTCATTCCTGTCGAGAGAACTTTAGTTTTCCGAGAGACGTAGCCTCGAGGCGAACTAGTTTTCGAGACGGGAATGTACTTTCCGCCTAGGTTTGTATACTATTTTATCCACAATCAGAGGGATTTAATAAAACAAGCAACATTATAACATAAATAAATAAAAACCTATCTTTGTAATATTATTGTTTATTTTGGCAAAATATTAACACTTAGTAGGCGCTGTACTACATCGACTATAAACAGAGCCTTCTAGAGTATAGAGCCATAATCATAGTGACGTATTTTTTGGAACCATTTTTAGTGGTATAGCTTTTCACTGATTTCCATAGGAATCCTTAGTAAAAATGGTGTTTTTTACCTTCAAGTTTTTCAATGAAAAAAGCTAAAATATTAAAAAATATATATAAAAATTTTTATACAGATCTTTAACATCAATATACAAGAAGGCTCTATTGGTATTAATTAAACATTAATTGCAGAAATATTAAAATTAAATTATTTCTAAAATATATTTTTCGAAGTTTCATTTTGAAAAATACATCAAAGTTGGCTCGGTCGAATTAAATAAAATAATACTTGCTAAAATTACCTTTAGTTTTACTAGTGTACGTAAGATGTCTAAAATGTTTACAGAAAAATACGAAAAGAAATTATTAATGCTGTGTGCCTCAGAAAACTTTTCAAACTAAACTTTTCAAATTTTGAAGCTTTCGCTATTCCCTCATAGATGCTGAGTGAAAAGGCAGTTTAGTAGGTTACTTTTCGACGACTTTTCAATTTGTATGACATACGTACAGTTTAAAATACATAAAAATGTAATTGAATATCAAAAACAAATTAAATACAAATAAATTACTAACATAAACGAAAAAAAAAAATTAATTTGGATGGTTCTGACGGGCATCAGTTTCATTTCGATGCGTCCGAAAATGCAACCCGGTTCCATTCTTGCTTCCAGGACATGTGGTTTTTTGGCAAATTCCAATCAGTTTGCTTTGCGTGATGCATTCAAAGGAGGTTTCTTTTGGAGTTTTTTCATTTTAAGATGCGTAGCATTGTTAATCACACGTCGAACCGTTAGTAAGCTAGCTTTGACTCCGGCTTTTGCCTTAGTTTTTTACGCTGATAAGCATGAATTTGAAGCTGATCGAATGATCGCCAGTTTATCCTTGGGCGTTGTAGCCTCCGCTATGCGTCCTGTTCTATTTTTACCATAATTTTAATATTATTGATAAAGAATCCAATAACGGTTTTTCATCTACCAATCTTTTCCGCTATTTGACAATTTGAGAATCCTCCTTGATGAACATTTAAATCCACCGTCACCTAATAGAAAATAATCCATGAGGTGGGAATGTTTGTTTGCAATATAATTGACTATTCCGTAGGACCCTTTCGTCATGTACGGAACCCGGGGGTATGCACAACAAATATTAATAAATTTACCAGAATTATCGCATACTGCCATTAAATTAATAATATAATCAAGTTTACGATTTATATATTTACACTGTAACGCAGTCGGTACAACAATTTTTATGTGGTTTCCATCGATAGCACCTAACGCTTTTGAATATATTGAAGTGACCGATCGTCGATTAAATTGTTTGCCAATAAGACTAAATAAATCTAAACTTGGCAATTTTATTACCTTTGGTGCAAGCTTCACAAACATATCAAGAATTTTGTGAACAATTGTTCTCACAGTATATCAATATATCAATTGAAACTTATACCAGTGATCCTATAGCTCGCTCCCCTGTCCTGTCAATATAGAAACATACAAACACGGAATTTTATTGAAAATTTGAAACAATTAAAAGTTTTATGGTGGGCGAATATACAGCATATTTTATTAAGTGAATGAGCAGAAAGTCTTAAGTATTTGCGGATATAAGCATTATCATTACCAAATATATGCTTGTAAATTTCAGTTTTGTTATAGTTTCGTGTTATCTTCTATAAATAACGTAACATATTATTATTACCGTAACATAACCTCACAAATTATATATATATATATAAAAGGTGTTCAAATGGTATCCTTTTAAATATTCCGCCATTTATATTTTTGGTACTAGAATACCATATGTTATTTGACAGATGACAAGTACAAACATTTCGGTTAGTTAAAATGGATAGCTACACGAGTGAACAAAGTGTTTTCATTATTGAAGCTTATTTTAAATATAGTGGCAGTTATTCAGAAGTTGGAAGAAAATTTCGTTCAAAATACGATAGAGAAAATGGTCTGACAAACCGTGCTATTAAACTTATCATTGATAAATTTGAAGAAGCTGGTTCAGTTCAAGATCAGAGAAGCAGAATTTATTATCGTAGTGGTCGTACAAGTATTGCTGAATAGCCAAGGACATCAATTCGTCGTCGTTCACAACAATTAAGCCTCAAACCAACAACTTTTGTGGATTCAATTGGAATCTATTGATGCGCAGAATATGTGGTTTCAACATGATGGTGCAACATGCCACACAGCAATGGAATCAATCGATCTTTTGAAAGAGAAGTTTAATAATCGAATACTTTATCGCCATTTAACGCCATTGAACTTCTTATTGGGTTTCTTGAAGGGTAAAGTTTATACGGATAATCCTCAAACTGTTCAACACCTCAAAGACAACATCATCGAGCAAATATCACTAATTGAACTATCATTATGCGAAAAGTTATTCAAAATGTTGGTAAAACATTGAAAGCCTGCCGAGCTAGCAAAGGAGGTCACTTGAACGACATTCTTTTTCATTATTAACCGGAACCAATATACTTTATTTAAAATTTAAAAAGATACCTCAAATTTGAACACCCTTTATATATATATGGTATAAGAGTAATTTCATTTTAAAACAAAACAGCAAAAATTTTGGAAATTTGAACTTCATGATTTTTGATTTGTTTAACTTTTGGTGTACGTGTAATATTTAAAAAAATAAAAAAAACATATTTCTTATTTTTTTGATATAGGGTGTGTATTGCGCACAGGATGGTCCCAAAGTTGTGCAAAAATAGTGAAAATGCCATTTGGAGTAAATTCCAAAGGCAAATTTATGAATTAAAAACTTAATCGATCTTAAATTTTTTTTTTGTGTTAATTAGAGTGAATATCGAAATTATAAATTCTTATAAAATTATAATCAAAATTAAATTTTTTTGATCCGATATATGTATAACGGTAAAATATTAAATGAGATATTAAACTAAATATATCATTTTTTTTTTTTTTTGCTCAAAATAAAGCTTAACTAATTAGCTTTTACATACTCAAATATGGCACTAGCGTTATTTTTTGGTTTTAAACTACACTAATTCAAACATAAGGCATTCTTAATAAATACTCAACGTAAGTAAAATATGAGTGAATCTCGTTTCAAGAAAGTTTTTGATTTCACTTCTTCGCTATTTGCGACCATTTCGAACAAAAACCAAGCAAAATTGGTGAAAGGGTAAGACGGTAGAATAAGGATAAAAACAATAAAAATGTATGGTTCAATTTATAAATTTAATTTGAAATATAATGTTCACTAACGATTTGTGAATTTGAAAATGATTTAGTTACAAATGTATTTTTTGCCTTAGGTATAAAACAATGATAATCGTGAGTTCCCTTTATAGTAATTGCGCTTTGATAACGACTTTTCAAGTGTAATTTGACTTCATCATACTCTGCTTTCGTTGCATATTCAAAATGTATTGTTGATTTCCATGATCTACTCCATTCGTATAGCTGTTGTGGAGTTTGAATTGATCCCTTTGTTAAACCGTAGCGATAGGCACCTCTTTTAAATGTTCCACCAACGCCATCATACGCCCCTTTGCCGTGATTGGTAGCATGAAAATGCCACTCAGCTGCGATGTTAAAATCTTCTTCATGATGGCTTAGATTCATTAAATTATTTTTATTTTTATATTGTGTTATAGCTCCGTCAGACATATAGAAAATCTTTTTGATGTTCGATGTTATTACTTTTGTTATAAATTGAATCATTTTAGTTTTGAAGAGACGTACTGCGATGCTCTCGTGTTCCATATAATTAGAAATAATAATAAAAGTAGCATGTTTCACTGAACTGCTCTCGGGATCCTTGTAATAAATAACGAACGGATGAATGGTGGCTTGTGCATTATTCCAGTGATAACCTTGCACTGACTATTGTACGATAAAAGCATAATTTTCCGCGAAATCACATTGTACAAGCGGATTCCCTTCTTGTAAAGATTCTTTTTTTTTGTTTAAGTAATTTTGATTGCTCTTTCGATATAAAATGATGAGGTATTAACTTGGTTAAATTATGAATACATTTTTCTATAAACTTTGTCATTTGGTCTTCTGCATCTTTGAAAGGTAATCCATTGTTTATACTAATTTTTGACACATCACTGTTATTGAAGTATTTACTCTACAATTATTCAAGTTCTTCAAAATTTTTATAGCACACTTTACACTTTTTAATGTAACATTCTTGTTTTTGTTCATCACCACACATAACGATTGAAATTAAATCTTTGTAATCTTTAAACGGGAATTGACTATTATCTCGGGGGTGAACTGCTTTTATAGTGCCTTCGATCATCAGCTTCACGTTTTGGTGCATAAGACAAACACAAACATTATGTTGACTGCTAGAAGCCAATTTTATACAGTGGTTTGGACATAGTTGTGTGAACTTTGTAAATCCTATTTTAACTCCAGGGTGACGAGATTTAAACTCGATGTAGGCCTCATATCAATCCAATTTTATTTTTCCTAGGTTTATGTAACACGTATTACAAATGTATAATTTATTGTTTAATTCTCGAGCTGGATTCAAATAAACGATCCTTTCTCTAGCGTACTCATTAACAGCTCTCAACTTATTATTGCACTTTGCACTAACAAATGGTTTACAGCAACGATACTATGAAAACATTATCAAGAATACACTCCTCTAAGTTAAAATTTTAATAAAAATTCAAAAACAATTTTGTCAGATATTCACAACTAATATTTTTTAATTACTCACTGTAACTTCAATGATAGTTGAACCGCCTTTTGATTTTATTACAGCGATACACCTCCGATTCATTGAATTTGATACATTTTTCAAAGTCACAGGAGATATGGATTCCCAAATCAACATCAACAAACTTTTTAAAGCTTCAATCGATTCTGGGCGCTTCCTTGCTACTTCTAGCTTCATTATAGACCAAATATTTTCAATTGGATTTAATTCTGGACTATACGGGGGCTAGCTCAACACATCGATACTTTTTTCTTCGAAGTACTTTTGTATCTTTAAATGAAGAGATAAGAAAAAAAACAAGTTTTTAACAAATATTTATGTTTATCTAAATAATTTGTTAAAAACTTGTTTTTTTTTCTTATCTCTTCATTTAAAGGTAAAAAAGTACTTCGAAGAAAAAAAGTATCGACCGGTTTCATTTCCAGGAAAGCATCCCCAGACCATAACTCCTTCTTTTTTCGGTGGAAGTCTTATAAAACATTTGTTGCTAAGTCCCCCGCCAGGTTTTCTCCTTACGAGAATTCTTCCATCTCCAACAAGCAGCTTGAATTTTGATTCATCGGAGAAAATCACATCATTCCACATCTCTGGAGTCCAATTAACATGCTCCTGGGCCCATAGCAAACGTTTTTTTTTTCACTAGTAATGTGAACTCAGGCTTCTGGACTGGTTTAAGTGCTCTCAAACCAGCTTTAACAATTTTTCTCACTAAGCCGGCTGAAATTTTTTTTTCCGTTCTTAGCTCAAGATCCTGTCTTATGTCCGATGAAGTTTTACAACGGTTCCGACGATTTTGTAATAGTATAAAACGATCTTCCACTGGCGTTGTCTTTCTGGGCCTTCCAGAGCCTTTCTTTCTTTGTGTACCGCCCATCTCTCGATTTTTTTTAATATTCCACGCGACAGTACTTTTAGGAATGTTTAATCTTTCACCTATTTCACGCGTGGTTAAATTTTCTCGCGCCAAAATCAACATATTGCTTTTACTCTGGTCACTAACTTTTCCCATTTTTTTTAACTAAAATTCCACTTTATTCTTTATTTGTCTAGGATCACTTACAGAATAACTTAATCTTACAAAATATGCACTATTTATACTCAAAAAATAAATTACAGGCAATAAAACATCTGCACCCTAATGACGGCCAAGAGCGGTAGGCGTAAAAAAAATAATTGCTTGCCCAATTTTTTTGCACATCAGTTGCGGGGTTATACCGGTGTAATAAAAGCAAAAGGCGGTCCAACAAAATATTAATATGAAAGATTGAACTTCTATAAATCAATAAAAAACAAACAAAAAAATAAGTGTTTAATTTATTACATTACTTTAACACCAATCAACGTATTTTGAATATTTTGGCATTTTTCGGTGTTTTGCCCCTAAATTGCAGGTCAATATTTTTTTTCAAAAAATTATGTCATACATGTATGTAAAATGAAACAATAAACCAATTGCTTTCAAAAGTTTTGTAATTTTAGCAAAAAAAGACTCCAATTTGCAATAAATTTGTTTGCCCAATTTTTTTTACCAGTACTGTATATGTGTTTAACTAATGTAAAGTTTTAATTTATTTTATCTTTTAAAATAAAAATCGAATATCCACGTAATAAAAGCCACGGCAAAAAGAAAGAAAAAATGGCTAATCTCCATTTTTACTGTGATCTTGTTTTCTGTATTATTTGTCGGAAACTAGATCCTCGCCCTTGATCGTTTCTTCAAATTGTTACTTTCATCGTATTGTGCTGCATACAAATTCACTTGCTCGACAATTATGGATACTATTTCATTATCTAACATTTTATCAAAATAAAATAAACACTTTTGTTTTGACGATCTAGGCACATTGAATTTCCGACCAGAATTTCCACAAAAATCAAATGGAACTTTAACATTTTCTTGCATATCCGATTGAGAATTTTCAGTTCGATCATCTTTTTCTGATCCACTATCACTATAAAAGTTGTCTTGAAGCTCACTTGAACTGGAAAAATCCTCGTCTGATTCACTTTTGCTACAAAAATCCTTTCCTGAGTCGTTACTCTCGCTTTCGTCAGAAGATGTAAAAAAGCAAGACACATTTTTTTGCTTTCTGGTAGGCAAAATTTCACTATCATCGCTGTCTGAATCACACATCTGAATGGTAAAATTTAGCAACAGAATAACGAACTATTTTTTTAGTTAATTTTTGTACTACTTTACCTTTTACTTTATTTTGATAATAACAGGAAATAGGTAAAAAATCCAACAATTTGTTTTATTGATTTTTATCACGTTGGTGCAACAAACCAGAAATAACTAAGCGATCAAATATGTAATGGAATAAAGAAAATAAGAAAAAAGTTATAACGTAAGAGAGTGAGAAAGGAAGGGGATTTGTACGCATTCGAATATACCAAAATAAATAAGAACGTGATTTGCTTTATTATTTTTTCTCTAACGTTATTTCTATTATTTCTCTATTCCAACTATGGTTCCAGCTTTTATAATGCAACTGTTATCGGGGAATCCCCAATATACAAGTAAATTACGGGGAATTCTCAATGCATTGGAGAAAATATTCAACTCATTTTGTAAAAAGGAATACATTGTACGGGATAACCTCTATGAGTCTATACCATAGTATTTAACCCAATTTATTTTTAATCTAGAGCAGGTTTACTGGTAATGTAAAGAAAACAAACCACTAAATGATATCTGTATTACACCCTATTGAAATTTTGAGTTTTTATATCGAATGGTAATTTTTTATTTTACGCGACGTGTATACACGTCGACCGCACCAAAATACAGATTTGGATTGACATGTATACACGTTGAACGCAGTTAACTTGTTAAGTAGTTGGAAACGATGTATGTCACCAACTGATTGTGAATAAAATTTTTTTCCACATTAAAATAGTGTATTATAACAATAACTCATAATAAATAGTGTGTTATTATCATAAATTTCAATATTATTATTATAAAAAATTATTTAAACTAAAAAACTCTGATTAATCTTTTCGCGCACCGATTATAATTTTAATTCTAAACCAATTTCAATTGGTACTACAACACTCGGCATCAGCAATAGAATTATGTTTGCTCTATTTAAAGTTGACGGTGAAATTAAACAGAAATATTAGTCGTGTTTTCCATGAGAACTGCACTAGAACTCGATAAATTTTAAATTCAAAATATAAATTCATAAAGTGCTAATGTGTAGTTTATTTAACATAAATACACATTTTAAGCTGTTACAGCAATAAATAATTACAGTTATAGCTTATTTTATAGTTACACTTGATAAACCCATGAATTTATCGAGTGTAATTGCGTGTAATGACGTCAGCAAGAAATAAGAAAATATTGATGAAATAACTGAAGGGGGAAATTTTTACGCTTAAAATGTGTATTTATGTCAAATACATACACGCTTTATGAATTTATGTTTTTTCGTTTTACATAGAATAAAAGGAATTTAAAGTTTAAAGAGTTCTAGTGCAGTAGTCATGGAAAACACGGCTAATATTGCCTTGCGCGTTTTCTTTATATGAAGAAATCTGAATTATTTACGAATGCAATGCATGCATTGCATTCATGGACCCTACCGCCTTTCTACTTTAGCCTAACTAATATAATTTAGTTAATTATAAAATTTGGTCCAGTTCTTATTTCGCAAGCAATTATATTTACAAACAAAAAGATGTACGTTTGGCACATATAATTTTGACCATCACTGTACACACATTCATAATAAAGTAACAAGAAATTCGATTATGTAAAAAACAAATATAAGCCTTCAGGATATTGTTATTATGTATTAGTTTTCTAATAAATGGATCGATTTCCAGTAACAGGAAATGCGACATTATTAATGCTTTTTATAGAACAATAAGAAGCTTAAATAAAATACTAAAACGCTTTCACAAAATACAAGTGCACGCAATAAAAACAGTTTTTCAATTTGTATTTCATTCGTTAATAGTTTTATAAGTAATTGATTGTTCGGTTTAGTCAATTATAGGAGAAATTTAATATGTACCTTCTAAACCTACCAAAAACTTAAAACCGTTTAATTACTCAATTCATTAAAATAAAATAAAATATTAAAATGAAATATGTTTCTCATTATGACGATTAATTGAATACTCGAAAACATCGATTTTACCTCACCCACAATAATAATAATAGCAACAAAAATCCTTAAAAAGGATACATAATTTGTACCCCTCCCTCCCCTCTCCCTCATATACAACACAAAAATTATCAAGCAATATTTTAACCAATTTTCATTTAATTTCCATAAAAATAAAACCATAATACGACCAAAAAAAAAAAAAAATTCTAAAAATAAAAAGGATATACAAAAGGATAATATGTATACGACGAGAAAAAAAAAATGTTAAAGGTAACTAACGAACAAATGATGGAATAATAATCATTAAATTTTTGTACGTTGCCATTTTACACGGACTTTGGTTTGTTAAATCTGATGAGGTTGTGTAAAACGATATTATGTATGTTTGAATTTGAATTAATAAAAATTAAGGATCTGAACGCAAAAAAAGGATTTTTATTTTATGTTAGACTGTGTTTTTTCCCTTTGGTCACAACCATCAGAAATTCAGTGTCTGAACAAGAGCAATAGACAGAAGAACAAAAAAAAAATTGTATTCGTATACCCTCTCATACCTATAGATAGTTGAATTTTATCGTATTCGATAAAAAGACATGAGGAGCAATGATGAGATTTTAATGATAAAGAAAATGTTTGTGCTTCTCTGCTTTTTACGTTTTTTTTTTTGTGTTTTGGATGATTAATTGAATACTCAAAAAGTATAAAAAAAAAAAACAAGGAAAGGATATATATTATCTCGTTAATATCCCAATTTTAGTACACAATTTTTGTTTAGAGTTCACTGGGTTTAATTAGAAACTGAACGATTTCGATTTTTTTTTTTTATACCCTAGATATACGATCATTGACGAGTATATAGTTTTTTAGTTGAAATTTAGTTTTCAGTTTAATCAACATGAAAAACCACTTCATAAATACATAGAATTTTTTTTTAAAAAAAATACTTGTGTATGCTGTAAGAACCCTTTATGTCCTTAATTTTTATTGTAGCGTTTATGCATGCGGATCAGTGAACATGATAAATGAGTTTTGGTTAATGATTTGATGTATTTTGCAGCTTTTTACGGTAACATTTGAAAATTGTACAAGCGTGATGAATCATAGGAGCCAATATTTATTCCCCTGAGATCGAATGCCGCAAGATGGAATAGCTAAGGCGGTGCGTGGTCCAGTTGATTTTTTTTTAAATTGAAGCTTGATTGAGCTTTTATTTTGAATATTTGTCAATAATAGTCATTTGGTTTGGACCAAGCCTAAATTATACAAAACCATAGTCTCCGTTAATGTATAAGCTTAGATAGCTCTGATTAAGCTTAAAGTACAAATTTCCAAAACGGTACATTTGCTGAAAATTTTTAAGAAAAGGCGGTGGTCTAATTATAAGAAAAAGAAGAAATCGTTCCTGTTGCTATTAAATATAATATTTTCTTAAGACAAGCTCAACCATTTCTTCTCGGTTCTGACTGCATAGAAACAAAAATGACTTTAGGTTCTGAACGATATTTAGATTTAGAAGAAAATTAGCTAAACTCAAACGACAACGATTTTTGTGTTTGTTGGGTTGATTTATTTGTATTATAACTTTTGCGTAACTCCAAGTTTACCCCTTTTCCATTTATCAAAAAAAACCTTTTACAAATCAAATTGAGCCTTTAGCCAAACAAATTTAACCTCCTTTTACAAAAGAGAAAGAAGAGAAAAGGTTGAATTTGATTTGAACAAGGGAGCTTATAGTACGCAAGGTTTGAGATTTAATTGATGATTCGGTGCTGTTTCGAGTTAGGTTATTCGAGATTTTCTAGATTACTCGAGTATGTTTGAGACTGTACTAGGATGTATCTTATAGTTCGATGTTCGATATTTAAAAAATTACCCGATAAGATCCGAGGGTCCCATTCTTATTGCATATCGTTTTGTTGAGCTGAGCCTTAACTTGTTTATTATTATTAGTAACATTAAGTTACTTGACAAATAATTCCATATATACACGAATTTTCGGAATTTTTTAAAATTTGCGTATGTTTTCTAGATTTGTACAGTCTTTCCGACATTATTCATTAATGTCCAAAGTTTTCGGTATTAGTGAATTTTTTTTTTAAATCGTTACCAATTTTATTAAAAACATAACCAAAAATTGTACAAGCTGCTAAACGTGTTATTGGTAAGATAATTGCACGTTCTCTCATAATATTACAATAATTTAAGATCCAAAAGTCAAAGTTATCACAATAGTAATTTGCAATACTTTTTGTAAACATGAAAGACAAAACTATAACACACATGACAAAACCATATTTTGAGAGCTTTGGAGAAAGCGGAAAAGCTTAATTGTTCGAGGTCATAGAGATTTTTCGAGATCGTTCCACGCGGTTTATTCTTGATTTCTTATGTTTTTCGACATTCCGAAGATTATTCGAGAATTTTAAAGATTTTCGAATTTATTCGAATTTTGTAAGGCAATGTTCTGCGCTTGGCTTTGAGTTGTAAGAACTTGCAGAGATTTTACACATATAAATCTCGATGGTGATATTTAAAAGATTTTTTGAGATTATGTTAAAATTTCGATATTTCTCCGATTTCCTGTAGGTTATTCGAAATTATTCAAGAATGTCCAGGTTATTTACGTTGTACATGGTAGTGATTAGCACGTTTAGGATGTCCTTTGGATTTACATACTTACGTATAATTTGATATTTGAGAAGTTTCAAGAATATTCGAGATACTTTGAAAATTCGACATTTTGGAGATTATTTCGAGATTCTTGATATTTTTTAAATTATATTCGAAATTTGTGATGCTTTATCGATATATTTAGAACTCGTCATAGCATAGAGTTCAAATGAAGGTTATTCAAATGAATCACGTTCTGTTTCATCTACAATAATATTTACATTGAGAACAAATATTCTGAATTTTTCCCAAAGGGTATTTTTTTGTAATATCAAATTTCTGAATAAAATGATTTGAGTTGAAAAGGTTTAATAAGTGAAAGCTTAAAAATTAAAAGTTTTTGACATTTCTTACAAATACATGATTTGCTCATAAAACATGTTCACGAAAGACAGAATTTGTGGAAAGGCACAAAAAATACCGAGAAAGTATAAATAAATTATCAAGCTTAAAGCTCATTGAAAACAAATACTCTAAATTAATCCCAAAATACCACTTTCCGCTATAATATCAAATTTGAAAGTCAAATGGTTTGATTTGAAAAGCTCTTAAAACTATAAGATCTTAATAATTTACATTGAGCAAAATATTCTAAATCCTACCCAAAATTCCCTTGCAATATCAAATTTCGAAGTAAAATGGTTTATTTAAAAAAAATAAAAGCTCTTAAAACTAAATATAAACATAATTTATGCTTATCAAACATTTGATTCAAAATCTGAAATTATTAAAAAGTTCAAAAATGTTAAGTTCAAACACAAAAAGCATGAATTTTTTTACCATAAAAGCTTAAAGCTTATTGAAAACAAATATTCTGAAAGCTCCTAAAACTATGACATTTTTGCAAATACATACATAATTTATGTTCATAAAACATTTTGACAAAAACCTCAAATTATGAAAAGGCTCAAAGCTTAAAGCCCATTGGAAACAAACATTCTAAATTTATCCCAAAATTCTGTCGCCCATTTTAATACCGAATTTCGGAGAAAATGATTTGATTCAAAAAGCTTCGATAAACGAAAGCTTATATTATAATATCAAGTTGGTTGGGTTTGACTAAAAGCTCTTCAAAATTTACATTGAGAACAAATATACTAAATTATCCCTTAATTCCGTTACCCCTCGAAAATCGAAGTTGTGAGTAAAATGGTTTGATTTAGAAAGTTTTTCTAGCTAGTTCTTGACATTTTTTACAAAACATAATTTTTCCTCATAAAACATTTTAACAAAAACCTGAAATTATGAAAAAGCTCAAAAAGTTAAGTTCACATCCAAAAGATATAAATTGATTATCAAACTTAAAACTCATTGAACACAAATATTCTACATTTATCAAAGTTTAGGTTTGGTTTGATAACCTCTTAAAACATAAAGCTTTTAATGATTGATGATTAACTTTAAGTACAAATATTCTAAATTTTAGCCAAAATTTCTTCACGCTTTGTAAAATCATATTTCTGAGTAAAATAGTTTGCTTAAAAAAGGTTTGATAATTGAAAGCTTATAAAATTAGAAGTTCTTAATTTTTTACAGATAACTTGTTTCAAAGTGGGTTTATATTGGGGCATTTATCAACTCCTGGATTTGTTTATCGTTCAAAAATTCCTTAATTATTGTTGAAATATTTGCTGAAAACATAAAAAGTAAAAAATGCACTAAATGAAAAAAATTACTTATTTGGT
This sequence comes from Tipula vernalis, assembly GCA_958295665.1. Lineage (NCBI taxonomy): Eukaryota > Metazoa > Arthropoda > Insecta > Diptera > Tipulidae > Tipula > Tipula vernalis. Next base: position 263,592,805 of record OY282559.1, read on the forward strand.
ATCGTGGGTCAAACTTGACCCAGCCGAATACAAACCTCAGTTGCTACGGTAGCCACAACGATGCATGTAGCCACCCTCCCTGCCGCAGCTTGCAACGTACTAAGAATACGTAGCAGCGGGTTATTGTGGGAAATAAGCGCTAAAAGAATAAAAACCGAAAATGTTTGCTCCTGGATGAAGTTTGACTCACGATACCAGCTAAGGGTTAAACACGGTCGATCTTACCGCTCTGACAGCATCCTAATTGGCCATATTCCAGAACTTCATCTAACAATTATTTTAGGATGCCAATTTCATCAAAATCGTTTAAGAAAAATCCAAGTTCGCCAACATCTGCGCCTGCCATCACACCATCTTTTAAGCCTCTCAACCGTGGAACAAATCCCTAGCCTTATTCATTCTTAAATATATATTACCACAGTTCGAGCGGCATTCGAACTAAATCTAAGTCTCTATATCTGTCAATTTTGGAGGAGAATTACGACGTTATTTGCATCACGGAAACGTGGTTGATTGCCCATTACAGAACCGAGGAGTATTTTTCACCAACTTATGCAGTTTTTCGGAGAGACAAACATCTACAGCAGGACACTTATGCCGTGGGGGATGGTATTATAATAGCCGTCTCTAACAAATACTCATCTATGTCGATAACGTTAACCAACTGTGGTACTGAAGTTGTTGCTGTGCGCTTACGGTTTCATTCATACTCGCTGATCATTTGTGTCACATATATACCATGTCATTCAAGCGTCGTGGTTTGGTTTTGGACACCGTGAAACTTAATATTACTGCACGTCTTCAACCTGAGGACCGCTTATTTATCTTTGGTGATTTTAACTTGCCAGGTATTGTATGGGAGTATATGGATAACAATTTAACTCCCATAAACATGAACGATGATGTGGAAAAGTTCATATCTGAAATATTTTCGTTGGGACTGAAACAATGTATCAATGTGAAGAATTGCAGTAACAACGTGTTAGATCTAGCCTTTGTGCCAATTGATCATGAGATGACCGTCACAACCTGTGATGATTTAGCTGGATCTTCCAGTATTCATCATTTGCCGCTGAATATTTCAGTCTTGTTTGAATACAGTGAATTAATCGAAAATAATACCGACTCTGTCATCTATTACTTTAAAATGGGTGATTATGCTTCTTTAAGTGCATTTCTTGATGGGTATAATTGGTCTTCATTTTATAATAGTATTAATATACGAGTAGATGATATGTTGAACGAATTTTATAATATTGTTCAAATGGGCATTGAAACATTCATTTCTAGATTGGTAGTTTCAGGCGCCAAGAAGGAGCCGTGGTATAACAATAAATTGATAAATTTAAAAAATAGAAAGGATAAGGCTCATAAACTTTATAAACTATCACCGAATACAGTAAATTACAACTCATTTAAGGTTTTACCATAGACAAATTACTTTAGTAACAAAAGTAATTTGTCTATGGTTTTACGTAAAAAGTATATATTTCTTAACCGATTTCTCTATAGTAATTGTCTTGGAGATGTAATCACAAATTAAATCGAAACCTAATCACTTTTGGCATTTTGTTAACTATAAAAGAAAATCTGATGGTTACCCTTCCACAATGTATTTGAAAGACCGATTCTGTGATAACATTCTAGATAAGGTTAATTTGTTTGCTGATTTCTTTGGGAGCGTTTTTGATGCAGATTCAGGTTCTAATCTCTGCAGCTTGAATAATGTCACGGGTAATAAGAAATGTTCAATGTTTCGTTTGGAAATTGATACAATCTTATCGGAATTGTCAAATCTTGACATTAACCATAGTGCCGGCTTTGATTCGTTACCGCCTTTATTTTTCAAATTGACCGGTAACGCAATTGCCGCTCCGGTGTGCTTTCTATTTAATAGAAGTCTTAGATATTTCCCCACTCTTTGGAAACGATAGCTTATTAAACCTATTTTCAAATCCGGGATTCGTGGTAATATTGAGAACTATAGGGATATTTGTATAATTTCAATCTTACCCAAGTTGTTTGAGAAACTTGTTAAAGATCAATTATTCTTTCACGTGAAAACTTGTATTTCTCCAAAACAGCATGGTTTCTTTCCAGGCAGATCAACTGTTACTAATTTACTATTGCTTACAAATTGTGTCTTTAATGCCTTACATAGAGGTAAAATTGTGCAGGTTGTGTACACTGATTTCTGTAAGGCCTTTGATAAGATTGATCATGACTTGCTGTTGAAGAAACTTGATTCCTTGCATTGTAGTTTTCTCCCACTGGATTGGATCAGATCTTATCTTGAATCCAGAACTCAGATAGTTAAGATTGGTGGTTTCACATCCAGAGTTATTAATGTCACTTCGGGAGTGCCTCAAGGTAGTCATTTGGGTCCTATGCTTTTCATACTATTCATCAATGACGTAGTGAATTGTTTGAGTTATTCCGACATCCTCATCTATGCGGACGACATTAAAATTTTTAAAACCATTTCATGCACCAATGCCGCATGAGACTTCCAATCTGACTTAAATAATTTCAGTGTGTGATGCACATCTCAGAATTTGACCCTAAACATTTCCAAATGTAAAACAATCCGTTTTACCCGTGCAATCACGCCCGCTAATTTTGATTTCTTCCTGGATGGCTGTATTATTGATAATGTTGATACGTTTATAGATCTAGGTATAACATTTACGTCGAACTAATCGTTCAATAAGCCAATAGATATTTGCATTTCTAAAGCGAATTCCATTCTTGGGTTTATCAAAATGTTTTCGAGGGATTTTCAAGATCCTTATTCTATTAAAATATTATATACATATCTCGTTTGTGCGTTCGTTGTTGGAATATGGTGCAGCAATTTGGAATCCGTTTTATGGTAACTGTTCAGCCCGAATAGAAAATGTTCAAAAGCGCTTTTTAAGGTTTTCTCTGCGAATGTTGCCCAGAGATGGGAATCTACCCACTTTTATACTCCCACCGTAACGAGGTAGATGTAAATTAATAAATATTGAGCCGCTCTTTATCCGCAGAATCGAAATTGGCGCCTTATTGGTTAGAGACTTGTTGGTGCCTAAAATTGACTGTCCTGAGATTTTGGTGTTGTACGATATATATATACTCCGTTACGGACCCTTCGCGTTAAAGATTTCCAAATTAAGCTGCCTTATATTAGGCATAACTACGGTAAATATGAACCTGTTTATCAATCTACTGATTCTTTTAATAAAGTTCGATCGGCTTTCGACTTTAATCTATTTAGGGATGCATTTAAGAATTTAATGTCTAATGTTCTTTTAAATTATTGGTAATTTTTCATGTCTGTTTAATTTTACTTTTTTTTTAATTAAATTCTTAGTATATATTAATGTATATTATTGAAATTGTAACCAGATTGTATATACATAAGTATAAAGTTGGTAATAAATAAATAAATATAACCATTCATTAAGACTCCACTTTAAATTTTTAAATTTTTGGCTTTATTGGATCCCGTAATTCCATTTTCTATAAAACTTGGCTAATTTTTTTTTTTTTTTTTTAAATTGGCCAAGTTTATTTTTATTTATATAATGTACTCGTATATAAACGCTAAGATAATATTTTATTTATTCCACATAAATTTCTAACGGAAACATTAACTACTCTATTTGTTGATCGGTGGAAAAGTAATAATGAAAATAATTTCCGCGTTAAACTAACTATAAAAACTATCTCATTTGCAGAGTCCAATGGGCAATAATGCTCCCGTACAAAAGTAAAATTTTTGTCACAAAATTTAAAAAAAACCTTGATTTTTATTAGTTACCTTGGTCTCAGGGTAGATCTTCAATTTAAACGCCAGAGATTTGATTGAAAATGGAAGATACATAGCGTACGGAACCGACTAAGACCAAAAATTTAATGTGAGGTCGTAATAAAACAGTTAGGCATAAGATTCCAGAAGATGTTTTCAACAAATTTTTAGATCACTACTGAGATGTTGTAACGGTTTCCTTAGTTCACAGTATTTTGGAAAATTGTATGCTTTAGGACCGTTAACAGATCTCTCGGTAATCTGTGTGATGGAGCAGCATTTTTCCGGCTAGGTGTCAATCAGTACGGGTGGGGATCTTACCATCCATCACCGAGAGCTTGATAAGCTGCTTTTTATTTTTTCTACATGAACACTAAACACAACACACATTCATAATCACTAACCTTTGTTTTACTTCGTTGCCTCATACACCGCTAAGTCCGTGACCTTAGATGTTTGGCCACATGTTACTATACCCCAACCTCCTAAATTTTATCGGGCTTTATACTTATAAAGCTTTACCCTATAAGGTTTTGTTGAAATCTAAATCATCACAGCACTATTAATTTAATTTAGCATTTTTTTGTTTTATATTCACTTTACACTTATAACCTTAACAGAAACCGAACTTTTGACTATACGCACAACCAACTTAGCAACTGCAAAGAACATGAATTTAGATGTACAAATTTTCTCACCCTTAAATCGTTAAGCAAAATAATTAATAATAGTTTGTATTTGTAAATTTAATAGATATTTAATTAATTATCCAACTGATTACACCGCACAGAAATTTGTCTTACTAATAACTAGAACTATTAAGTAAATCCATATAATAAATAAATAAATATATAAACACCATAATATGATTAAAGCTAATTTACACAAAAATTTGTTAATTCCTAGGAACCATGGCCCTAAAATATTTTAAATTCTTAAAAATATTGATTTGATATAACACAACGTTTTATATATTAATGGACAATTTAATTGATAATAAAAAAAAATTTTGTTAGTATATATTTATCTAGGGTAATTAGAAAAAAAAATTTATTTTAATTTTATTATATGTTCGTTTTTTTTTTTAATTTGTTTTGATCCCATCGATGGACATCATGAATGACTATTTTCCATTATACAAAAGAAACGACTTCAAGGTCATGTTCACAATATATTTTCATTTGTCGTTTATGTACAAGAATTATATCTCGCCAAATTAAAATTTGTTATATACATATGAATACTTATCCCCTAATTTTGTTGGGATCAATTGTAAATAAAAACAACTAAAGTCGCTTACCAAGTAAACGGGCATTCGCCAGTTGCCACCGTTTAATATCTTTTGATTATTCCCGTTTCTAAAAAAAAACAAAATTTTGTCACACAAAGTACGCCAAACAACTTACAATCCCTAATTACCTTGGTAAGCGCCTAATTATATTTAATTCGACTTTTCTCATACGTTTTCCCACAAATTGTTGGTTGCACTCCGTAAAAATATTTAATCAAATATCTGCAACTATTTTTATTAACTCGCACACACAAACCGACAATTTCACTTGGTATTTATTAATCTATCGCAGTGGCATTACTGACCAACGATAATTATTTTGCTTTTCTTATTGGATTTTAAGGGGAAACTCGTGTATTCATCAAACAGGTTACAAAAACAACCCAAAAATTAAACTTCACAACGACTGTTGTTGTTTAACATGTCGTACATTGCGCGACTCAATTAATTTTTGGAACGCTCTCGTGACAAGTGGCTTATGCGTAATATGTCAATTTCCCTGAATATCACCCTGTAACAGGCGTCTGTTACAATGTCACAGACATAATCAAAATAAGAGCGGTTAAATCACTATTTAATTAGCCAACAATAATTAATTTACTAAATATAATTTTGTCCACAAAATGAATCCACAAATAAATTTGAAGAATATTAAATTTAAAAATAAAACTATTTATGTTTTTAGATACTTTCATCCAACTAATATAATTTAGTTCATTATAAACTATTATTCAGATCTTATCCTTAAAAAGTGTTCGTTTGGTTCAAATAATTTTGACTGTTTTCATTATTAAGAATTCAAAAAACAAGAATAACTTTATTTAAAACGATAGCCTGGCATCTTCTATTTTTTTCGGCATATTTGACTTACTTGTACATATTCTAATTATCCGTTTCTTTTTTCAATCCATATCAAATTTCCATTTGCAGGAATACTGAATTATTTTTGGAAACTTAAACCAATTAAATATTAGGGTTAATGACTGAGATTAAAACTGGTTAAAACTCAATTATATGAACTGGAGCGTGACTAATGACCAGCATGTATTTCCAAATGAATATCGATAACATTTTCGTAAAAGAAAAGTAACATTTTTTTTTGATTATTTTGTAAATGGTTATCAATTAGATAAAGTTTTTCAAATTTCGGTCTTAGTCAATCCCAAAAATTATTTGTCATTTGAAACTTTTATATTTAATGTGTTCTATGCCCTTATTTGGATAGAATCGTTGAAAAAATAAAGGATTTCAAATTAGTTATCTCATTCCTAGATAAACTGGGATTCCTTAACACTAAACCTCTTAACTTATTATATATACATACGAGTATGTACATAAGTAAAGAAAAAAAAAAATTTACTCTGTTTCTCGGTTAAGTTAGCGGTAAATTGAGATTAGAAAAATGAGCACGTTTCAATAAAAATGTTTTGGAAAAACAGCTGAAATTTTGAGTACTAACTACAAGTTAAGATGCTGCCTACATGCGCCATTATAAAGTGAAACTAGTAGTAGGTGTAGGGTCATTCTAACCGTCGGCTTACACCTAAAAAAACATTTATAAAGGGTGTTCCAATGTTAGATATCTAAATTTTTATTTCAAATGATAGAGTAAGATCTATGCGGCCAATTAGTGTTCCCTCTTCGAGAAATTATTCGATTAGCAAAGCGTTCGCGCAAACGATCAATTGTTTCTGTTGCTTTATGAGATGTGGCACTGTCCTGCTGAAACTACTGTCCATTCTGGACATCCGTACACTCCAATTCTTGAAAGAAAAAACTCGTAATCGTTTTCAAAAAAATAAGGTTTGATACTCTGTCAGTCTGAGATTTGACAAATTTGTTTGTTTACAAATCCACCCAGCTTAAAATTTGGTTTGTCGCTAAACATGACTTTGTTGAGAACAATTGCTTGTTGAAGTTTTTTTTTATATGAACCAATTAGCCAATTAACGACGTAATCCAAAGTCTGACGACTTTGTTTTTAGTTTTCTGAATTTTGTATGCCTTGGTGGAATTTGTAATTGCTGTGAACACTAGCACTTACAGCAGCAATATTTTCTCCTCAATGACCACTACGTTTGTATATTTTGCTTTTGTAATCCTCTACCGAACCAGTTTCCACAAATTTTGCAATAATTTTTTGAATGGCCACAATTGACGGATACTTTTTTCTTCCATATTCTGTACGAAAGTTTCTTACATCTGCTGCAAAACTTTCACCAAATTTAAAATAATTTTTAATAATAAATACGCGTTGTTTAATCGTATATCTCTCAATTTTAAATAACCGAAATATTACTACTTGTCATCTGTCAAATAAATGACAATATAAATGGCGGCAAATTTAAAAATTAACCTCGAATTGGAACAATTTTTATTATAATAAAACGAGAGACGTACGTAATCTGTATGAAATTAGCATTTTCCTAAATTCCTGAAATTTCCTTAGTCAGTCATTATCTCAAATGGTACTCCAAAACGCAAGTCGTACTGGTCTACGAAAGCGTGCATAATTGAAGATGTCTTTATATCGACGAGAGGTATTGCTTCCGGCCAGCAAGTAAAACGATCAATAATTGTGAGAATGAAAGCATAACCGTTTGATGGGGGTAGTGAACCAACTAAATCTACATGAATATTCTTGAACCTGGCGAAGGGTAATTTAAATCGACCAATTTCAAAACGTTTATTATTATTTATTATTTATTTACATCATCAACGGGATAAAAAATCCTTTTTTGATTACAATTTTATAATTTAGTTTTTATTAATATTTTAAAAGAACATTTAGAAATATTAAAATCAAACACATCAAAACTACAATTAAATTGTCGACAAATCGCCGGGACCGGAGCATTATGTGCGTAATTAGATTTAAATGTCGGCAAATATATAAAATTCCTAATCCGAGTAGGTTTACAGGGCACATGAATATCAATCTTTGCAAGTAGTTTAGGGAAGTCAATCGAACTGTTAAGCAGATCAGCGATGAATGTTGAAGCAACACATCTACGTCTTACAAGCAATGAATCCAAATCAGCAATTCTACAGCGGTCACCGGTAGAATGGCAAATTCTTTTTATTCAGCCACATTGGAAGGTTCGGATCAAATGGCCAATTCAATTTATGAAGATAGTAAATAATAAATTGCTTCTGTATTCGTTCAATTCTATCGATATAAATATTGTAGGCAGGATCCCAAATAATCGACGCGTATTCCAAATTAGACCGAACAATGGAACAATACAAAGTTTTAATTGATTGTGCATTACGAAAATCTTTTGTGATACGACGAATAAAGCCAAGTAGAGAATTAGACTTAGCTACTATTAAATTAATATGGTCTTGGAAATTCAATTGATGGTCCAGGACAACACCCAAATCTTTAAATGTCATAACTCGTTCTAGCTGGTGATTACCAATAAGATATTGATGAAGAATAACTGCTTTTTTCCTGGAGAAGCTCATAATCTTGCACTTTTCCAAATTTAACTTCAACTTATCATAACTGACCATTTATACAGCAAATCAAGATCACTCTGCATTTCATTACATTGTTGCGGGCTACATACACTTCTTGATATTTTCAAGTCATCTGCATATAATTCACAGTCGCAGTACTGAAACAAAGAAGCAATTTCATTGATGAAGACATTAAATAATACAGGTCCTAGGTGGAAGCCCTGAGGCACTCCAGAATGAACTTCAATCATCTTAGATGTAAACCTGTTAATTTGAACTACCTGCTTCCGATCACGCAGATACGATCCAATCCAATCCAAAAACAATTTACTCACTCCAAATCTGTCCAGTTTGGCAAGAAGTAACTCAAACTGAAAACCATTTCAAGCTGACATTTAGAGTCAAAGGCACTGAATACTTTAGATGTTAAACTTAAAAGATTTGTAGTGGTAGAACGATGCCTGACGAATCCATGTTGTTGAAGTGATAATAAAGATTTAACATTAAAATACAAATAATCAGAAATAATAAGCTCAAATAATTTTGGAATTGAAGATAATATAGATATGCCACGATAATTTTTAATGTTGCTCCGTTTTCCGGATTTAAAAATGGGAATTATAATTGACTTTTTAAATATCAACGGAAATACACCACTCTTCAGAGACGCATTAAATATCAGAGATAGTGTTAATGATAGCGAGCTGTTAAGATCTTTAAGTATTTTTGCAGGTATGTTATCAAAATCACATCCCGATTTCATCTTGGATACACCAAGGCTGACATCTTTTACTGAAAAATAAGGTATTCCAATTAAATTTTGATGATGCGAACTACGAGGTCCTAATGAAATACCAATAGCATTATCATTGTATTTTTGATAGACTGATTGGAAAAATTCAGCAAATAATTCACATATGTCCTCAGCATTACAGGCAATTACATCATTTAACGACATCATTTGTGGATAACCAGAACATTTTCTTTTGACATCAACAAAAGGCCAAAATAGTTTTGGGTTTGAAATTAAATTATTTTCCAGCCGTGAAATATAGTTCCTATACAGGCTCGGCGTTGTTCCTTATCAAATTCCCGGCGTAGTTGTAGAAAAGTATTTAGACAATCCAAGTTATCACCAAATTCTTTGGCAAATGTGTGTGCCTTATTCTTCTTGTTTCTTAAATTGACCAAATTGTTGTCAAACCATGGAGGATGGTTATTACTCTTTAATCTAATTAGCAAATTTTCTGTTACATTTCTAATATCGACCATTTTGGATGGCCGGTCTTGGCATATAGCAGATGATGTTAGGATGTTTTCGGGTAAGCGTTTATTATTTTGGTTGGAACAAAAGTTTTGGGTTTGTAAAAGAAGATCATCTTGTTCTGCTTTATTATTGGACTTTTTGTTGAACAACAACTTTATTTTATGGAAACTATTAATATGGTTTCTAAACGTTTTTTCATTTTTAAATATTTTTACACACGCGCCAATTGGACAATTAATTTTCGGCATTTGAGAAGTACGCATATGTTTTAATAAATGTTGCAGCATTTCTTCTATTATTAAAGATTTAAATGAGCAGTTGCTTATATGACATTCTAAGCAATTAGTATTTTGTATTAATTTTTTTCTAATTTTTCGATGGTTTCTGTAGTAGTGAGTAGAAAAACCAATAAATTTAGAGTAAACTCGATTACAATTACTAAGCATGCACCGAAACACTACATTACACTCATTTTTATGGGATCTTAGATGGGATACATATTTTTCTTCATCAGCGCATGATGTACCACAATTGTCGCAAACATACACCATGATAGATCAAACAAACTGTAACTTAATCAAAATTAATTTTTCATTATTGACACATACAAGTTGAACTCGTTTGTTATAAAACCATTCCCTTAACATGTCTCCCATTCAGGCCAATTTTGTTCTAGACATACATTCCAAATGTTTCTCGCTACGCCAATTTTGTTCTTGGCATACATTGTACATATAATATTTAACCACGAATACTGGCGTATTAGACATACAGTAAAAAATGTATCTCACTACTAAAATATTATATATTTTTTTCAATATTTTGCACATAGAATTACTTTATAAAATGTATATCTACAGCAACATTTGCGTGGGTGAATTAACAATGTAAGGCCTACGTGTTAAAAAAAAACACTTTAACCTCAAACAAATTTCACTTGGATGAAAAAAATCAATTAACCCTTTCAGGCTCAGTGGTCCCAATATGGAACCACCAATAAATTATTTTTTTCCTCAGCGGCGCAATTGTTCTAAACTGTAAACACTAAACGAAATGAAAAAAGAATGAAACAATTTTAAACCGGTAAATTTTTGTGTGTATTCTCTTACCATTTTTTTGTTTTGATGCAGTTAGTTTTTTGCATTTGACGAGTTAGAACTAGCGATTTTAATAATTATTAAAGAGTGTTATAATTGTTCTATTCTTGGGTAAGTAATATATTATATTATTTAGTATATTGTTAATTATTATATTTTTGATGTAGATTATTCAATTAAATTTTTAGTTTTGTTGTTTTTTACATTTTTGCTTGGTGGTTCCATAATGTTACCACCAAGCTGTGTCTTGTATGTTTCATGTTTTACATTGTGTCCAATATGTATTTCGTGTTTTGTATTTGGTCGATTATTTATCGTTATTTTATACGAATATTCGTTTTTTTGTATCTTAGATCAAAAATGAATAAAACAGTTAATCGGGAATGTTTTACTAGTGAAGACGCTTATTGTCTTTTAGAGGAAATCCCGTCCGATGAATCAGAAATCTCCTCCTCGTGCAGTGATGACGAATTGGAGATGAATACCAATTTGGACGCAGATAGCACTAGTGATTTGGAATGGGATAGTGATGATGATCTTCCGTTATCAATATTTTTACGTAAAAAGATCGAATGGACAAAAGATACTAAATACAGTACTGTTAAACACCCTTTTGAATAACAAGTTGGATTAAATATTCCAGATAATTTAGAATTTTGCAATAACTTAGAGTATCCAGTGGATATGTTTCTCCTTTAATTCCCTCAAAGTTTATTTGAAAAAATAGTATTTGAAACTAATTTATATGCAATGCAGAAGCATGGCACCATCACATTGCCAACTACAGTAGATGAATTAAAGTCTTTTTTAGCCATAAATTTACTAATGGGCACAAAAAAATTACCAAGCTATCGGGACTGTTGGTCTTCAAGAATGTCAATTAGAGATCATTTCATATCTTCTATTATGACACGTGATCGTTTCGGATGGTTTCTCAGCCATCTCCATATAAACGACAATCTACGTCAGCCCAAAAAGGGAGAATCTGCTTATGACAAACTGTATAAACTAAGACCGTTCTTGGACAAATTATCTGGAACCTACAAAACATATTACCAACCAACTAAATGCCAATCAATCGACGAGTCAATGATTAAATTCAAAGGAAGAAGTAGCATGCGACAATATATGCCCATAAAACCTATCAAACGAGGTTACAAAGTTTGGGTGCGAGCGGATGAGAACGGATTTGTGTCACAGTTCCAGATTTACACAAGAAAAACAAAAGACATGAAAGAAAAAAATTTAGGAGCAAGAATTATAAAAGATTTAACTCGTGATTTAGTTGGGAAGTACCACGAAATATACATCGATAACTACTTCAACTCGCTTCAATTATTACGCGATGTGTTAGGTGAAGGAATATATGCATGCGGAACTGCACGGCAAGGCCGAAAAGATATTCCAACAGATTTTAAGGTTGATAAAACAAGTCCGAGAGGCGAATATGACTGGAGGTTAAGCAAAGACGGTATACTAACAGTAAAGTGGATGGACAAAAAACCTATATTATTTTTGAGCAATTTTCACAGCCCGGCAGACGAGGAAACTGTTCAGTGAAAACAAAAGGATGGAAGCAAGACAGATGTGACATGCCTAAAGATCGTAAAGGATTACAATAAACACATGGGCTACATAGACCTTTCTGATATGCTAAAATCATGTTACGAACAAGATAGGAAATCAAAAAAATGGTGGCATAGAATATTTTTTCATTTTTTAGATTTAACAGCGGTAAACGCGTTCATTTTATATAAAACCAGAACCGACGGTGCAGGATTGTCATTGAAGCAATTCAGATTAGCTGTCATAGATGGGTTGTTAGGAGCTGAACCTACAGTGCCAAAAAAGAGAAGAAGGATTAGCAATGACAAGCCAATGAATAGATTTAAATTGTATGTTCCGTTAGAAAAAAGAACAGACAAGGCGGCACACCTACCTGAACATGGCACTAAAGTGAGATGTGCCAGTTGTAGCACGAAAGTCAAACCTCACCGGTGAAGATGGCATTGCAAGACTTGCAATGTAGGATTATGCCTTACTGCAGAAAGAAATTGTTTTTTTAAATTTCATCAGAAATAATGTTTTTAAAAGTTTTAAATTTTTTATAATTATATTTTTAACGCCTAGTGGTCCCATATGGAACCACTTATTTTTGAATTAACCGTTACAAATAAAATAAATTTGAATTAAGATTTTTTATTTACTTATTCGTAGTTTATTATCTCACCCCAAAACTCCTGTTTTTAAAAAAAAAATAATTCAGTCCACAAAGGGTTAAATAGTCCACTACCATAAGCATATCGCACATATAATACTATAGAGATACATACATACCTTTAAACTTCACCTTAATACACTTAATTAATAGTAAATATTTAATTATTTTAATTTATATAATTTATTAATTAGAATTAATCCCAAAACTCGAAACACAGCTTCACTCTTTAAAAACGTTTTGCTGAATAACACAATCACGAATGAACATGATGTTTATCCTGTTATATTCGTTTTGTTATAATTACAATATTCTCACAATTCTACGTGAAATGTCGCGTTTTTAATTTAATTGTCTAACAAATTTCAACTGGCGAGTAAAAATGTAAGCACATATATGTATTATTGCGGTATATTTCATCGAATTTTACATTTTGATCGAAAATTACAGAAAATCAGTAATTTTACTGAATATTTAATGTAGAATTGTTATTTTTATGCAATATTACAGCAAAAATGCTAAATTACAAGAAAAAGTTAATAAAATTTCTTGAAAAATCAATTTTTTTTTTACTGTGTACGCCTTTTTTCCAAAAAAAAAAAAATGTCATAAATTTTTTCGAATATGTTAATGATTCCACCCGTACTTATGAACCCCCGCCCATATAAAAAACGTAGCAACAAAACATAAACTAGTATAAGTGTAGTATTGGTATAGTAAATATTACTGTTGTCTGGCAAACCTACTTTCATAGAACAACCCCCTCGGTTATTAGACACTACCTCAACAGCCGCCGCAATTCTCATATCGTCTCGTCTGTATGTTGTTCTATGTAGCGGTAGGCAGCAGGTAGGGAATTTACTTGTTGTTGGTTGAACTGCTGCTATCTTGCTGCTGATTAGCTTCACGTCGTTAAAATTTTTATATAACGGGTGAAGCATTTTAAAAGAACCACTCAAATAACTGCCAGGCGAAGGCCTAAATTAAAAGTAGTGTTGATACAAAAGTTGCACAATTTTTAGGAGGAAGTCAAATGATGACCTTGAATTTTACCTTGAGGTAAAATTTCAAGGTCATTTCAAGGTCAAGTTGGTTTTTTTTAATGGAAACCTATTTTTCCTATTTTTGACTCTGGTTTCTGAAAGCGCTATCTCAAGTTCAAATTCAAAGTTATCATTTGGTTTCCCCTAAAATTTGTGCTGCTTTTGTATGAACACCTTTTTTGATTTAGGCCTTCCCCTGGGAATTATTTGAGTTTTTTTTTTAAGATGGGCACTCTGTACAATAGCTTCTCCAACTGTGCCAATGTCGATACAACTGCCATCGTCAATTGTAGGCCGTAATGGGACAACACGTTGCGTTGAAGCAAATATACTTTTTAACGTTCAACTAAAGTCGGATGTACTTTGAGAAACAGAGCTTTGCCATTTTCATCGATTAGTCTATTGTAGGCTTACCTAACGTCTTTTTTTTCCAATATGTATTCTCTTATCATAAAATCATTAGTTCTTTCAGATAAAACGCGTTTTACGTCCTATTACTAAATCCTTCCAACGACATGGATTTTGACTACGTTCTCTTCGTATTAATCCAAGTCAATTACTTCTTTAACAATTTAAAAATGTCTCATCGTAACTTCGTCTGCTTCAATTTTACGTAAAACGACGGTGAACGGTGCATCCATCACTAGAAAATCTCACTGACCATTTTTCTACTGTTTCTTGGCTTCGTTCAACATACTTCAGCATTCCGGAGTTCATAGATCTTGGAACAGGGATACTTCAATTCATTGTCGGTGTTTATCCTGGCACCACTCTAAGCATATCTTATAATATTGTCTTCTCTCCTCGTCGCAGCGGAATTCAATTTTTCTGCGATCTAGAATAAAAATCTCAATTCCGAATAAAATTATTATAATACAACACATTTTTGAAAGGTTGTTTTAATTCATTTTGTACGTTACAAAATGTGGCTGTCGCTCCCAAACAGTGCTTCGACTATTAGAAATTTGAGTGTTTTTTAAAAATTGGTTTTATTTAATAAATTTTCGGTTTGCATTGGGCCATGTCAGGATACCAACAAAATTCGAGAATATTGCAGTAAATAAAGTGGGATCTTCCGGCGCTCTACTTTGTTTTTTGTCAGTACTCTTATTTTAGGGTACATGTATTATTATTATTATTATTGGAGGGCCATGCGGGCAATCAGCCATCTCGCACTGCAACCTAAAAGATCTATTGTGCTGGACCCTGCTTAATTATCCGTCTAGTTAACATTCAGGTTCTTAATGAACCTGACAATACTGCCTCCCGGTACATGATACATACTAAATATCTGGGCTTATTGCTCTCCCTCCTAGATGTTTACTACAGCATGTAGTTCCGCTAGAAAGACGGTAGCATTGGAGCTCAAGGACTTCGAGAGGGTTGTCCCACTTCCGTATATTCCTACTCCTGCCCCGTATTCCGTTTGATTTTACCCTTACGAGTTGCTGGGAATTGCAAATCGCCTGTAGGTCACCCAGTTTTACTACAGGAAGGCTAAATACAACTGGAGAGTGCCTGTTATTCAGAGTCCGCATATTTTGGACTGATTAACCCATCAGCTATGCATCCATCGGCATATGCTGTTCCACCTTAGATTAGGGTTTTTTGTCAAGGTTTTCTCCTTTAGCGCCGTACTTTAGCCTGTGCCAAATGGCCAAAAATGTGCCAAATGGCCTTAGTTACCAGTGGTTGCCACGAGGAGGCAGCACGTACACTTGCGAATTGGGAACAGGTTACCCCTTACATAACTGTACCCATCACGCAGCTGCCTAATGATAAGACCAGAACAGCTTACGTGATGCGCATCCTATTGGAAGGTTACGAAGCTGGTAGATTAATTTGCTCAACTTTGGTCCCCCCTCCAATAGACGCCAAACCACCCTACATGTAGTATAAACGGTAGGTATCAGTACTACATATTGGCATGAAGCTGCGCCATAGGCTTACGTTAAACAGGCCTATGGCCGTTTATGTCGTCGATTTGGCTGCTACGTAAGAAATCCTGTTTTGCAAATTAACAGACATACAAACATAAAAGAGCAGAACAAATGACGTCGTTATACATAGTCCAACGTTTTTCCAATTTCCCAATTCTTTCCAAAAATTAGGACTTCGGCAACATTTCAAGATATGCATTTTTTCAGCAATCACCTCATCGTTTGGAGCCAAATCTTTGTCCCCAAGCCATTTTATCGTATTCGAAAACAGGTAATAAAACCAAAATCTGGGTCAAATGCGGAAGCAATTCTTATACTAACTCAATTAATTTATCCATGGCGACTACATTCATATGCACACGTGCATTGTCTTGATGGAAAAGTTTTTCCGTAAATCATGATGAACTCGGTCCAATAAGTCTGCATAATACGTTCCGCTTATCGTTTTCCTATTATCAGGGTAATCGTTGTGGATTATACTGCGTGCATCCCAAAAAACTGTCGCCATTATCTTGTTCGTGCCTTCCTTGGTGTAACGATACTATGTAAGCTTACCTTAACCTGGTAATGTAAATCCACCTTAACCTTTGTATAACTGTCAGATACATGTTAATACTAATAAAGATATGTCTTAACACCCGACACGAATGGTTGTAATCTTATAAAAATATAATTCAATTATAACCAATTTTATACAAATCCAAACTAATCTTTTTTATTCTATTTTTATTGTTCAACGTTAAGGAACGAACTGTGCAACCTTATTACTTCTCTCACCTGACCAATAGATTCAACCTTGCCAATGGTTTAATTACCCTTCCCGATCGTGTAGTTATTACTTCTGTATTACGGTCTCCTAGTTCAGTATCTGAATTATTTCGTTGACTTCTTCGAGATTCACAGTCATTATTTTTTGTCGTTATTCTTTTGGAGTCCTCCGAAGTATCCAGGGTGATCTCCGTTTTAAGTTTGATGTGAGCTATAGTATTAGCCAAATGATGTTTGTTTCTACGGAATGTTCGCTCATCGTCTGTTTTCACTATCAGCGACCGTGGTGCATCTGGTTTAACTATAACTGTACCTGACGTCCACTCTCTATGTCCTATTTGAATTCTGATTCTGTCATTGATTATTAAATCTGGAGCTTCTTTAGTCTCTTTGTCGGCATAGATTTTTTGTTTCTGTCTTACTCGTTGTAAATTTTCTGTGACATTTTCAATTGATCTTGGCTTAAGGAGATCTTTTTTGATCGGTAGATTCGTTCGAATCATTTTACTTAGCAATCTCTGATTCGATGATTTTAGGCTATTATCCCTTCGCATTGAAATTTCTCAGATTTTGCAATGCTTTATAAATGTCTGTCTTGTCTTTGGAACATTTTCTTAGTAGTGACTTAACGGTTTGAACGGCTCGTTCCGCCAAACCATCAGCCCTTGGAAAATGTGGACTAGAAGTTTCCTGAACAAATTCCCAATTCCCTGCGAAATTTTTAAACTCACGTGATGAGAATTGAGGGCCGTTATCGCTCTCTAGCACTTCTGGCGTTCCGTGTATAGCAAACGATTTCTTCGGAATTTTTATTACTTCCGCAGACGTGCTAGTTTGTAATTTTTCGAAGTCCACATACCCTTAGTAGCTATCCACTATTACCAGATGTTCTTGTGATTCGAATGTAAATATGTCGGTTGCTACTCTTTGCCACGGATATTCTGGAATTTCCTTGTTCAAGATTGGTTCTTTCACATTTTTCCTTTGTGTTTGTTGACGTACTGAGCATTTCTGTACGAAGTCAATCACATCCTTGGATAAGTTTTTCTAATAGAATAATTGTCTTATCCGTTTCAGTGCGCTCATAATGCCCAAGTGACCAGTGTGTACTGTGTTTAGTATTTTTTCAATTTGTGTGTTTGGCACTACTATTTTGTCACCTTTAAAGATAATTCCCTCGTATACAGCCAGTTCCTCCTTGAAATTAATAAAATGCCTAATACTTTGCGAGATGTCTATTTCCTTATCTGGCCACCCATTTATGATATATGAAACAACCTGACTGAGATTTTTGTCCATTTTGACATCTTCTGTCAATTTATACTGCGTTTCTGGTGACATAGGCAGGATTGGTATTTGTAACTCTTCCTCCTCCGTATTGTCGAGTTCCGTGATGCAATCTCTGCTTAATGTATCCGCAATTGGTATCTCAGTACCTTTCTTGTATTTCTAAGTAATCTAGCTGGAGCATCTCGATTGTCCTTTTAATAAAGATTGTTTCTAAAGGCTTATGGAGGCTGCCTCTATTTCCAGCCGTTTACCGTATATGTACTCGTGGAACTTATTACAAGCAAATTTAATGGCTGTCGCTTCTTTCTTGATCTGCGGATAGTTTTGTAGCGCTTGGGTTAGAGCTTTTGATGTATATGCTAAAGGTTGGTCAGTTTGCATTAATACCGCAACCATCGCTTTTTGACTTGCGTCCACTGACAATTTAACGTCTGCTTTGACATCATAATATCTCAAGACTGGAGCTGAAGCTAAAAGTGGTTTTAATTTATCGAATGCTTGCTGTTGTTCATAATCCCATACAAAGATAACTTTCTTTTTCACTAATTCCCTGAGTGGCGAAGTAATTTCGGAACAATTGGGGATAAATTTACTTACATACGTAACCATTCCCAGAAACCTTTGTAGTTGCTTCGTATTTTTGGGTGTCTCGATTTTTCCGATGACCTCAATCTTTTCATCATCTGGTGTTAGCCCTTCAGATGATAAAATATGCCCTAGGAATTTAAGTTTTTTTTATTGAACCAGCATTTGTTCCTATTTAGCTTCAAGCCAGCTGATGTGAGTTTTTTTATCACCTCTTTTGTTCTGACTTCCATCTCTTCAATCGATACCGCATGAATCAGAATTTCGTCCATCGGACATTCTACATTCTCGAAACTATCTAACATTTGTGACATTATTTGTTGGAACACCTCAGGAGGCGACGCTTACCAAAATGGTAATCTCAGGCAGGTGTAACGACCCCATGGTGTCCAAAACGCCAGATATTTCTGCGTTCTTTCAGTGACTTTGATTTGTCAGAATCCACGTTTACAGTCTAAAAGCGTAAATAATTTTGATCCTTTAACTCGTGCTGATATTTTTTCTAAAGTTTTTAGTGGGTAATGATGTCTAAGAATATTTTTATTTATGTTAGAAGGATCTATACATACTCGCATTTTTTTTTCCTTTTAATGACCATTGGTGACACCATTGGCGTCGGTTCTTTGATTGGTTTAATGACTCCTAGTTTAGTCATGTTCTCTCATTCGTTTTTTACATCATTTCTTATCGCGTGCGGGATACGTCTCGGCGGGATAACTACAAGGTCCGGATTAGCTTTGAGATCAATATCATAAGCGTAATTTTTCAAACAACCTAGTCCTTCGAATACATTCGATTGCTAAGCTTTCATCATTCGATTGTATGTTTATTTCGTCCGTTCGTTTTGCTAGACCAAAATCTATGCATGAATTAATTCCTAATATTGGGCCTGTACTTTCGTCCACGATTTTTAACGTTACCCAGACTGGTTTATTTTTTGCTATGCAATTTATGGATGCTTGACCTATAACCCTAATTTTGTGACCGCCAAATGAAATTAGCCTTTTGGTATTCGACGTGTTAATTTTTAAATTAAGACTGTCTGCCAACTTTTTATTTATCACATTACATTGAGCCCCAGTGTCAAGCTTGAATTCTATCACATCGTTGCCTATTTTAATTTTTTCAAACCACGCTTTCGATTTCTCTCGTTCCTCTCCGTTGACCAACATATCGAGATACAATTCTTCGGCTTCGTCGACGAAATTTTCATTTAATTCATTAATGTTTTTATATTTTATTCTGCATGCTATTGCCAGCTGACCAAATTTCTCACATTTTCCACATTTCTTGCCATTTCCCAAACAACTTTTTCTGCCGTGTTTAGTTATTTTTATAAGATTACAACCATTCGTATCGGGTGTTAAGATATATCTTTATTGGTATTCACATGTATCTGACAGTTGTACATAGGTTAAGGTGGATTTACATTACCAGGTTAAGGTAAGCTTACATAGTATCGTTACAAATGAACCCATGTTTCATCCATAGTTATGAAACAACACAAAAACTCAGTAGGATTACGATTAAACATCGCCAAACTTTCCTTTGAAGTTGTCATTCGATTATATATGTTTGTGCTCGATTGTAATCAAACCCAAATATTTCACCAAGATGTTATATACTTGCCCTCATTGAAATGCCCACAACCTCAGAAATCTCACGCATTTTAACTCTCTGATCATCAAATATCATGCCATGCATTCATTGCATGTCATTGCATATGACAACATCGAAATTCAGCAAACTACTTCTGAATCATTCCAAACGATATTGACGAGTCCGTTATATGCTTTCAAATGTTGTAAGAACTGAACTATCTGACAAATCTAACGATAGAAACGCCATCTATTACATTTATCATGGACTTCGTACTTCTTCTCAGGAACCGCGATTGCTGTAAGGTAAGGTCATAATGGCTACTAATTTTGATTTTGACCTATTGAGATTGTGTTTCAAACGAATAAAAAATCGCATAAAATGTTAAAAAGTTAAATTTTTGGCTTTTTTTTCACCATAAAAATTTTAACTTGTCACGGACCATGCAAAACCACACATAAAAAACGTAAGCGTCACAATTTTAACCAGTTTCAATTGAAACAGCAAAACGATTAAAAAGTGAGGAAAATTTAATGTTTTTTACCACAGCTAAAAAATTTAACTTTTTATCCGATTGAAACACAGCCTGATTCATATTTTAATTAATGGTTGCCAGCAACTTTGTATGTGTGCGAGAAATTTATATTTTGCAGATCATCATTGTGTCAGATTGTGCAC
The DNA here is from genome assembly GCA_958295665.1 of Tipula vernalis. NCBI lineage: Eukaryota > Metazoa > Arthropoda > Insecta > Diptera > Tipulidae > Tipula > Tipula vernalis. The sequence goes on from OY282559.1 coordinate 263,613,833, forward strand.
ACATGATTGGTTTTGCATAAAGTTTCATTGAAAATAATTTTTGATTGAAGTAAAAAAAAAAAATTTAAGCAAACTGCTTTCTCATTCAGCCTGTTGTAAACAAAAGATGGTGTACGTAAACCGATCATATTTTTACTAAATTATGACCCAATAAAGCGTTTAATATCATATTAGTCCACGAATAGGAGGAAGAACGAGGTAACAAAATTTATATGTTCTTTTAAACAACTTCGAATGAACGGAAACACTTAAGATATAAAAACTTTAGTCAAAATATACCGAAATTTGAGTTGTTTTGAGCATTTTTTTGTATTTATTTTGTAGTTTTAATTTTTTTATTGTACTTTTTTTTAATTAACATAAATTATAACTAAAAATAAAAGCAACAAGAAATGTTTTGTTTTTCGTTAGAACGAATTAATTATTTTCACATGTATAGTAGCAATAAAAAAATTTGTATTTATACGGTTTGATAAATTTAAACGTGCGATTATTTATTTATTTTATTTATTTAACCATACCGGTGTTGTTGTTTTATTTTTTGTTTATTTTTAGTTAACTTAATTAGAAACCTAGTTTTAATTTAATTAGAGAATTTGATTTGCTTTTGTGCTGGTGCGATTGATGATGACTCTGTAAACGAGGTATTTGTTTGTGAAGAAAATATTTGATTGATAATTTTAATCATTTTAAAGAATATTGAGGTTGAATCTTACAGCAATGCAACTACATATACCTTGATGCTTGCAACACTTACATGTGGTTTGAACATCGCGTAATATTCCAGTAACAATACACCGTATTGCGTTTGCCATATAAAATTGTTAATGTTGACTTTAACGTGTTTTTAGCATCCAAGAAAATTTCTTCGTTTTTATTCCCACATTCTGGAATAGCAGTTTGGCAAAGGAACAAAATGCCCCTATTCTCGAAAATTGAAATCAAACATTTCAAGTTATTTCTTTGTCCGTCTTTACACTAATACGTTTTTAAGTAAAGGGCTACAAAAACATACAATAAGGTTACAAATTGAATTTTTTTTCTTCAAGAATGGTATTTTACCATTTTGTTTTAATACTCTACACAAAACTATACTAAATATACTAAAACAACAAACACTAAGAGTTTATAAAAATTTACCAACTATCAAACATTTCTCGAACTTTATTAAAAGCAACTTAAGCATTGTAAACAGGCTCACTTTTATCAACTGGCTCACTTACACACTTTTACCTGAAAAGATCTATACCGCGCGATTTACGTGGTGGAATATTTGGTAAACATCCAGCAAATTCAGAATGTCAGTACAATCAATTTTCGAAACTGGAACGCTTATAGCCGACAGATTAATTCTTCGTGTAGATAAAGGATCAATGTGCAATTATTTGCTTCTACCATGATAAAGTGGTAGTACAAATATGAGAAGATCGCGTTGCTTGTAGGAAGTCTGGGAAGTGCATACAAATATTTTAATACTAGGATAAAACCGTATTCCAGTTTTGATCTTACGAATGAGTTATACGGAGTTTTAGTGGTATGTGAGTCGTGGAAATCTTTTAAAAATGCTTTAATGAAATCTCGCATACAATTTGCCTTTGTGATATGCAACTCTCCATATGCCTATGAAACGATAAGTCCGAGGTAAAGGTAATACCTAAATCTTTCAATGTCTCGAAGTGACGTTGTCACTAAAAAAATAAATCCTGAATCGTAACCGTCCGGAGGAGCTCCTGATCAATTTTATCGAACACCTTACTGAACTGAAATAGGTATATTCCACCTGTACTTTACTACCTTTAGTACCTTTAGTTAATTTCTTGTTTGCTCAAAACGACTAAACAAGAGTCTTAAGATCTGCTCACAACATTTTTTGTATACACTTTTGTGAGGAGATTAGCAACCAATCTGGTGTAGCAAAGCTTTATAGAGCAAAGGCTAAAAATTATGTTTTTCGACTTGAAATCTTTTATCTTCCGGATGGTAGGCCAACCTCTTCTCCTACTTTATTGGTGAGCTACTACGAAACTATTCTAATGGTACTCCTGACGGGAACATGGCAGTAACATATTCGGCTGGTGTCCTCAATGGGATTTTTCTCGCTGAATTGCTGCACGATTGTCCCTTCATTCTTATTAATTTACTCCACATCTTCCAGACGTGGATTACTGTAGAAATGTTTTCCTTTCAAACGTCAGATTCTATTGAACTGAAACCATTTTAGCCTATTAGTATGTTGTCGACTTTTCTTAAAGCCTTTTTACAGTCATCATTTCATCGTCGACAGATATATTAGAGACAGTTATGCATCTACCACCACCACACTAAGTATTCTCAGGCAGGTTCTAGATAATTTCGTGAAAATAATGAAACGATTATTGATTTAAGAAACCGTTATTGTTTGGATCGAGTCTATACGCTTAAGTCTCGGTTTGTTGAATTTGAGTTCAGTATTCCTCAATGTTGCCAAAAATCTGTCCTCAGAAGTGTTTGTTATCTCCTCTTCTCTTATTGTGTGGAAAGTGACCGAGCTAAAACTGAGCTGATTGTCTTTACTAGGCAACAAAATTTTTGGTGGGCGATTATACGATCTGACTACATCAAACACCTTGCTGAGAGATCTTAAATCGTAAACACTCAGGGAAATCATCTTGTTCTCAATCTTCAAAAAGTCACTGCCTTATTTTTGTAATGCAGAAGCCTTTATGAAATTATGGGGATTCACCTCGTATACGTTGGCGTTTGCCTACAAAACGCTGATTCTACCTATGCTATCTTGCGTTTCTGCTGTTTGGTGGCCTCTGGTTAATTTAAATCCCTCAGAAGTTAATCTCAATGTTATACAAGGTATCGCTTATTGGTCTACTACTGGATAGCTATATCTTCGACCCTATTTTTTGCTATAGGGTTGTTTCATTTATACCAGTAATTAATCTGATTAATGATAGATTGCTATTTGAATTTATCTGATTCTTTCTCGGTGGTATAATCCACCAAGCAACTTGTGGGTCTCGTAGGACTTTCTTAAGTAGTTTTAGTCTTTGTCGGCTTCCTCTATGCTTTCGCTACATGTTATGGTACGTTTTGTCTCGCGATAGATCGTAGATCATCTGGCAGTTTGGGCCACTCCTACAAAGTGTGTTTTTAACTTTAAAATCACTGATAAAGATAAAAATATTATTTTATCTACCCAGCTCAAGTCTGTACTAAATTCTTAAGATTGGTGACTCATTGGACAAAGGTGGTTCATAATTAAATCTAATTAATTATGAAAAAGCTGTTTGCCCCTCTTATATTGGTAAGAACGCAGTTACATATTTTATTCTCAATCAATTAAGATAATAGTGGCTTGAAGCTGCCGTACGATGCTGCAACATGATGTTGACTAAGTGTGCCTATTTTTGACAAAAGTCCTATGAGGAATGTCTTGGGGAGTTTTACGACTGCATTTATGACGTATGGAGTTGTTCGGCTTTCGATGGAGTCCATCTCCAAGTGCATCTTTCTAGGTATTGTTACTAAACTAGTTAGTAAGTTAAACAGAATACACAAACATAGCTTCCGGGCGGTCGGTGTTACCCAGCTAAGGCTTAGGGAATTGGGGCGGGGTTTTCCGGAAGTTGCGTGTGTCAGTATTAGACCGCGGAACGAATAGGAATAGCAAGAACAAAACACAACAGTCGTGCTTGTTGTGAAGGACAGAATTAAAAATTAATATAGGCTATAAAAATTGATAAAAAAAAAATGATAATTTAGAAATGCACAATAAAAAAAAATAATAAACCGAATCCTCATTGTTATCAGAACTTTCAATGGTAAACACTAAAAGGACTCCAATTTTTTCAGTTCATTACCCACTATATATATATATATATATATATATATATATATCCATATTGAACCATACTCAAAACATACTTTTAAATGTATGGAAATAACACGAATGGATATACACACTTAATTAATATGGTAGTAGGTGATGCCCGTGTGAAAACAAAGGTTATAAAGCTAAAGTCAATGAATAGAAATATAAAAAAAATATTCCTGAAATAGCCTACACCAAATTTAAATTGATCAACACAACCTATGAGAAACAAAAATAAAAATAAAATTTGAAATTTTATAATGAATAAATTTAAATTAGAATGAAAAGAATCATAAATTCGAGTGGAACGACATGGCCCAGGTATCCTTTGAGAAATTGAAACTAGCCCTTTCTACCGCTCCTGTCCTTTGTAACCCTGATTGGAGTAAGCATATTTTTATTCAATGTGACGCCTTTACGACTGGCGCGTGGGAAATTCAGGGAATATGTAGAAGGATTCTCGTTTACCATCATCACAGATCACGCGAGTTAGAAGTGGTTGCTGGGACAACGAGAGCTTTCTGGGCGTCTCGCTCACTGGAGCCTTAAACTCCAGGGGTTCAATTTTACAATTGAATGCCGTAAGGGCAAAGAGAATATAGTTCCAGATGCGCTTTCACGTCAGGCAGAGGCGTTTACCCTGAATGAATATAATAACGACCATGCTTTAGATCTAGATCCCGATTCAATTTTTTTTTCAAGACCCGGATTACCTTACCCAAATTTCTTTAATCCATCAGAAGCCATACATAAGTTCTAATCTTCAAATTAATAATGGTAAGATACTTATTCTTCCCAACCTTAATTTTGATTTGTCTACTGACATCCCTTCGTGGAAGATATATGCTCCAAAACCTCTCATTCCCATACTGTTGGAAAAGGCACATTCACCTCCTAATGCCTCTCATTTAGGCGTACGTAAATCCTTAGACATATTACGGAGACACTATTATTGGCGAAAAATGGCTGCTGATCTTCATAATTTTGTCACAAATTGTGAAACTTGCAAAACGAGTAAGGCAACAAACGTTGTAATCCGTCCTCCAATGGGAAATTATGCGGAAATATCGAAAACTTTCCAGCGCCTCTACATTGATTTCATAGGTCTATTTCCGCGATTTAAATCTGGGAACGTTTATCTCTTCGCTGTATTGGACCATTTTAGCAGATTCGCACTGCTCGAACCGATGCGAGATGCAACCAGTGCTAATGTTGTAAAATTTTTAGAGAATCGTGTTTTCAATGTGTATTCTGTTCTTGAGCATATCTTAAGCGATAATGGTAAGCAGTTTACGTCGAAGTTATTTCGTGACTTCTTACAAAGACATAATGTAAAACAAATACTAACTCCGAAATACTCACCGCAAGCAAATGCCTCCGAACGAGTAAATAGGATCATTTTATCGGCCGTACGCTCATATATACAAGAGGACCATAGTGCTTGGGATTTGCACATTCATTCAATTGCTTGTGCTTTGCGAAATGTAACCCATGGAAGCACGGATCGATTTGGTCAGCATTATATACCCAACGGATGTCATTATGAGTTGCTTCGACAATTAAACAGCTTATTATCACAGCTTATTATTATCAATGCTGATAGATTAACCCTTTCACAGAAAAACGTACTTGCCAATCTACGTAAAGCCCATACTCAGCCCAACGTGTGGCCACCGTAACGTTAGTAAACTAGTTAGTAAGTTAAACAGAAAACACAAACAGACCTTCCGGGCGGTCGGTGTTCCAGCCAAGGCTCAGGGAAATGGGGTGGGATTTTCCGGAAGTTGCTTGTGTCAGTATTAGACCGCGGAACGAATAGGAATAGCAATAACAAAACACAACACTCATGATCTACCCACTTTCTCTCATACCTATATTCTAGATTATCCTCCTCTTTATTTTAATTTCACTCCATACTCTGATTTTTCAATACCATGACAGACGATAGGAACAAAAAACAAAATAAAATAACATTTTATCGGGTTTTTTGACAAAAAAAAAAAAAAAAATAGAAGGTAATAATGTTGGTTTTTACAGATTTATGTAAAAAAAAAAAGATTTGCGACTAAAATAGCAAAAATATAAATCAACATATTTGAGTAGAAAAACTAAATACTATCCCCTGTGCACTCGTAAGAAAAAAAAATTAACTAACAAAAAATTATAAGCTAACCTCCACCAATTTAATATTAATTAATAATAAAAAAAAATTATATAATGAGATAATAATAAAATAATAAATTCATATCTTAATAATAACGTATATCCATATCGATGGTAATTTTGATGACGTGTTGATATGTTGAATGCAGTTAACCAGTACGGTATCCAATGGCACAAGGTTCGAGAACTTTATTCCACGACTATTACCAGAGCCTTCTAGAGTATAGAGCCATAATCTTAATGACGTATTTTTTACAAGCTTTTTTAGTGGTATAACTTTTCACCGATTTCCATAGGAATCCATAGTAAAAATGATGTTTTTTAGCTTCAAGTTTTTCAAAGAAAAAAGCAAAAATATTATAAAATGTTTATATAAAAGTTTTCTACATATCTTTAAGAACAATATACAAGAAGGCCATATTGGTATTAAGTAAATATTAATTGCAGAAATATTATAATTAAATTATTTCTAAAATATATTTTTTCGAACTTTCATTTTGAAAAATAAATCAAAGTTGGCTCTGACAAATTAAAATAATACTTGCTAAATTTATCTTTAGTTTAAATAGCGTACGTAAGATGTCTAAAATGGTAACAGAAAAATACGAAAAAAAATTATTTAATCGCAAAATTATCACACGTTCCTAGATTTTGTGAATTTGTTTTGCTTTTCCTACAATTTTTGAGCTTGAAATTTCCCCAGGTGGTAATTATTGGTATGATTTTTCAAAATGTTTACGGCCATCACTGCCATCTATGTAATGTGTATTGACTTAAATGACCAAACGAATCGTAGTAAGCTTTTATTTTAATTTGACCAGAATGCTGTTGTTATGAATTTTTTTTAATATTTTGGTTTAAATAAATCAATTATTACAAGAAAATGAAAACGATTTATTTAAACGATATTCATATATGTTGAAATTCAAACATTTATGAAAGTATTTCAGAAATCAAAATTAAGAATTTGTAACGTTTTCATTTAAAAATTTGTCTTAGGAAAAAAAGTGATTTCCCATATGTTTTGTGTGTTTTACTATGAAAAGTTTGGTTTTTTCCTCGTTTCTAATTCCCTTATAAAAGCTCAGATTTTTTGATTATGGCTCTATAAAATACAGGGTGCTCTGCTATTACCAAATAAACTGATTTTTGATTTTCAAATTTTTTTTTGATGTGTAATGACGTAGCACACTCACTATTTTTGCATGGTATTAGATTAATTTATGTTATTAGTATTTATATTTAGTTTACTTCAAGTTACATTAGTTAATTATCAATGAAAAATGTTTATAGTTATTTATTACTAATTTATATTATGTTTGTATTTGTTAAATGATTTTTATTTTATTTTTCTGTTTTTGTTTCAAATTAAACAATTAGGTGGTAAACTTGTTTTTATTATCTTAAACCTTTTCAGCTGTAAAAATTTCAGTTATTTTTTTTTCAATATTTTCACCAAATTTCACTAATCCTCCGCCATTGTTTTTTTTATGTTTAAAATATATCAGTGATTTTTAAGATCGAACCATATTTTTTTATAATTGTTAATATGTATACTTCAGTTTGCACTCACTGGGTAATACAACTTATCACATTCACTGATACTATTTAATTTTTGTAATTTTCACTCGAAGCTTAATGTTCGTACAAGTTATTTCTTTATAATTACACTAATACTATTCAGTAATCCTATTATTTGAACTTATAATTTGTTATAATTATTTTTGCCTTTTTTTATAATCATTTTTGTCTCACGATATCGCCTAAGTATTCGTGAAACCGAAGACTGGTTCACTCCTAATTTTCGTGCGATCAAGTACATTGAGTATAATCTTCCTGATACAACATGACGACTTTAACCGCCTCCAGCTCACGAAAGGATGCCATATTACAATGGATCTTATTTTAGGTGTTTGCTTTAGAACGCATTTACAAGAACTAATGGTACTGCATTTACAAATAATTGATATGCAATAGAACAAAAGCCGATCGTTGCGTTGGATTTCAAACAGAATGGACTTTTGATGAAGCATTTTTGAAAATTTTAATTGATTGGCTTGCAGTAGAATTTATTCAAGGTGGTTTCTGATAAAAATATAAATGTGCTATCATTTGACACTAGTAGTATTAAAATTGACCAGTGGGATTTATTTTTATTACAAAAAAAAAAAAAAAATATGCGTTCATTTTGTCCAGGAGTGTATACTATATATTACAAACTATTTATTTAAGAATATAACAAAAACGAAGTTTTATTTGTTTTTATTTTTGCTTTTTCAGTATTCTTACTCGTAATTTAGAAATTTTAATTTTTAATCCTCTATTTTTAAATTTTTAATCTCAAACACTTTTTTATCTGCGATCAAACACCTACTACTCAATCCATTTTTTCTTGTTTTTTTTCAACCGTTGTTTTTTTTCTATCTCGTTTTGTCTTTCGTTTCTTTTTAATTTCCCTTTTCGGACACGTTTACCACAAAAATCAATTTGTACAAAGTCATTGTAAGCACTCAGCATCTTTTCAAATAAACCACAAGTATACTAATAAAGGAAGCATTGTAGCTAACCCTTTGACGGTCATGTAGTAGGAAAAATATGGACAGAACGGTGAGTCCTCAGTTAAAGTTTTGGGTCGGTTGGCACAGTATGTTGATAAAGTTCTATTATCATCCATGCCTTGGTTCAAATTCATTCAACTTGCTAAACCTGCATTTCGATAAAACACTAAGATAGAATCTCTGTTTCGCGGCATCAAACGCGGGAAATGCATCTCAGGCGAAAAAAAGCAAAACTCAAGAAAAAGTTGCTTTAGGCTGGAATTCTGGATTTAAGTAGATTTTGAATAAAAAAAAAATTCTTCCCCTACATTTCTTACCGTTTCCTTTTTTTCTCTTCTCTGATTGTCTTTCTGTCTCTTTCTTTGAACTTCTTTGAGGTTCTTTTTAATCACTTTCACACGCTCTAGAGCAGCTGAGATTTTGTGTCCAGATCATGATCCTTAAATATCTTGTCCAGGATTCTTTATAAGAGAGCTGTACATTTAAAACAATCGTTAAATTAAATTCAAAATTTAAGAGGAATGACTCATTCTTGCTTTAACGCACCGAATGGTGGAAGTCAATTATTCAAATTTCTTTTCGTACTGTTCAAATAAATGAATTTCTCCGCGTGTAACTGTACATGAATGACCTTCTACCGCTATGAAGAAAAAAATAATAACACATCTGTGACAGCGACTCTAAAATGAGAAAACTCTGGTTGTTTTTCTCCTTTATCTTCACTTTAATAGTGGAACTTTAACCAATCAAAATACTTAAATAAAGATATCGTCGAGTGGCGTGTAACAATTTGTATCCCATTAAAGTCGTTCAGCTGTTGTCGAGATACTCGTATAAATAAAAATGTGAAAAAAACCTAAGCAATATTTTCAATTTTTCGAATGTCCTTAGCTATTTTCCCAAAAAATTTTCTCCTGTATTTCCTCCAGGTGAAAACCTTCATTTTTGACTAAAAAAAAATTAAATATTCCCCGCTTCCGCGCCTCGAGCAGGTAAGACATTTTTTTTAATTCTATCACCAAATATCTACATAAATCTAGAACTTCAGCCTAAAGCAGTTTTTCTTGAGTTAAATGACCAACCAACTATTAGGTTATCTAAAAATTAGACAAAAATTGGTCTAAAACTGCACCAATGCAAAAATCTGGAAAAAATCATGGTTGGTACGAATCAAGGTCAACAAAATGATTGATTGATTGATTTTATTGTACGACCAAGCACCAAGCAAGATCTCCCGGTTGAAGCCGGGCCGACCGTACACGGTTTTTTACATTTACTTGGAAGGAAGTCAATACTAATTAGTTATCAATTAGCGTTTATATACATATTTCCCATCACCTTACTTCCTCAGGCCGTTTTTAATTGATTGATTGATTTTTAAATAACGTATGATTAAGAGCTGTCTAAATATGACTATTAACTAACTATTTAAATCTAACCCTGCAATTTATCAGATTAACAACTGCATTCTGAAATAACGTTTATTATTTTGCTGGGTCAGACTTCTGCACATTTCCTAAATCCCAGACATTATTAATTCAAATTTCACTTAGAACTTAACAACAGTAGTTTGGAGACGATCCAACAAAATAAATATAATTAGTATCAGCTACTTATTCAAATGACTTCCACCATACCGGTCACTATCGCAAGTTGAACCACACACAGAAAAAAAAGTTTGTTTGATATCATATAAAATGTGGTCTGAAATCAACCAAAGTTTTCTCTGATTCTCAGTCATATAATTATATTCTTCAAAAATACCGATCTGGATTCTCTATAGTTTTGCAAATAATTGTTTTGCAGAATTAAAGAATTACTTTTATGATTTCATATCCCAAATTTAATGATTTAAACAATTCTAAATTGTAGAAATCATTGAATGTCTTCAAACATTCATACAATGCATTCTACGATTACTTAAAACAGATATTCCCAAATTCAAATAATATTATTGCATTAACATATAAAGAATTTGTAATTTCATATAGAGTATTTGAAGATTTATACAATTCAAAATTTTAGGAATCATAGAATATTTTCCAAACATTTATCAATTCATATAATACATTCAACAATTATGTAAAAGTGAGATTTGTGAATTCAAATAATATTATTGCAATAATACAGAATGTTTTGGATGAGTTTTCAAATAATATTTTGTAATTTTAAAGAATGTTTTATAATATTTGCAAATCGAATTTTTTGAAATTGAGAAATATTTGGCGATTTTTATACATATATACTTACTTAATTTGCAGTGCTTTGGAAGATCTGTTTTACTCGAAGTCGCAATAAAAAAATTTTTTATTAAATAAAAACATTTATTTTCTATTTTATTTACATTAATTAATTCAATTTTGTAAATAAACTATGGAAAGTTAATTCTAAATTATTTATGGCTCTCACTTCATTAATACATTAATATCTTTCATATTCACTATACAAGGATATTTTCAGTTAAACAATTTATTGATAATAAGGAGCCTTTAGCTTTACAATGACTCTGCCGTCTGGCAATTTAATAAAATGCAGCGGAGGAAATCTTATATCACATTTTTGAATCAATTCATATTTTTTGTTAACATTGTCTCCAATAACAAAACAATCAAAATGGGTATCAAATTCAATTATTTGGAGCACTTCAGATGCAAAGTACGTTTTATCTTCCGTTTCTACTATTATATAAACACATTTAAATAAAATAATTTCATTTGCTTCATTGGCAGTTACTAAAATATCACCCAATCGATAAGGCGTACAATTAATTATTATTTCTTTTAAAGAAAATATGTTGCTAAAATTACATTCTCTTTTTTTCTCTTCAGGTAAGTTATCCCAAATATCAAGATTCATAAAATTTATATATTTGCCATCACCCCAATTTTCCACATTATCCAAAGCAAAATGTCTTTTTGCATTAATATTAAGTGCAAAATGATAATTTGATTTAATAGCCAAACTAAGCAGTATATTTTTTCTTGATGTAGTTGTGCTAGCGTAATTCTTACTTTCTTTGTGTTTGGCTTCAAATCTCATTGTTTATAATCTTTTTATGGGACCTAGTTTTCGCATTGAACTAACATAATGCAATATAAAATGATGCTTTGGGTACAAATTCCTTCCAAATAGGCCTAAATATGATTTGTGATGTTCGATAACAATATCATTGAGGTCCTTTAAGTCTTTTAGGGAATAGGAAGGTAAAATGCATGTATCGACCAATTTTATTAAAAGTTTAAGTAATCTCCACACTTTGTCGTTCTTAGGTACAAAATCACCAATCATTAGGGGAATAAAGTGTAAAAAACATTTCGTTTCAGAGGCCGACATTTTTAATTTTCTGTTAATTAAATGTTTAATTTTAATATTTGCAGTCTTATTTTTATTATCTAGAGGGCCATAAACAAAAGAAAATTTTCGTGCATTAAGATCGCATAAAGAGAAAATTTTTTTTTCGGAAATAAAATGGATAAGTATATCGCAAAGTTCATAGTGCGCTATGCCCTCAAAAATATCATGCATCACGTCGCAAGTAGCATTATCAATAACATTAAACGATCTGATGGAATTAAAAATACATTGTTCATTTACGCCTGTCCTTGCAAGATCATTTATATTTACGGCCTCATTATAATTTTCTAAATTTCTTAATTTAGATGTGTCTTCCATAAGTTGCTTTTGCATAGTTATTTTATCACAAGTGCAAATTCTACAGTAGTAATTGGCTGAAAAAGATTTTGTAAATCCTAAAATCGAATTTAAACCTAGGTTATCGCCAGTTATAGCTGCTAATATTATATGAACGTGAATGGTACCATTTTTAGTTTTAACAAATAAACCGTCTTCTTCTAGTTTTTTTAATACTTCTATTAGTGGCATAAAATTCGAAACGTTACCGTGTGATATGTCAGCAGATTTTGTGAAACAGCAAGTCAGTATATTTTCCAATTTTGATATTTTGGAATCTTCTAATAAGGGAAAACTCAAATAGACGCCTGTTATTTTATCCAGCCCAGATTTGGAACCAAGAGGGTTGTTAACCTCAAAATCATCTTGGTATAGAATATAGGGAATGCTGATGCTGTTGTATATTTTTGATTTTTCTTTCCAAGCTGAACCGTGAATTATATTCGAAATGTTTGAACTGTTTTCTAATTCTCGAATTTTATCAATCATGAAAAGTAAATTATCATTGACTTCGAGGAAATTTTGTATGTTATACGAAATCGGCCACAAAATACCTTTGGACACCTTTGAATTAATAGTTTCAATGGTTTTTGAAGTATTAATAAAATATTCATTAGGGTCTGAAAACAAATTTTTATCTTGCAAAAGTTTTTTGAATTTATACTCTGAATTTATTGCGGAAAAACAATTTTTAAAAATCTCTAAATGATTTTTTATTTCTGGGGCATCAGTCATATTTTTAATTTGATTTATAAAACTAGTAATAAAGTTTTCAAAATCCTTTATGATTTCCACGGCTAGTTTTCAATTAAGCGAAGTATTTCCAAATAATTTTAATGCAAATTGTAAAGATTGATTAGTGAAATCTGAAAAACCAGGTTTTTCGGTGAGCAGCTCATTGCATAGTTCAGGAATACCGTCTGTTTGCACTTCATTTAAATTTTCAACCGTTTTTAATTCTACTGAAACTTGATGTGGGGACCTTTAATCGTTATGCCTTATCAAATGGCGCCGAAAAGCATAAATATTTTGGAATGACTGTGGACAAATTGTACATTGGAAATATGAAGTATGGCGTGATAGTTTATGAATGAATTTTAAATGCGTTATGTAATTATTTATATCAGTATGTCTTTTTGAGCAAATAAAGCATAAAAACATGATTATGCAGATGCTGTTTGTAATTCAGTTAACAAAAGAGATAACTGTTTTGATTTTTGTGATTCTAAGCTTATTTCATAAAAATAATGAACTAAAAATTCATATACTTGCTTGCAAGGCTCAGGAAATTTCAAATTAAAAACGTAAAAAATTTGTACTAGTACTGATAATCCTTTTAAGAAACTATCTACTTCATAAAAGGTATCGTTTAAATTAATGTAAATTTTACGAATATCGCTTACTTCTCCTTGTACAACTAGTAAGGGTTGATTAGTTAGTCCTCTTTGCAACAGATTTGCTCTATGTTTCTTGACCGTATTGTAGGTGTTATTTTCGACCTGTATTGATAAGAAATTATATTAGTGTAATAAATAAACTTATATCAGAAGAAAATTTCAATATACATATGTAGTACCTCAACATGCAACACCAAAAAACTTTCTGCTTCAAGAATTGACGGCTTCCAGAAAGAGCGTTTTCCTTCCTTATTTTTAGTATGAATACCGGTAGGTATCAAAATAGAATTTAGTAGCACAATAAGTAAATAATTCTCGGAATCTAAAATACAATTAAATAATTTATTTACGTATTTCATACAAGATGTCCGACAACCTACGGACAAGTGACTTGCAGCGGCTTTTCACTATGCTCTTTGAATATGTTGAAATTGGGTGAAATAGTGTTGTTTGGAATGTATAAATCGACTTCATCTGGATCAATGCGCGCAAGAAGTACAGTTAATGTGAAAATAAATATTTTGAACTTTGACCGATATTAGAAGAAGAAAACTGGGTAACATTATTAAATTACAATATTGCCAATGTTGAGTAATTATTAAACTACAAGGTGAATTTCCTAGAGAAATACAGCCCATTTTTTAAATTTCAGAATTATATGTTTAGGGAGTACGTAGAAAGGCAGCTGCGGGCCTCTTGTTTGAAGGTTGTAGAACACTTTGGATATTAGAATTAAAATTTAGAAAATTATATTTACCAGCACTGATTTGTTCATTCATTAAGCCCAGCTTTTTCTTTGAACAACTATCTTTAATGTTGTTCTTATTCACAATAACCCGCTTAAATTGATCCCATTTGGAAAACAATAGCTGATTTTTTCCGGGATGAGTATTATCAAAATCCAGTTCAATCTAGAAAAATTTTATTAAATTATTAATACAGATAAGTAAAGAGAGTGAACATTTGTTATAAACAATTACCATAGAGAGTCCTATTTGTTGATTTAAAATCGGCCACTCCGTAAATAAATCTCTATTATTTTTAACCTGACCAAGCCGAAAATTATATGTCAGTCGCCACTTTTCTACAACAAGAGCTTCTGGTTGCTTATTGCTTTTAAGCCACGATTGGCATCCTAGCAAATGTTCGTCAATGCTCTCCTCTTCAACCTCTTCTTGTTCCTCACTTGTGCTGATGTCACTGGGTATACTAGTCTTCTTTATTTTGTAACGGCTTTCAATAATTCCTTTCTTTTGATATTTTCGACATAAGCTGTAATATTTTTGTGTAAGCCGACTCTTAGTTTTTTTATTAGAGCTTATGTAATATTCCTAATATTACAAACAATTGTTGTGAAAAAATCAAAAATTAATTAAATAATCAATAAACTCAATAGAATTGAACACATTCGTGAGCAAAAAAATTAAATTATTATCCTATCAATACTACGAGTAGGATTGTATCATTCTCTTTTAATACTTTTTGCTTATTGAAAATTATATCATCGTTTTTTTAATTCTGTTCTAATACGACGACAGTTATTTTAAGTTTCATATACCTATAAAATGATCAAACTAATTTAACTAGATGTAATGTTTCTCTTTTACAGCTCTATTTCAATAACAAACTAATGATTGCAAAATTTTACTTAAACTATTTAATAATTCGTAATTCAGATTTAAAGACTCTTTAAAAAAATAATTACGTGCCATTCCGAGTAGTCGTAGTTAAAACCGATGTCCACGAATGTGTTAACAAATTAATTCGTAAAAAATAGTTTTTTATATTTACCTCAGTTTCGTTAGGAAACAGTTTTAAAATGTCGCTAACGATATCTTTGCAATAAGTTGATGCAAGAACGTGTTCTATGTTATTAGTTATCCAATAATCGACAACAACTTCACATAGGTCATTTCGCGATTTGAATGACAGTGGCTTCTTCATTTTCGACATTTCTAGTATATTTTTACCCACAAACGAATTTTTTAAAATTTGCCCTAAATTCTTTAAATCAACAAAAATCAGAAAAAAAGAAAATCATTAGAAACTACGAGTATATTAGAACTTATATTAGAAAAAAATTCAACAAAAACAATTTATTTTTTATAAACTTACATTGAATTTGATTTGATCACTTTTGTTGTAATGGTCATGCAATGTTGAAGGTTCTGTTATGCATGGAGACAGAGCTGGCGTTGATAAAGGAGAAGATGAGTTTGGTTGGCATCGACTTAACCAGTTTAAAACACTCGTATCTGCTGATACCGTTTCGGCAATTGGCATCAGTGGGTAGTTCTATAGACCAACAATTTTATAATTTGTACCGTGTTCACAAAAATAAACATGCGTGCTATTATTTATGAAATACTTACGTTGATTTTCCGCCATTCTAAAAGTCTAGTTCTAAATAAAATGCGAACACAAAGCGGTTGATCTGGAATTAGTTTGTCAATGTCGGCTATCGCCAGTTCTTTTAAGCACTCAATATTTATGGATTGTGCATTAAAATCCTCTATCAATTCACTAAAATTCCAATCTATCAATAATTGTTGCACTTCAGTTAAATAAAGGATAATATTGGGATCGTCCGTCTCCACCATCGTTTCTTCCATCATAATAAAAACTAAAACACGTGCTCACGATTTAACAATAACTTTTTTTATTTTACTTTTATAAAATTAACTTTAATATTTTACTTTTATAACAAACACACTGTATTGAATTCACGATTCACTTTAGATATTGAATAAACTAATTAATTGTGTTAGTTATTTTTTAAACAGGTAAGCGCACTTTGTTAGTGATCTGATCACATTAATATTCCAATTACGACTGTGGAAAAAATTGCACATTCGAATGACGACGAATACGAACTCGACGTTCAATGAAATAAAAAACTAAAATTGTAGAATGTTTTGAAAATTCATCTATTCGTATTATATGATTCTTGCAACAAATTGGGAGAATCATAGAAAAGTTTATTTGAACTTCAGAATTGTTTTTTTGTTGTCTAATTGCGATTAACAATGAGTAAAATAATTGATAATTGCACATACGACCGTAGAAACAATTAGTGTATTTCAATGAGAATTTACAATGCAATTGCTGTTGTAATATCTTCTGATTCTCTTTCTCTTTCTATTTGGATCTATTAACGGACGAATATAACAAAGGAAACGAAAATTGTCGAAATCAAAGAATGAATGTTTCAAAATTCAACTAATCGTGTTATATGATTATTACAACAAATTTTGAGAATCATAGAAAAGTTTATTTAAACTTTAGAATTTTTTTTCAAAGAATGATGATTCTTTAATTTGACTAATTTTGTTTTTTCAGTGCAGTTTAGCACAACTGCCATTATAAATGGAGCACCTCCGCGGGCCTGCCACCAACACCATAGACGATTGGTCTGTGGTGGGTGCTGCCCTGTAATGAACCACAATTAATGCCACCAGTAACCAAATAGTTTCTAAAGTACGAAGTCCGACAAAATTCATAACAACACAATTTCTAAACTGCCTGTTCGCCAGGTGCTTAAATTTTCTGGAAATCTGCATTTGGTTCCTGATTTATTCTGAAAATCCAGACCAAATTTGTTAATTATCACTAGGTACTACTTTAAAACAAACTAAAAATTATTAAACTCTGAAATCCTAATGGTTTAGTTGGTTTTAAATCATCTACATACACAACAAAATTCAATTATAAATAAACAAAATAAAAGAAATTAAATTAAATAAGAAGATAAATAAATTGTACTGATATTTATTAACAGTGTTAAGTACTTAATAATCTTATTTGCCAGCAATGTACTAATATTAATCGAATCCCAAGTAAAACAAAAATTGGAAAATGATGAAACTTGGCCTCCAACCTCCAACACATACAGCGTTCGAGTGCAAACACATTTTTCTTCAATTCTGTGAGAGACGCCATTGCGGTTGTTGTCATTTTTTCCCGCACCATGTACAAACTAAAATAACTGACTTCACCTGTTTTGGAACTGAACAACCAGTTTCAGTCCACTGTAAACGTTCTTGTTTCAGTTTAGGATCTTGGTGGTAGATCCAAGTCTCATTCATAGTTATAAATCTCCGCACAAAATCGGTTTTATTCTGCTTAAAACGCTTCAAATTATGCTGAGAAATTTGTGTGAATTGTTAACGAATGCGGCACCAGTTTTCCAAACAGTTTTTTCATACGTAATTCTTCTCGTAAAATATGGAGTACTCGTTCGTCCGACATGCCTATGATATCAGCAATTTCACGCTTACTCAAACTTGGATCTTCGCAATCAATATTATACACTTGCTCAATGATTTCTGGTATTGTTGCACTTTTTGTCCACTACGTGGTTCATCTTCAACGCTTGAACGACCACGTTAAAACTCTAAAACCCATCGATGCACAGTTGGAAATAAAGGAGCAGATTCCCTAAACATTTTTACCATTTTTGTATGAATTTCTGTTGCTGATAAACCTTCAGAAACAAAGAATTTTATTACTGCACGATATTCCGTTTTTTCCATTGTAAACGGATACACTGACACGTCAACTTCTAATGACTTGTAAATAAAGAATGAATTGCCAGATCAAAATAAACATTTTTATTTGTTCAAATGAAAGATGAAATATTCAAATGGCGTATAAATTTTGATTCCTCTACTGGTTGATAGGTGTTACTTTCAATACTTTTCAACCAACCTGTATTTTTTCCACTACTAGTCGTAGAAGGCAAACCAACCATTAAGGATTTTTGTTGATAAGAAAATTAATTTGATAAGGGAAAAACTTGCTTTTTAATAATATTAAGTATATCGAAGTAGTCCGAATTTTTTACTGAATTGTAGCAGGCGTAAATTTAAAATGACACTGCATTTTGTTTTGTTATTTGAAGTTTTAATTTTGTTGAGTCAAATTGGCATTCAACAAAAAAAAATGAAGAATGATGATTTTATCGGCACGCCACCTGAAATATGTGAGATAGTCGCAAGTATAACGGACCAGCTGCAGCTACACTATTTGAAAAACTATATTTATTCACTTTTGATATATAATAGCCCAATAACTAAGCTGATTTCAAATAAAGAAAATGTAAAATAACCCATTGTTATTGTATAACCCACGCTGCTAGGGGCAACGTGAGTTATATTTTGTAAAACAAAATGTTGAGTAGTCATTGGAAAATTATTTGTAGCCAAATTGAAATAGAAACTATATTCAATTGTCCAAAAAGTAGTTAAATTAAAGTACACCATGACCATTTAAAGAACGGTCACTATGATAAAATGTATTTCAAAATTCAATGCTACAGTGTGAAAACACAAAATGGAAGTATTTCTTAATTTAACGAAATTTATTTCAACAAAAGTGGATAAAACGTTGTATGCCACTCGTAAGCAGAGATATTATCCACTCGGGATAATGTCCCACTCGGCTATCGCCTCGTGGGACAAACTTATCCCTCATGAATATCTAATCTCGTTTTGCTCACTAGTACCATAAATAACTATTGTCCACGACTAACCTATAATAATGAGTGTGAAGTTTATGCTAAAAAAAAAATAACAAAAAATTACACTGTTAAATTAACTATTTTCCAATTGGAATTTAAATGATATGAAAATTTAAATTTTTTGTAATTTTGGATTTTTAGTACCACCAAACAGGACTGGATGATGGGTGCATACCAAAAATTGTAAATTATAAAAAATTTGTGAAATCATTAAATAAAACCTTATAACGTTTATTGGGAATTTAGTATTTTTATTTTTCCGTCAATAAATTAAATTAATAAATTTAATTTTGGAGTTACGTACATTATTAAAAATTCTAAATTCTGTGAAGTATAGTATAGTTCATCACAATTGAATAAGATTGACCACGTAGACTAGCATATGGTCAAGTTATCCAAAAATATAGGCCAGACCTTGTGGACATCTCTGTGATCGGAGATACAACAATTTATATAACTAATAAAATTATTAAAAATTCTAAATTCTGTGAAGTATAGTATAGTTCATTACAATTGAATCAGATTGACCACGTATACTGGCATATGGTCAAGTTATCCAAAAATATAGGCCAGACCTTGTGGACATCGCTGTGATCAGAGATACAAAAATTTATAAAACTAATAAAATTATTAAAAATTCTAAATTCTGTGAAGTATAGTATAGTTCATCACAATTGAATAAGATTGACCAAATATACTGGCATATAGTCAAGTTATCCAAAAATATAGGCCAGACCTTGTGGACATTTTTGTGATCGGAGATACAATTTTTAAAACAATAAAATTATTAAAAATTCTAAATTCTGTGAAGTATAGTATAGTTCATCACAATTGAATAAGATTGACCACGAACACTGGCATATGGCCAAGTTATCTGAAAATATAAGAAAGACCTTGTGGACATCTCTGTGATCGGAGATACAACAATTTATATAACTAATAAAATTATTAAAAATTCTAAATTCTGTGAAGTATAGTATAGTTCATTACAATTAAATAAGATTGACCACGTATACTGGCATATGGTCAAGTTATCCAAAAATATAGGCCAGACCTTGTGGACATCGCTGTGATCAGAGATACAAAAATTTATAAAACTAATAAAATTATTAAAAATTCTAAATTCTGTGAAGTATAGTATAGTTCATCACAATTGAAAAAGATTGACCAAATATACTGGCATATAGTCAAGTTATCCAAAAATATAGGCCAGACCTTGTGGACATTTCTGTGATCGGAGATACAATTTTTAAAACAATAAAATTATTAAAAATTCTAAATTCTGTGAAGTATAGTATAGTTCATCACAATTGAATAAGATTGACCACGAACACTGGCATATGGCCAAGTTATCTGAAAATATAAGCAAGACCTTGTGGACATCTCTGTGATCGGAGATACAACAATTTATATAACTAATAAACTTATTAAAAATTCTAAATTCTGTGAAGTATAGTATAGTTCATCACAATTGAATAAGGTTGAGTACGTAGACTGGCATATGGTCAAGTTATCCAAAAATATAGACTAGACCTTGTGGACATCTGTGTGGTCAGAGATACAAAAATTTATAAAATTAATAAAATTATTAAAAATTCGAAATTCTGTGAAGTATAGTATAGTTCATCACAACTGAATAAGATTAACCACGTATACTGGCATATGGTCAAGTTATCCAAAATATAGGCCAGACCTTGTGGACATCTCTGTGATCAGAGATACAAAAATTTATAAAACTAATAAAATTATTAAAATTCGAAATTCTGTGAAGTATAGTATAGATTATCACAATTGAATAAGATTGACCTTGTAGACTAGCATATGGTCAAGTTATCCAAAAATATAGGCCAGACCTTGTGGACGTCTCTGTGATCGGAGATACAACAATTTATAAAACTAACAAAATTATTAAAAATTATAAATTCTGTGAAGTATAGTATAGTTCATCACAATTGGATAAGGTTAACCGCGTATACTGGCATATGGTCAAGTTATCCAAAAATATAGGCCAGACCTTGTGGACATCTCTGTGATCGGAGATACAACAATTTATATAACTAATAAAATTATTAAAAATTCTAATTTCTGTGAAGTATAGTATAGTTCATCACAATTGGATAAGGTTAACCACGTATACTGGCATATGGTCAAGTTATCCAAAAATATAGGCTAGACCTTGTGGACATCTCTGTGATCAGAGATACAACAATTTATAAAACTAATAAAATTATTAAAAATTCCAAATTCTGTGAAGTATAGTATAGTTTATTACAATTAAATAAGATTGACCACGTATACTGGCATATGGTCAAGTTATCCAAAAATATAGGCCAGACCTTGTGGACATCTCTTTGATCAAAGATACAAAAATTTATAAAACTATAAAATTATTAAAAATTCGAAATTCTGTGAAGTATAGTATAGTTCATTACAATTGAATAAGATTGACCAAGTAGACTGGCATATGGTCAAGTTATCCAAAAATATAGGCCAGACCTTGTGGACATCGCTGTGATCAGAGGGACAATAATTTAAAAAACCAATCAAATTATTAAAAATTCTAAATTCTGTGAAGTATAGTATAGTTCATTACGATTGAATAAGATTGCCCACGTATACTGGCATACGGTCAAGTTATCCAAAAATATAGGCCAGACCTTGTGGACATCTCTGTGATCGGAGATACAATTTTTAAAACAATAAAATTATTAAAAATTCTAAATTCTGTGAAGTATTGTATAGTTCATCACAATTGAATAAGATTGACCACGAATACTGGCATATGGCCAAGTTATCCGAAAATATAAGCAAGACCTTGTGGACATCTCTGTGGTCGGAGATACAACAATTTATATAACTAATAAAATTATTAAAAATTCTAAATTCTGTGAAGTATAGTATAGTTCATCACAATTGAATAAGGTTGACCACATAGAGTGGCACATAGCCAAGTTATCCGAAAATATGGGCAAAACCTTGTGGACATCTCTGCGATCGGCGATATAAAACTTTTAAAATAATGAAAAATTTTTAAAAATTCCAAAAACTGTGAAATATATTATAGTTCATCATAATTGGATCGGCTTAG
This sequence comes from Tipula vernalis, assembly GCA_958295665.1. Taxonomy (NCBI): domain Eukaryota; kingdom Metazoa; phylum Arthropoda; class Insecta; order Diptera; family Tipulidae; genus Tipula; species Tipula vernalis. The sequence continues at coordinate 263,636,109 of OY282559.1, forward strand.
TGACATTGGCCGCTATATGGCTTAGCTGTTCTAAGAAATATGCGGGGCCTTCGGGACATTTCCAGGATCGGCGCTAAATAATTATTTAAACCATCAAAATTCAGTCAACTTTTAAATTATCTGAAATATAACTAGTAATGTTCTACACAATTGGATGCTTTTGGTTAACGAGATAAACAGATGGTCTAGCTATTTGAAAAGGATGAAAAGAACCTATTTCCTGCTGAAAAGAATCTATTTGGTGGTACGAAAAATCCAAAATTACAAAAAAATTAAATTTTCATATAATTTAAATTCCAATTGGAAAATAGCTAATTTAACAGTGTAATTTTTTGTTATTTTTTTTAGCATAAACTTCACACTCATCCTATAATATACTCATTATACGTTTGTTTCTTCAATTATAATGATATCCATTATTCACTGCTAGTTTATTTAGTAGTTCCTTCTTCCATTATTCAATACTATACCAAATAAAAATTTCCTTTTTGAAATTTTATCTAGTAGTCTCTTGCCATTTTCATTATTATTAAACTGAGACGTCAAAATATCGACGGAAATTATTTTAGGTTTATTTAAAGGATTTGATAATAAAATACAATTTTTTATCGGTCGTGGACAAAGTTTCGTGTTCTACTCGCGTATAATGACTGTTATCCACTCAGATGATTTACGACATCGCCTATCGGCTCGTGTCGGTAAACTTCATCTTTGTGAATAACAGCTATCATTATATGCTCGTTGAATAATATACTGTTAGATATTTGCGTGTACATTTTGATTTATAATCAAATGCCTACTTTAATAATTTATATATTGTGGATAAAATATGTTTTTTTTATAAATAATGAAAGTGTATGTTTATGAGGCAAATGAATTGATTTCTTCGTTTAATACGACCGCTACTAAAATGTTTAAGTTTATCATAACGGCATCGTCAGTGGGACTATCATTAAGAATCAATTTCAAACAACGCATATATAATCATAGCAAAATGCGATAAAATGGCCAAGAGGAATTATTGAAAATGGAAAATGGATTAAATGTGGATGTAAGTTTACAATTAAATGTTCAAACGTGAAGGTATATCACAGGTACAATTTAATATCCGAACATATTCCCATCAATAAAAAAAAAACACGGCAAAATCAAAATTTTTACCACTGACATGAAAATTGCCTATACTGCATGCATACTATATGGAAATGATGATGTTGATTATTGATAAGTAAAAATGATAATGGTGCATGCCGGTAATGCTAATTATGAACACAAAATATTCCGTGTTGTAATATTCTGGAAAATGGACATTTCCTTTATAATTTTAATATTAAATCTCTAATAAACACAAACGAAAATTTAAATTCTGGAAAATGAAGATTTAAATTCCTTATCCAGAATTTTGTGTTGAAATATTTTGAAAAAGGCGGAATTTACTGCTCTTTCTATTAATATATTATGAAAAAGAGCCGAAACATATTCTGGAAAAAGCGGAAGAAAATTCTATAAAAATGTGAACAGGGAAAAGGGGGAATTTACTGCTCTTTCTAGTATTATGTTCTGGAAAGAGCTAAGCATATTCTACATAAAATTAAAAAAATAAATAAAATTTAAAAATATTTTGGAAAAGGAGGGGCTTACTGCTCTTTCCAGTATTATATTCTGGAAACGAGCCGAGACATATTCTGGAAAAAACGGAAGAAAATTCTATAAAAATATTTTGGAAAAGAGACCATTTACTGCTCTTTTCTAGATACATTTCGGAAAAGTAGGAAATATTTGGGAAAAGAGGAATTTACAGCGTCTGTCAAATTTCACCAGTATCGGTAATCAAATAGCCAAGATAACCTGACCATCATCATCATCATGATAACCACCACCATCATCAACACAACAATTATCGTTACCATCATCATCTCAATCCCCATCTTCATTACCATGACCATGATCACCATCAATACAATCACCATGAAAGTCATCATCAACATTACCATCATCATCTCAATCCCCATTTTCATCAACATGACCATAACCATCATTAATCACCATTAAATCCGTCTTAATTGATTATATTCTAGAACTCCTTAAAATCATTTCAGAATCCAACTTCCATCATACATGGCAAATTTCGTCATAATCGGTTAAAAAATAGCCAAGTTACAGGCAAATTTTCCATATTCAGAAACTTCATCCAAAAATCGTTTAACAATCGCACTTCCATCGTACCTATCGAATTTCATCATAATCGTATTCAAAATTACCAAATTCCACTAATTTCATCTGAAAATCGTTGAAGAATCCCATTTACATCGTGTCTGTTAAATTTCATCATAATCGTTTAAGAAATAGCCAAGTTACAGGATAATTGACCATACTTCAAAAATCTATCAAAAAAATCATTTAACACTCCCATTCCCACTGTACCTGTAATAAATAGCCAAGTTACAAGCTAATCTCCCATTTTCCAAAAATCATTTAAGAATCCCATTTCCAACCCATTACCTGCCGAATTTCATCCTAATCGGTTATAAAAATAGCCAAGTAACAAGCTAATATTTCATATTCATAAACTTCATCCAAAAATCGTTTAACAATCGCATTTCCATCGTACCTGTTGAATGTCATCATAATCGTATTCAAAATTACCAAATTCCACTAATTTCATATGAAAATCGTTAAATAATCCCATCTACATCGTACCTGTCAAATTTGGTCAAATATGGTCAAGTCACGGGCTAATTGGTCATATTCCAAAAATGGAACCAAAAATCATTTTAGTTGCTGAGTATATTTTGAATTTTCAAAATATACGAAAAATAATGCATTATATACATATGTACTTATAAAAGTAATGCATTACCTTCAGTTTAGAAAAAAAAAACGTAATAATTTTTTTGGAAAAGTGGCATTTTTATTTAGTTCATATTATTGCTACATTTTAAATTATTACATTTTATAGTTTTAAAAATTAGCACTTTAATAAATATGGAGCTATTTTCTAGTTGAAAATATTTCTACCATTGTAAAAATTGGCGCTGTATCACATGGTATGCTAATGCTTTATTAAATCTTAGCCCGTAAATATATAGTTTTATTTTGAGTATGTTTATTATATTTAATTGTTGCATAATATTTCAAAATATGTAATATTTATTTACGTATATAAGTACGTGACTATTTACTATTTGCAGAAATTTTCATATTTCGTCAGTGTTTACGATATTTTCAAAAAAAAATTGTATTGTAAAATTATATATTTAGTGGTTACACGTGTAATTAAAAATTGGCCCCTCCTCAAATGGCATTTTAATTGTTAAATTACATCTATGCGCTTAGAATTATTCTTCATTTTTATATGGATTCGGACACAATTCTTTCAACGTACAGAAATCCGTTCATGAACGTACAAATAATGGTCGAGAACGGATTGGTAGATCAGGGAAATTTACATTCGTTTCGTAGGAATTCGTTTTAATTTCAAAGTTATTCGTTTTCGAATTGAAAAATATCGTGACCCGAAAATTTCGTTTGTTTATACGCAGGTAATTCTTCAGTTTAGCAACATTGCGGTAAAATTTAATTCAATTTGTTCTCAACAACCATTTACGACAGTACACTACAGTTCTTTAACACTAGAACTACCGACTGGTCAAAATGACCGGTTATAATAGAGTGTTAACAAAAGGTGAAGTCGCAATGTATTATCAAAAAATTCTCATGGCTTACTACAACAACTCATAATATAATAATTTTTAAATAATTTGTAGTAGTGTCAAAACTAAAAAAAACTAAAATTGGAAATTCCACCGCGCAACATATTGGCACATCTTATACTGAACACGTGAATATGCATATATGTACTCAACTTACTGTATAAGGCCGAACCGGGGTATGATGCGCAACAGTTGACGCATATTATACTGAACACATCCACATACGTTTACATACTGTATAGTGTATACAATGTAATTCGTCGGCGAATGATCGGCCGGAAAGTTCGGAATATTTATGTAAAGTTATCGCAAAAAATCCTTTAAAGTGGTGGCCTAACTGTAAAACCGCAAGTTATTACGTTTTCAATTTTTTGAGTAATGTTGGTGACCCCTTTTCACATTTTTCATCACATCTCCCAAGTTATGGGCTCGATTTTAATTCTGTTTGCGTTTTTTGAAAGCTTATGAGTCAAATTATTTGTCTAATTTGCACACTTATTCAGATTATTTTAAAGAATGTAAAAAATTATGGGAAAATAACATTTTTTTACTTAAAAAAGTCTGTACTTTTTAAAAAAATGAATTGTAAGTCGAGAAAATGTCCTATTAACATATTTATTTTATTTATTATTATTAATCTACTAATATTTACAAATTCACAAAACATTGTTAGTACCTAACTCTTAAAAATACCGCGCAAAAATCACCTAAAGAAAGTAGAGAAATTAAATAAAAATTACTTGATGAAAAAAAATTAAAGTGAAAGAGTTTAAAATAGTAATGTTTTATTTAAAATCAATAAAAACAATTTTATTAAACATTTTTAATTAAATGACATATTCGAAATACCCTCCACCCTCTTGTAAACAAACAAATGCCATCGTGATCAAAGTTGTTGTTATCCGACGCAATTGTGCAGGGTTGCCTCTTATTTCTACTGCAGCATCGAAAATTCTAGCTGTCAATTGCTCGCGGTTTTCAATAGGCACGGTATATACTTTTTGTTTCTTAAATCCCCAGAAATAAAAATCTATAGGGGCGTAGGATCAGGGGACTTGGCGGCCAGGCTACATGACCTCCTCTACCGAACCACCATGGGTAATTTTCATTCAAATAATCAAGTATTATGCTTGCAAAATGTGGTGGGGCCCGGCACTTCTTCCATGAGCAAAGGAAACGTGTTTTCTAAAAATTCTAAAAATACGTGGTGATCGAGCCTGTTTGGTAACACGTAAGGTCCGATAAGTTGATCGTAAATCATTCGCGCTCATACATTTATAGAAAATTGGCTCTGAAATGTTGTCTCCCTTACGGCGTGTGGGTTTTCGACGGCCCAAACATGGAGGTTTCTATAATTTGTTATACCCGCCCTGGTGAAAGTACCTTCATTTGTCCACAATATTCTCCTTAGAAAATTGACATCACTTCTTTGCTGTGAAATTATCCAGTTAAATAAACTGCTCTGGCACGATGATCCACATGAAGGCCTTCTTTTTTAAGGATTCACCATACGCTTGTCGTCGATGTTCCCAGTCTTATCAACAGGCGACTGATACTTGTCGTAGGGTCAGCGCCTATTAATCGTAATACCTACTTACTCTTCCACATGTACGTTAACATTCACGCTGGACTCTTGTTGTTGTTGGAATAATCCTTGTCTATACCCAATTACTGGCCTGGCTGGATATCGATGCCTGTATTCTTCGACAGCAGCGCGTGCATTTCGAGTACAAAAACCGTATACATAATGCATATCTGCTACATGAGAAGGTGGTATATCACGCAAACGTGTCATTGTAATGATTAAACGTTTACTTAACACAAACTGTCCTTTTAATTATTACACAAACTTAAAATGGTTAAAATACAGAACAATGAGAATACGTAGTTTCACAAGATCGGTTAGTGAACAACTGAACTGTATTTATTATTACTTAGAACCAATTTGAGTTTTCGATCATTTAAAATATCAGGTTAAAAAGATTTGGTTAGATAACATCACTATACCTGAGAGCGACCCTTTTTCAGAAAACCGCTACTAACGCTCTTTTTTCGACAAATTGCTGTTCGACTATTTTCTGACGTAGGAAGTAACAATGTTTTGTGAATTTGTATTTATTATGCTGTAGATTAATAATAATTAATAAAACAACTGTGCTAATGGGACATTTTCTCGACTTTCAGGTCATTTTTTTTTTTTAAAGTAGAGGGTTTTTTAAGTAAAAAATGTTATTTTCCCATAATTTGTTATATTCTTTAAAAAAAAAACTTGGCTAAGTCTGCAAATTAACCAATAAAGTGACTCAGAAGCATTCCTCAAAAAATTGAAAACATAATAACTTGCAAAGTTTTACAGTTAGACCCCCACTTTAAAGGATTTTTTGGCGATAATTTTATATAAATATTTCGAATTTTTCGGCCGGTCACTTGCCGACGAAACACACTGTACATATTATGATATACAGTATAAGTAATATCAGTATTCAGTATATGTATACAAATATTAAAACATGATTTATTGAATATATTTTATTAAATCAATATAAATAAATATGAATAAAAGTATATGCTTTCAGTATTATATATAAGAGATGTGTTTATTTACTCCCTTTGCCTATTGTATATATTCCAAGACAATCGTTCTCAAGGAGTAAATTCCAGTCGCGCGTCAGAGCTGACACGCACAATTTTTTTATTTATTGCATTGCCCTGTGAAGGATGATTGAAAAAAAAAAAAAAATTCTCTCACGTTATTTCAATTGAAGTATAGAAAATTAATTGTTTTTTGTTGCAATTAATTAATAAAAAACTCTGAAAAATAATTAAAATTTATGTTTATATTCGATTTGAACATCACTATAAATACATAATATATAAGAGGGGATGAAATTATAATTAAATAAAATTAATATTTCATAATTATTTTATAATTTCCATTTTTTGCGGTTTGCTTTTTTATTCCAATGAAATTTTTAATTTCATTCGATTTTTTTTTTGATCGTTGTTGCTGTTTCTGTACATTTTTATTTAATTTTTTGTATTTATGTTGAAATGATTTATTGGTTTGAAATTCAAAAACAATATGGATTGCGGTTTTAATTGATATGTATGTTGGAACACATTTTAGTCAATTACAATTTTTTAAATTATATATTTTTAGAGAGATTTTGTTTAGTAAAAACCGGAATTTATAAATATTTGAATTGTTGATTAGTAAAATTTATTTTTAAAAATATGCGATTGGAATTTTGTTGTTCTATATTTTATACTAGCTGAAACAACCGTCTGTACACATTTATTATTTAGATGCTATGCATTAACCAGAAAAATAATAAATTTAATGAAGGTTTTATTTACAGAGACACGTCTAACTTGCTGGTTGTACCCTTGAATATATTTACCAATATTTAAGATAATATCATAGACAAATTACTTACTAAAGTAATTTGTCTATGGTAATACTTAAAATATATTATTTTGCACTTCTTCATCGGAACGTCTATAGATTTAATTATAAAATTGAATACTTCCAATTAAAGCTCAAGCATCAACACCAAAGGCCACTCCTGACCTAATTATGATTAAGGATTAGAAGGAATTTTCGTTACTGTTAAATTTATCAGGATAGAAAATTAGACAAATAAATATAATTCATTACGTTGGATTCATTCAATCTTTGGAATACAAAGGTTGAATAAATCAAATGCAATATTTTCTATTAAATGGTTCCAATTTCAATGAAATATCTTCATCATCCTTAAGTTACATTTTTTTTTTTTTTTATAGAGAAAATGAAAATAAGATATCAATATATTTAAAGAAATTGTGTAGAATTTACTCGAAACAAAGAAGAAAATCTTAGATTTTATATCGCTATACCAATGCCATCACACCCAAATACGAACAAAATCCGTTTTCCGGTTCAGCCAAAAAATTTAAATACAAAAAATATTTTATTAAATTATTTCTTTTATATACATATGGAAAGAGTTCAAGGCGAGAGCCCTTAAAGGATATATTTGTATAAAAAATCCTTTTCGTAGACGTTTCATATCGTTTAGGTATACATACATATATTAAAATTCCAATTTGCCTATTTGTGGCAATCTTGTTAAATATTTCCTTTCATGTTTTGTTCCTTCTCTTTGTTGTTCGTATCATTGGTAGAAACACCCATTGTTGGAAATATCGAGCCTTTTTCCCATAAAAAAAATTATAACAAAATTTCCAAATTAATAAATTCTATTTATTTGAAAAAGGAACGAACTAGTAAAAGAGAGGCTTTTCGCTTGCAAAATCGTTCGAATCATTTTCAATTTTCACAACACATTAAAACAGATTCAAAAAATTCTAAGATTGCTATAGAACGAAAGTCTACCGGATTACTTATATGTATATACAACTTGATCAATTTTAAATAATCCACACAAATAACTCTCCGGGGAAGGCCTAAATCAAAAAAGTGAAAATACAAAAGTTGCACAATTTTCAAGGTCATTTCAAGGTCAAGTCGGTTTTTTTAAAATTGGGAATATCTATTTTTGACTCTGGATTCTGAAAGCAAGTTATATTCTACGTTTAGCCATACTGTGTTTTGGTCACCCAACGAAGCTACCTAAGACATAACTTGAAACATTTATGGTAGAACTGTCAGTAGAAGCGAGACGAGTGATATACAGTGCTGGGGGAAAAAATTTCTCAAACATATTTTATTACAAAATTGGAGTCTTTTTTGCTAAAATTACAAAATTTTTAAAAGAAATTGGCTTATTGTTTCATTTTAAATACATTTATGACCCATTCTTTAAAAAAAAAAAAAAAACTGCAATTTAGGGGGTAAACCCGAAAAGATGCCAAAATATTCAAAATACGTTGATTAGAGAGAGCTACAGTAATCGAATAAAGTAAACACTTTTTTATAATTTTTTTCTTGTTTTCTATTGGTTTCTAGAAATTCTATCTTTCATATTAATATTTTGTTTGCCCGCTTTTTGCTTTTATTTCAGCGGTACACCTGCGACTCATTGAGTTTTATAAATTTTTCAAAGTCGCAGAAGTTATGTATTCCATTATGTTATGTATTAAGTCTAGGCGCTTTCTTTCTACGTCTAGCTTCATTATAAACCAAAAATTTTCTATTTGATTTATGTCTAGGCTTTATGGGGGGGGGGGGGGCATTGAAAAATAAATCTGAGAGTATCGTGGAAAAGCTCTAACACAAAGGGCTCAAATTCGTTATGTGGGACTTGCAGATAAATAGTAAGGGCATCCAATTTATGTCCAAAATATGAATACCGATATTTCGGTATTAATTACAACAAAACCGGGATACCGGTATTAATACCGGTATTGTTTAAACACACTTTAAAAACATCGAGCATTAAAAAAATAGTTTCAAATAATATACATAATAACATAATCAACCTCGATTTACTTTTTGTGCAATTTTCTTGTTAACCTCATTGTTTATTGCAACATGAAGCCTTTTTTGCAATCTTATCGATGAAACGCTTGGGGGCTTCACTAGCAACAACAATTTCTGATGTTGAGTATGAAGCTTCATCTGGAGCTGGGGTTGAAGAAAGTCGTTGTATAAAATGGACTGTTATATTAACTATTTCGTTTCTAGTTATTCGATTAAAATTGACGTCCGAGCCAAAAATGCTTTGGACTTGCTTACCTTTGTGCAAATATTGGACAAGGCAATATAAGTTCGTCTTTCTATGATTCTCTGGACTAAAGAGGTTTTCATTGGGTCAGCTAATGCAGAGTAGCGTCAGCTGACAGAAGAATAGCATCCCTCCGACATAACGCTTCTAGTGCCAGTTTGACTAGGAAAATCTTAGTTAGAAACCGTTGATTCTATACTCTGGGAACGCCCGATTTGATAAAGCTGATAGATGATTTGACTTCGATCGGAGCTTTTAAGATGTAATTTCTTAATTTATAAAACCGCTCCATCATAAAAAGTAAGCTATTCCATCCTTGTTTTTGGTTCTAAGGTAAGGTTATAGGCTGTACTTTGCCGAATTCGGTTTAACGTAAAATTTTAGACTAACATTTTTGGTCGGTGATCGTCGAAACAACTTTACAATCTTTCTAATTTTATTTATTAAGTCAGTGAAGTTAGCCCGAGCCCGAAATTTTGGTTCATTTCTCGGATAAAATGTAGCCATCCCGTAAAAGTGTAAATTTTGTAAAAAGTATAGGCTCATCCCGAAAAAAATATTATAATTAAAATGTATCTAACACGAAAAAAAATCATGTTTAAACCAAATTAAAACTAATAAATTTCTTAAAAAATATTTGTAATCAAAAATATAAATACAAATTCATATACTAATTTATGTTCTGTTGGTAGTGTAGTCATTTACTATGAAGAAACCTTAAATTGCTGGCCAGCACCCCAGGTTCATATGTATGATAGGTATAAAAATATGTTTATGAAAAATTTGTATTTTTAGTGTAGCGTATGTGATATGTGAAAACCTTAAATTATATTCAGCCAATGCTAATTGTTTAGGTTTGTGTCTTGACTAAAGTGTAGCTTTCCAGAAAATGTGTATCTATTTCTCAAAATGTAGCACCATCCCGAAGAGCAAAAAATTCTTTAAAAACGTAAGCGATTAGAAAAAAATCTAAATTAAAAGAAAACGTTATTCAGAATAATTTAGAAAATAAGGTTTATTAAAAAATAAATTTTGAAAGTTTCTGAATCAATTTAAATTTTATAAATCCTTAAATTATATAGAGCCAATACTAGAGATAAATCTAATAAGGATTTTATATGGCCAGTTAGGCAATAACAATATCAAGAGGCCGTGAGCCCCATCAGACCCATATCATGGGGATAAAACCATTTTTTTTTTAATTTTCCTAAATCAATTTCTTATACATAATAAGATAAATTCTTAAATTTTATGGTGGTAAATCTGTGCGGCAGGTTTTTTTTTGTCTATATTTGACTAAATGTGTGGTTAAGTATTAAATTTAACCGGTTGTAATTTGTTTTTCCGGTAAATAACAATTTGGGGATTTATTTCGACGGTGTTCGGATTGCGTATTATTGGTATGTATGCGGATAGGTCATCATATTTTTCCCATCTATCATTCACTTTACCGTAACAAACATAATGACCTTCCGACGCCTTTGGATACTTAATAACTGGGCCTTCGTGAATAAAAGTAGTAACCGCTGTTACTTGATACTCATCATTATCAAGTTTTATAGTATCAGCTACTTCGGACAATTTTACGGGAGCCTTATCAATTGATTCAGTATCTAAACAGAGTAACATTTGACCGTATGATATTATTGTGGGAATCATAGTTTGAAAACAATCCTTGCAAGTTTTCGGTGGTACTTCCTGCAAACAGGTTTGAATATTTGAAATTCCTAATGTTTTGTACAATTCGGTATCCAAATAAATAATCGGCGGTTTTTCTCGCTCCTTAAGTAGACATTTCTCATTAGAACATTCTAACAATACTTCTGAACTTGGAAATTTTTGGAAAATGTGTTTACACACATTAAAGAGCTCTGTGGTACAATCAGATGAAAACCCCGACATTTGGACTAACAGTTCTTTTTTAATTTCATAAAATTTAGTTAAATCACTATTTATTAGCGATTGTAGTAATGGTTTGATTCGGTCATTTTTCAAATGTTTAAAAAAAATCGTCTTTTTGAACGGACAAAGCGATTGCTTGAAGGGTCGAATCAATAGCACAAGAATTTTTGTAAAAACTACACGTTTTAAGAGCATTTCTAATAAGCGGCAACCTAACATTAATGTGTCTTTTAAAAATTGATTTAGGCTTTATAATTTTTGCTTTTTTTGGTGTATCTTACGAGTTTTGGCTTAATGTCACCATTGTAGTGATCTTTGGTTCATCATTTGTTAAACCCGTAAAATTATTTATAAAATTAAAATCAAAGCTGGTTTTCTTCTTTTTACAGCTTATAGGAGATACATAAGAACTCTTCCTTTTCCATATTGATTGACAGTTTTGAATATCGAGGAGACAGTGATCGGAATGAGGGGATATTGCCTTTTGATGTGTTACCGAAAATTTTGGTACAGAATAAAATATTTGTTTACAGATTGTTTTGTTTCGCTGGTTTAAATCGCGTACCAAACGACCAACCTTTAATGGCATTTTACCTACTTCGAGCGTCCAACGAACGCAAAGTAATTTTCTGCGTGACCGTTACTTATTCGGATTCCATTACGTAGTATGCATGTAAAAAGTGGTAATACTACGGCATATTTCTTTAGAAATATATGAAAAATCATGTTTAGTCAATTCAGTATCACTGTCTGAATCATTAAGTTGACTAGTTTCATTTATAACCAATTTGGACTTTGCGTTATTCAGGGCAATTAAAGCTATTAAATTTTCGAATGCACATTTCACATCGACGGTGATGGTTTTTGTTGTTAATAAAAGTGCAAATCTCTGCCATATTTGTTTAAGATCTTGATAATTATTGGCAACTATCATTGAAGCTATGATTTCTTTAACAAATTTATTTACTTGTGGGAATTTTTCGAAATGTTTATTAATATCTTTGGCAATTGTATGAGAAATATGTGAACAACATAAATGTATTTTTACCACTTCGTCTGGGGACTTATTGTATTTAGTATTAGTTGCCCACTTATGAGTCGTGTTTAAGAATTCTAATAAATCCATTCGGTTGAAGGCGTCTAGAACCGAATGAATCTCAGCGTAAGAAAAATCGTCAACTACTGTATTGAAAATTGGCCATTTCTTTAAATGTTCTTCTATACAATTAACCGATATTCTCTAAGCCAGTTTCCAATAGTGCGAGTATTATGGCTTGAGCTAATCATATCACTTAGAGGTAATGGAGTAGCTGTATCTTTTTCGTTAGACTTAACCGGTAGCACTAGAGCGTAATACATGACAGATTTACAAGTTTTATAAGGCTTTCGAATAAGTCCGCCTGTCGCGTCTAAATAAACGATTAAATTTAGGTCTTTAGATTGTTCCTTAATTTTTTTAAGGACTGAACATTGCATTTTGCTACAAGTCGTAACACAAAATGGATTCTTCCCCACTTGCCTAATGTACGATTCATCTCTAATAATATCAGTTTTTTCTTTCTCCAAATGCACATCCTCGATGTCATCGGAGTGATTGTCGTTAGCTAATAAATTTTCAGATCTTATTTTATTCAATACTCGTTTGTCTTTTAGTAATCTTGCAGTATTAGTATTTTCAAACAAAATTAAATCTTCTTCGTTGATTAAGTTCTCTGAAACTATTTCTACCTAATTGCGAATCAACTTGTCTTTGTACAAGTCTCTATGATATTTTGAGGTATGCTGAAATTTTTTATAAGGATGATAAATAGATTGAAGGTTACTGTACACAACAAAAATTCCCAATGAAACGTTAGAATTGATTAATTTATATGTTCTACACGATTGATTTTTATTTTTGTGTCCACAATATGCTCTAATGGTTAAATGTTTTTGAGCTACATCATATCCCTTTATGTTTATTAAACAACTAGACAACTGAGTTAATTGAGAAGAAATATGGTACGTATACTGATATTCGTCGAGTTTCTTTTCCTTTTGGTTGTATATTCTTTTCCATACATCTTCAGAAATGTTTTCCTGATAACCCATTAAATGAAACTTAATAGTTTTTCTATGAAAAATGTTAGGTTTCGGTACCAGAGTATTGTTCTTAGAATTTACAGTCACTTTTGGAGATGTTCGATGAACCACTTTAAACTCGTCCTCGCTATCATTGATTACACAATCAGATATCTCACGATCCATAACTTGACCGTCTTCTACAATTTTCAAAGTTTCGTTGACCAGCTGTTCATTAACGCTTATAACATTGTCAGAACAGACAGTATTGTTGCTTTCCGGTAAATTTCCAGCTTGAAATTAGATTCATCTGAGAAAATCAAGTTATTCCACATCTCTTGAGTCCAAGAAGCGTGCTCTAGATCCATAGCAAATTGTTTTTGACTGTTTTTATTTGACTTGTATTGCGAACTATGGGTTCCGGACCGTTTCAAGTGCTCGCAAGCCAGCTTTAACCAGTCTTCTTCTTACTAAGCTGGATGATATTCATTTGCTCGTTGCATTCGTTTGTTTTTTCACAGCATTTGCGGGGTTATACTGCCATAATAAAATATAAATGTGGTCCAAATAATCTATCCTGATACGCCTTCGTCGTCGGTACTGAATATCTAGTTTCTGACCGATGACTGAACGAAGGAAATGGTTCTCAAATAGTGCTGCTCTATCATAGATCATTTTTTCATAAAAAATAATCTTCTTAAAAAATTTGCTGTGCTTCGAACCTAAAAAACAAATATACATTTTTTGATTAAGAGGAAAATTTCATTAAAATTCCATTATTTATCTAATGGCTTTTGGAATAGGTTTTATAACATGAATCTGAGTAAAAAAGACTGATCGTTTGGTTCTTTATTTTTTGTATGGAATAAAAAATTAGTTGATGTTACACGGTGTCCCTGAACCAATTTTAAATGGGCCAAAAAACCACTCTCGATTTCTCTTCGGCCGTTGCAAGTTTTACCTTCGAGAAGTCCAAAAACGCAAAAATCAGCCAAATCCCCGGAGCCGTTTTCAAAAAAACACAATTTTAAGATTTTTTGCGCCAAAAATGAGAAAATTCGAAAAATCCGTTTTTTTCTTTGGAATCCCTTAATCTACGTGTCCCTAATTCCTTTGAAGTTTTCTCCAAATTTGAAAATACATTTGAAATCGTGCCTAAAATTTTGCATGATAAATCGAATGAAATCATTCGTTGCTTGATCACACATAAAGGTGCGTCTGTGTGCGTAAAGCGCGTATTTTCAAATCATTGTTTCAAAAATACACAGGAACCTAGAGGGGGTTTCAGGAAGTAGTCGACCAGTCAATTTCAAAATAAAACATTGGCTGTGAATCGTTTACTAATAAAGTTCAGGTACGGAGTGTCGTCCGAGCTATATTCTTTGTGTGGTGTACATTAATTTGTTGCTTGTGTGAAAAAATTCAAAATGCCGCGAAAGTCAAAAGACCATGCGCGAACTCATGAAGAGAACCGATCCGTAATTTGTTTGTTCTGTTTAAAGAAAAAACACAAGATGTGGAATATTGTAGGCATATTGAAGAGTAGAATAAAAAATGTGGTAAATATTAATGTTTACGATCCACTGTTTGTAGTACTTGCAAAATCGTTCGTTACAAATGCAGTAAACAAGATTTCGGAGATCAACCCACGTTGTCTTTGCCGGACTATTCTGATTTCCCGGCACTTCCATGTGCATTCTCGGGAAAATGATGAAAAATAAAGTGGTTCATAGGAAATGTAAGAAATGCGGAGGAGAACTGGATACCAAGAATTTCTGCACTTCTTCATAATGCGTTTCAACTCTGACCGACCAAATTAAAAATGGTTGATCGTTAAAAGAGAAGGAACAATTGACATCGTCAATATTGAAAGACATTTTAGTTGCACCAGAAAACTCAACAAAAACAAGGACTGGTATTTTATTTTATTTTATTTTTTTTTATTTATTTATTTTTTATTTATTTATTTACATAGACATTTATTAAGATTTTAGCACACTCTATTTTGAGCTAAAGCTCATTCACAATACAGCGTGCCAAAAACTTATGATTTATTTATTTAAAAACAGTAAATACATCTGTCAGCAGGTATTTAAATTCCATCCAGCAATTGGTCAACTTCGCCTGAGCTTTGTTTTGGTACCACTCGATCAGCAGTGGGCCTCCGATTATGACTTCTTTATTTCCCAAAAACCAGATGAATTAATTTTTTTTTCGGTTAATAAACTTTTTCGGATGATGCGGCTAGGATATCGTAGCTTTGTTGCATTTGGTGCGCAAACAAATATGTAAATTTAAGTTAACAAAAAAAAAAAAAAAAAAAAAATAGTTCACGAGAAATAATTTTCAGAAAAAAATAAAATGTCCAATTGACGTGAAAGTCAAAGAACGACTCGGTCCGTTGTGTTTATCACAGAAAATAGGGCAAAAACTTCCAGTGTTAGTGAATACAAACAATGTTGCCAGCAGTTCGGGAACACAATCACTCGCAGCAACCGATATTTTAAAAATCAGTACAGATTTAGGTCTGTCGACATGAAAAACAAATTCGCTGACTTCTGCGTTGCGAGTTGGTGCTGGGAAGAGGAAAATATTCCAACCCAACTTAAGACAGGACTTGTTTTTGTTAAATCATCGTCTTGATTCCTTTTTCGAGTCTTGATTTTTCGAAGTGGTGAATACCAAAAATTCCTGGGCGATAAAAAGATCTGAATGTGTTGTGTATTTCAATGATGTGCCAGGATTGGTTGACTATATTAAAGAAAAGAGCATTGCAGGAAGTGAATTTGAAATTCTTTCTTGACGGTGGCGGCGGATTTTTGAAAATTTGTTTATCTATTCAATTCAAATTTAATGAAGCTAATGGTAATTCGGATACCAAGAAAGCGAGACAGCAATATCAAGATGGAGTACAAGCCAGGAAATGTAAGGGCTCGGGTGTGAGGAAATTGATCATTTTTGGAATTATTTCTGATACGCAAGAAAACTACATGAATGTTCGTACTCTCTGGTCTTGTCTGAATTTACAATGCATTAACACAATCATTGCTACGGATCTGAAACTAGCCAATATCATGACTGGTGTTATGGCGTATTCTTGCCATTTTCCCTGTACGTGGTGCACCAGAATTACGGTGTACGGAAATTACAGAACCATCGGTACCTGCCGTGAAAATTCAGAGGCCTTCAAAAATACCGTCAGTAAAAAAACTAATTCCAAGAACTTCCACAGTAACATCCACGAGCCTATATTTCCAGGAAACCCAGACACGCTGATCATCGAAATAATCCATCCACCTGAACTTCATCTGATGTTGGGAGTTGTAAACACCCTGTATAACCACATGCTGAAAGAATTCCAGCACGATGTCGAAGAATGGTCTAAGTCCTGCAATGTGTCCAAAGATTTCGTACATGGGGCTTCCGCTTTTGCTGGAAATGCCTGCAAAACTTTGTTAAACAGAATTGATATTCTTCGGGCAAAATGTACCATCCATTGTTTGAAGTATGTCAAATGTTTTAGTGACTTTTCAAATGTCGTGAATTCGTGTTTTTCAACTTTTCTTGACAAAAAATTTGAGGTTTATGTTTCGCAATTCAAAACAAGTTATCTAGACCTAGGAATCTCAACCACTCCGAAAGTTCATGCCGTTTTTTTTACGTGCCATATTTTTGCCGCAAAATGGACTGTGGATTCGGTTACTATAGCGAACAAGCGATGGAGTCCGTTCATTACGACTTAGTAAACCGTCCGTTCATCACGACAAGTAAATCGCACACATCCAGATTATAATACTAAACTACTGAGAGCTGTACGGGAATATAACTCCTGTCATGTTTAACGAATGATTTTTTTCCAATTTTTGGGTAATTCAAACAAAAAAACTCCGTCATTTGATTTCGACATAAACCATATCTTTCCTCACCATCGATATATTTTTCTATTCAATGATCATTTCTGTAATAGATTTCATAATGAAGTTTCATCGATTTGTGAATAAAGATTCATGTTTTACAAGCTTATCATATGATTTTTTAATATTTTCCAAAGGCAAACACTTATTAGTATTCCAGTAGATGGCGTTTTACAAACAATTCAAGGCATTCATTCCAATATCGATCACGAAAAAAACTTGATTTTTATTGAAATTTAGTTCAAGCTGAGTGCTTTTTTTGTATTCTAAGAGCCATATGGAGAAAATTTGAAAATTAAAAAAAATTTTTTTTTCGAATTTTCTCATTTTTGGCGCAAAAAATCTTAAAATTGTGTTTTTTTGAAAACGGCTCCGGGGATTTGGCTGATTTTTGCGTTTTTGAACTTCTCGAAGGTGAAACTTGCAATGGCCGAAGGGAAATCGAGAGTGGTTTTTTGGCCCATTTAAACTTGGTTCAGGGACACCGTGGTTATTATTAAATAACCTGACCTTAAAATGACCTTCGATCCTTATCATAATACTGTATGGCGGTAACGTAGAATTTCACTCGCTTTCAGAATCCAGAGTCGAAAATAGATATTCCCATTAAAAAAAACCGACTTGACCTTGAAATGACCTTTGATTTCTATCACGATGCCATATGGCTTAACGTAGAATTTCACACACTTTCAGAATCCGGAGTCAAAAATAAGTATTCCTATTGAAAAAAAACGGTCTTGACCGTGAAATAACCTTGAAATTGGATTTCAAGGTAAAATTTAATGATTGAAGGTGATTGAAGTGGGAAAAATAAATTGGTCGGAAATTCTCGATTGAGAAAAGCAATTCTCGAGAATAAACTATGGGTTTAATCTAGAAGTATTGATGATTTTCATTTAGAGATTTGTTTAATCTTTCAAATTGGCATACAATCGAACCACTGACCAGTATTTCGAAATGTTTTATTTATTGAAAATTGTAGAAATTTAGAGTGTATTAGTATAATTTGCTACGAAAACTTTGCATTCTGTATAGATCGCAAAGTTGTGATTTTGGATATGGATGAAAGAGATTTCACTACAAATCTAATTTGCCACAAAACCAACTTTAAACAGATTGTTTGTTTTATCAAATATATAACAAATTTCGAGACTTAAAAATTGCCTTGGTTTTTTGAAGTCGAAATATTCTATTTTTTCAAACTTTTTCAAGCTTCGTTGAGGTTTAGTCGTTTTGACCTGGTTACCCTACTGACAACTCCAGTTGGCTATCCTTTTTTTCTAACTAATATCAACGCAAACTTGCTTTTTAATTTGTTGTACGCGACCAACTCTACTTAAGTGCAACATATGTCAATGAATAAAATATCGCTAAACTCGCAAAATTTGCGTTGGTTCTTGTGACTTATTGTTAGCTGTCGAAAAGTTATATGTGGTTTGGTGTGCTCGGCGATTTTTTACTTGTAGAAAAAATGGAAGAAAACATTAAGAATGGAATGATTGTCGAGTCTTTTATGAACAAAACAAGCATTTATCAGTGGTACAAATATTTCAAAGAAACCCATGAAGACGTTGAAGATATGACGAACGCGTTAGATGCCCTAGCCACCCAACAACCGATGAAATTGTCGAAAAAGTGAAGAAAATCGTTATGGGCGGTTGCCGAATCACTACGAGAGTGGTTGGAGATATTGTTGGTATATCATTTGGCTCACGTCAACTCCTTTTTCCGAATGTTTTTGGCATTGGATATGTGACAGCAAAGTTGCTCAGAAGTGGGTGAATGAAATCAACAAACCATCGAAAACCGCTCGAACGATTATTAACTGGTGATAAAACAGGAGTGTACAAATATGACGTCGAAACTGAGAGGTGACACCGAAGAGAGCTCGTCACGTACGATGAAATATGTTATTCCTGCTTATTGTTTTCTGTGATTTCACTTGCACAGTGTACCATGACTTCTTACCACCAGGTCGTACGATCAAAAAGAAGTACTACTTGGAAGTTACACGCTGTTTGCTTGAAGCAATCTGAACGAAACGCTCGGATTTATAGTAATACATTTGCTCACACTTCTCTGCTTCTTTGTACATTTTTCACCAAAAACGACACCGCTATGGTGTCTCAGGCGGATATTCTTCCTGAGTAACCTTTTGTTAGCCAACAATAAACTAAGCATGTAACATGGCTAAAAATGTCAACTAGACGAACAGGCCGCGAAATTCAAAAATTGTATTGGTAAACCTAACGAATACCGAATTGGTTGCTACTCAAAAAGGTTTTCCATTCCAAAAAAAAAAAAAAAAAAAAAATGAAAACGGAACAGCGGTTTTACAATTTTCACGAAATGTGTTAATCTGGCGCCTGACTAATACATTTGTAATATTTATTGAAAATATGTATTTTAATGAAATTGAAATGAAACTGAATACTTTATGAGTCATGTAACAATTATCATATTACAACAGGTAATACCGCAATATGTGAGAACATTCCAAATATGAAATAATTAAAGTAAAGTGAAATTTATTGCAGCATTACAGGTACCGGTTGTTACTAACAATCTGATATCGATGTTGAATGTACAAATAATAAGATTCTTCTAATTTAGAAAATGTTAAACCTAAGATAAACACGTAAACAAATATTTGCGTTTATTTACCATTATTTTGATGACATTTAATCTTGCAGCAAATATTTCATTGGTTGTATTCTTGTTGGAGTAATAATTTCGTGGTTTTACTGTTGGGTGCACTTCAAAATAAATTTTGTGTTTGGCCTGCAAATTATACATTACGAATTATAACCCTTTTAAACAATAGTTTATTTACGTGTATGATATGTTAATAGGCAGGATATTGTCACGACATCGTCATTCAACTGTGATACTGATCCAAACCAACAAAAACTAAATTTTATATTTGGTTTAGATTATACAAGTACGAGTATATAATACAGACATAGTTTTAGTGATTTTATGTTTTTTTTTTTTTGCTATGTTGTTAATTTCATTTTGCATGACTGGTTGAATGGATGATAAGGCAATTAGTTAAATTAAAACTAATTTTTGAATTTTTTTATTATATCGTTTCAGCAGTTTATGGTGTGTTTGATGTGATTTAAATAAAAAAGTAAAAATAAATTTTTTAAATATAACAACAATTTAATTATTATATAATTTTGAATAATAAAAACTAAAAACCACTTTAAACAGTAATACGTATTATAATCTTTAGTGATAATTAAATAATAAAAACTTGAAAAATCCATTTGGCTCATTTACACGAGTGTGGGTAGAACAAGACTAAAAAGTAGTGCAACAATTTTTTTTTTTTTTTTTTTGAAGTGGCAAATATTGAAGAATTATGGTGGAATCTGGTGGGGGTAGTGGTAATTTAAATAACAGTCGTAATAATAGTCCGGCAACATCGGCTGGTTCAAGATGTGGCGTGCTAGAAACACGGGTACGCGGTGCTTGGTACCGTGTTATGGTAACACTAGAAACAGACTATTTATCAGTTAGTTTGGATGAATCGTGCGATCCAATTGATCACTCGACAACATTAAATGGTACATTAGGGTAAGTTTTCAAATTACGTACAATTTTATTTATTTTACAGAACCGATGATTTTATTTTTGGCAAGTTTAAGGCATTGAGTTGGTTAACATTTCTTTGGCAATCGTCAAGGATATTTTTTTTTTGATAGAATAAACATTTATATTGTAAATTGTTTCAGAAATAGCTTAACTGGTAAGTGTATGGTAACCCTCATGAGAGCATATCTCCTTTAACAAATGTCCTTTGAAAACCTAATTAGTATTTTCAGATGTTTCCTTAGATGGGCATAATAATTGCACATCTCCGGTATGATTCTTGTTTGAGCACAGTAATATCATCTTGCTTCAACTGCAACAGTTTCTGCCTCAGACCAGATTTTCCTGTTTGGATTCTCCTACTCGAAAACATTTCTATTCCTCAACTGACCCTCCCCTTATTTTTACCTAAATAACCGAAAGGAAATGGACAGATACTATCCGATGTAACAAACGATGAATATCAAATGGCGGATTTCGAATCTTGGTAATGGCAGTTTTGCTTTTAAAATAATGATTATTTTCTATTGGGGGCCCATTAAAAAGCACTGTCAGAGATTTGGGCAAGGTTCGGCTATATAGGTCATATAAGCCAAGGTACGGAGCACATTATCCAGAAAAAGTTTTTTCGAAACGGAGGATTTGGAATCTTGTTAATGGCCGTTTTGCACTTAAAATATTGAGTATTTTCTATTGGGAGCCCACCCATTAAGAAGCACTGCCAGAGATTTGGGCATGATTCGGCTATAAAGGTCATACAAGCCAAGGTATGGGGCACATTATCCAGAAGAAATTTTTTCGAAACGGAGGATTTGGAGTCTTGTTAATGGCTCTTTTACAAACAACAATTTCACTAACTATTGACTACATAGGTGTCTGTAATCGTGTTGAATCTATAATATTAAAATTTCTTTCATATCCTTCGGTATTGTTTTTTGTTATGGGTGTACGGTAGGGCCGGCGTCATCCGGGAGACAGGTCTAGGCCTGGTCAACTCCAATCAATCAATCAACGATATTAATGCCGGGTGGTGTCTAGAAGAAAACTTGTGTTATTTAAAACAAATTTTGTCAAAGATGACAGACCGTATTTTTTTCTTTTCATTGTGCGAACGGATTTAAAGTGATGATTGGACGTTAAATTTTAGTGCATAATAATGTCTGCTAACGGACTCTTGCAATTTCGTGTCACTGCCGAGCCTAACCTTGCCCCGAATTTCAGGTAGTGCTTGGTAATGGGCTATCTAAAGAAAATACTCAACGTTGTAAGTGGAATACACTGCAATTAAGAAAATTCCAAATCGTCCATTTCGAAAAAACTTCTTCTGGCTAATATACCCTACACCTTGGCTTATATGACCTATATAGCCTAACCGTGCCCAAATCTTTGGCAGTGCTTTATAATGGGCCCCCAATAGAAAAAACTCAATATTTTAATTGTAAGACGGCCATTAACAAGATTTCAAATCCTCCGTTTCGAAAAAACTTCTTCTGGATAATGTACCCCATACCCTGGCTTATATGACCTATGGCCCCCAATATCAAATACTTAAAATTTTAATTGTAAAACAGTCATTAACAGGATTCCGAATCCTCCGTTTCGAAAAAAATTCTTTTGGATAATATGCCTAATATCTTGGCTTATATGACCTATATAGCCGAACCTTGCCCAAATCTCTAGCAGTGCTTGTTGATGGGCCTCCAATAGAAAATACTCAATATTTCAAGTGCAAAACTGCCATTAACAAGATTCCAAATCCTCCAAGCTTTACATGGAAACACTCATTGATTTACGTTTTAATGGGAATTTAAAACCATTTTTTTAGTTTGGATGTGTTTTGTTTGGAACCAAATAATTACGTAATAATAACAGTTTTCGTTTTCGGTAATTCTCTCAACGACGAATTTAGTCACAGTCACTTAGAGTTTAGGATATACCACAACAATGTCATACTTCTAGTGTTGCAATCTCACCAAATTCACGATAACAGAAAGTTCATACATTTTAAACGGCCCCTGAATAGCGGTAGCTAGGTTACCCACAGATTTACTTGCATTCCTCTGTTTTATATACAATTTTTAGATTTCATAGTTGAAACCAAGGTTGTTAACGGCATCTACCAAAAATCTGGTTCTATACAGGGTGTCCGGGTTTGGGATGCTGATCCGTCATGGGGTGATTCCTTGGTTCATTCTGAGAAACAAATCGTATGTGAAGGGGGGATCCATTTTTGATATCCTTTGAGATACAGAGTGTTTAAAAAATTTGGTTTAGAAAAAAAGTACACCCAAATATTAAACTGTAACTTCCAAAATATTTATCGGAGAGCAACCAACTTAGTCTTATTTGGTTGGTAATCGTATAGGCTAATATTAAGGTTTAAGTGGTTATCTTGTATCTGCATCCGTTTTACAGCTATGGTGATTTAAAGTAAAAAAAAAAAATATTTGTTTTTTATAAAATCGAGTTTTTCTCAAAAAAAAACCGTTATAATTTTTTCTTTTGTTTATTTAATTTTAATTTGTCATGATCTCCTCTACAATCCCCCAATACATTACTTGTACCCACGTGCCATAGTTTTCTTCGTATTCCGTTTATTCTCAATCTAATTAAGAGATGTTATAGTGTTAATATTTTACCAATTTTATTTTGATCTGTAAAACAGTATAGGCGATGATTATCAACTCATTTGTTTAAATGTTGAAAAAACAAAAACTAAATATTTTCAGATTCAGTCATTAGTTTCGAGATATTATCTAGTGTTGTATCAGTGTTGTGAATCAAAATTTTAATTAATTTAATAAAATTAATATTATAATGGCACAGTTCTCAGGTGAGGAGTACATTGATATTCATTTTGTTTACGGATTTTGCGATGGTAATGCAGCACGAGCTCGCAATGAATATCAACTCAGATTTCCAACACGTCGCATTCCTGACGCAAGAGTATTTATAATTATACATAGGAGACTGCCAAATATCGTAACAAGATCGAATACCCGGGCGGAGCCCCATTCAGTCTCACCAAACCATTTGGATGTCGACGAAGGTACTCGTATAATCCGTAATGTAACAGCAAATCCTTCTATTAGCATAAGGAGGCTCGCTTTACAATTAAACGTCTCTCGCTATCGAATTCATCAAGTATTGCACAAGGAGAATCTTCATCCATACCATACAACACCCGTTCAACAACTATTACCGATAGACCGCACTACAAGATTGGAGTTTTGTAATTTGTTGATGGAAATAAATTTGGACAATGCAAGTTTTGTGAAACGTATCCTATGGACGGATGAATCTCAATTCACAAGAGATGGCATAACAAACTTTCACAATCTACACACGTGGACTGCTGAAAATCCTTATTCGGAAAAACAAATATCATTTCAGCACCGATTCAGTGTAAACGTATGGGCTGGTGTGATTGGCGATAAATTAATTGGACCATTCATATTACCACCTAGATTAAATGGTGAACGTTATTTACAATTTTTACAAAACGATTTGCCACTCCTTTTTAATGATGTTCCCATTTTAAGTAGATTCTCGCATACATACCAACATGATGGTGCACCTTGTCACTACCATAATAATGTTAGGCATTTTTTTAACCAAAATTATCCAAATAATTGGATTGGAAGAAATGGTCCAATTCATTGGGCTGCAAGATCCCCCGATCTTACGGTATTGGATTTTTATGTATGGGGAAGGATAAAGACGCTTGTATACTCCAAAGAAATTGAAACAAAAGAACAACTTATACAACGAATACACACAGCAGCACAACAGATAAGGGAAGAATTACCAAGAATTGAAATAACCAAAGGCATACTTAAACGAATATTAGCATGTATTCAATCACAAGGAGGACATTTTGAGCACCTTTTATAACTCCTCGACCCAAACTTTGTATTGAGGGATTGTAGAGGAGATCATGACAAATTAAAATTAAATAAACAAAAGAAAAAATTATAACGGTTTTTTTTGAGAAAAACTCGATTTTATAAAAAAACAAATATTTTTTTTTTACTTTAAATCACCATAGCTCTCAAACGGATGCAGATACAAGATAACCACTTAAACCTTAATAATAGCCTATACAATTACCAATCAAATAAGACTAAGTTGGTTGCTCTCCGATAAATATTTTGGAAGTTACAGTTTAATATTTGGGTGTACTTTTTTTCTGAACCAAATTTTTTAAACACCCTGTATCTCAAAGGATATCAAAAATGGATCCCCCCTCCACATACGATTTGTTTCTCAGAATGAACCAAGGAATCACCCCATGACGGATCAGCATCCCAAACCCGGACACCCTGTATAATACAGCTTTTGGTAAAAGTGTCGCCTTTTTCGTGGTTTTCTTTTCAAATGCATTATTTTTGGCTACGTATCTGAGTCATCTGTTTAATGATCGGTCGGACTCAAAACTCTAATGAGAAATACATATTCAATATGCTCGACTAAACCTAAGATCGAACAAAAAGTTTGAATTGGTTAAATTTTTAAATTGCAGATCATATAACCGACCATTGTTTTGCCTCTTGTGAGAACTTTAGAAGTGAACTTTCAGTTAACTTTGAATTGTGAAACCGTTGTAAGTGGCCACAACTCAACCCAAGATTTTATCCATAAGGAAGGATAATATTCTCTTTACTGTTATACATTCGGCGATAGTTCAACGATTTTTAAGAATTTTGAATAAAGCTGTTTATAACTTTTCACTTTGAAATATACAATAACAATTGCTTTCCCTCATTATATTCTCTTGCAGTTCCCGATTTCAATCAGAATTACTATCTTCAATGTAATTTTTGTAGCGTCTTAGCCTTGTTCGGATACAATGTAAGCTATAGTCCTTTCCATTCGATTAACTTGTCATTTGAAAGTAAAAAGGACTGAAGCATTATTTGAACCAGACTTGGCCTTTGTAATGTGAAAATCAACTATACCATGAAATAATAGTATTTATGTGTTGAATCGAAACTCAACTAATACGAACCAGGATATTCTTAGAGGAAGGATGTTCATCAAACTCATTGGCTATTGCCACTCTTATAGTAGATGCGTCTGTTACCAGAATAGCCTTTGAATTTGTATCCAAATAAATTTTACTCTAGTTTTGTACAACCCTTATGTTTAATGTATGCTTACATCGGAAGACGGCCCCATTAAAATCCTATATACTAAATTTCATTACTTAGGTACTTTATAGTTTGAACCGTAGCTAATATCTCACCTTCAAAGTACATTATTCATTTACAATTATCACTCTACCCAGACAATACATTTATTGAAATTGTATCTCTGTGTGTCGAAATGGCAGAAAATATTCTAAACCCACTTTAAACCGGTAGTAAGTTTTACTAAGATCCAATTTTAAAAAAACGACCGATGACGTTTACGAAACATTCTTGCGAGGCTCTGGCTACCGAATGTAATGCGTGGCATGATAGTGTGTTTACCTTTTATATGCATTTAATTTCATTATTATTTAGATCCACCTACTTATTACTCAGTTACTCACTTCTATACAGTAACGTTCCGGCAAATTAACCTTCCCAAATCGCTCGAGAATAGCCCTTCGCAATTCCTCAAAATGTCATCTAAATTTCTATTTCTCGCTGCATCTCAATTTTTTGGTATTTATTGATAAAAATTTATTCAAGAGCTCAAAGGGAATTCCTGCCTAGTAAAGGACTGCCAATATTCTCATGAATAACGAATTTGACAGGTAAACAGCAATAAGAAATAATTTTTTTTATCACATGCGAACTAGAATAATGGTTCTCATCCGCTTCATATTTAGAGTAATTTTTTCGCTTTTGATTAAAATCGTTGTGAACATCGTAGATTTAAATATTTACTTTTCCACACCCTCAAGTCTGCACCAATCTTGCAATTCTCTGATGTTGATATCGGTTCACCTTCATTGTGCTCATAACACTCGATTTTTATTTTCGGGAAATATCGTGATTTTTTACGTTAATATTACGTCAAATTGGAAAATTGGGTTTAGACGTCAGAAAAGAAGAGCTTAGCGTAGTGGCCTCCAATAGATGTTTTTAGCTGCATTTCTTCACGCATAGTGATCCGGATCAGATCAAAATTTACAGGTGAAGCCTGTAAACATTCTCAAAAACTTTCTGAGGACCGTCCCACCATAAATTGTTTGTGATTAATTGACTAGCTTCGATACCCCTAGATGCAAAATCTGCGGGGTTGTCGAATGATTTGACATAAAAACACTGAGATGAAGTAGTTACCATCTGGATCCCGGAGATTCGATTTGCTGCAAATGCCTTAAACTTACGGGGCTGTTTTTCATCCATCCCAGCACAATCATCGAATCCATCCAAAAATATGTGGTGCACTTTGTTCATAAGGTTCGGGAGTAAACTTGCTCCGCATAACGCTAGCTTTGGTAACGTTAACTTCGTTGCTATTGGTGCTACTCGTGTCGGAAGCATCACAAAATCCATGTAACTCTTCTGGGAGATTTGAGTTGAAATTAACCCAACTCGGAATTTTTACCTTTTCTAATTTTGGGAGAGAGACATCATATTGTTGACATTTATTTCCGATATCTTCTGGCAGTTTTTCATCCCAGGTTACGCCGGAGATCCAAAGGGTTTGCATTACGATTTTGGCTTGTATCAGTTCCTGGATTCCAAATCTATCCTAATGTCTTCACCATATAAAAGGTTCCAATGTTCTCAAGTCTGAATCGACATCCTCTATGAGTTGATGAGGTCCATTTTCTCAGGTTAAAATATCCAGTTCGTAATAAGCTAATCAGTTGGTTTTGTGCCTGCTGAGCTTTCTCCAGGTTGTTACTTTCTGATAATAAGTCATCTACATAGACATCGCTCCTTATTTTTTTTGGCTGCAATTGGGAAGTTTTTCTCTTCATCCAACGCCAGCAGTTGTAATGTCTTAATAGCCAAATATGATGCGGATTTCGTTCCGAACGTTACGGTTGTGAGCTGATATGATTTTATCGTTTTGTCGGGGGATGTTCTCCATAATATTTTCCGGTATTGTTGATATTCGGATGTATTTTTATTTGTCGGTATATTTGTTCGCCACCGCAGTAGAATTTATATCAGATCTTCTTGTAATTTGGGACCCACGAGTTGTATTTGACTTAAGCTGATATTGTTTCTCGTTTTTGCTGATGCGTCAAATGCTACTCTAAGTTTGGATGTAATAGTAGCAGATATGATCACTGCATGATGAGGAATGTAATATTCGCGGTTGTTATGTTCTGTATTGAAATGTCCTTCTATGCACTTAATAATAATAAACATAATCTTTAGAGAATTCGTTGGCCATTGACAATCGCCGTTCAAGTTGAATGAATCTAGCCAAGGCGAGGAAGTCGTACTACGTAGCGGCCGTCAGTTTTTCGACGACAGTTTTGCTGATATTGTTCGTCAAATTGCTTTAACTTCTTCTGTCATAAGTTTTTTGGGTTGTATTTCTTCTATTTCCCAAAATTTCTTCAACTGGTTATCGATATCTGTCAACGTGACCAGTAACCCGATCTTAGACGGCTTGTTGTTTGGTGTTTTTCTAAATATAATTCATCCCCGCTGTGTCCGTTGGGCGATCGGTTCTCCTTGATTTGCCTCAATTTTTGCAGCGTCTTCAATCTTTATGGTGAGCATCGTGCGTTGAGGTTGATTATTGGAATGCAGTAATGTGTTGTGATTTCCCTTACATACTAAACATCAGATGAAATCGGGGTATGTACCTATAGTGTTTCTTCTCAAAACACATGTTGCAATGCTGAAGGTGAGCAATGATTTTGGATCTGTTGAGCGGAAGCCCTAGAGCTGCGGACCGTGGATTTTGATTTGCCTGCTTCTAAAGCTTAGACTCGATGTTCTAGAAAGCTGAGAAAGTACTCTAATGTTGCGATTTCTTTAGAATCCTGAATAGACATCTCAAATAGTCGTGATGTCTCATTGCCTAGTTTTTTCATGATATTGTAATTGGAATTATGATGTAATTCCATAACACTGTGGAGCTGCCTAGGTTTTTGATGGCATGCATGCTTTCAGTTAATAAGTCTTTTAACGGCCTTATTACAGTTGCTGATTCGGAGTGTATAACTGAGAAGCTTAGCATCGCATTAACATGATTGGTAACCAGCTGCCCTTTATTTTGGTATCGGTTTATCAACAGATTCCAAGCGTCATGATAATTATCACCTGTTGCCTCCAAGTGGCTTATTAATTTGCTCGCACTTTCGAGTACCATGTTTTTCAATCGTTATTTTCATAAGTAATCCTTCTAAATAAATCATGGAAGGACGCCCATTTCAGGGGATCACCAAGGAAGTACGGGATTTCACTCCGTATTAGTTTGGTCTCATGTTTTGCTGAATACTTTAATTTTGATTTATTTAGCACTTTGGTTATTCTGGATCTTAGCGTCTTAAAGTTGTTGACTTAAAGCCGAAAGTAGTCTTCTTTGAAGTAGAGCATCGTATCTTCTTCTTGAAGCTGCCCAATCTGTGCCATCCTGGAATTGAGTTGGTGTTTTTGGAGCTGATCGTTGATGTACCCAGCTTCTAGCAGATGTATCGCATCGTCCATTAACATATAGTATAACAGAAACGCATTTTCACGTCTTGTGCCTTGTATTTTCGAATTGCCAATACTGTTGTTGTTGAATATAGTTTCGTTTGTATTTGCATCCGTCTTGATTGCCTTCTGATTGTTGGTAACAAAAGAATTTGCTGCACTATCTAGTGTTGGCAACATCGTTGATGACCCTGGCATGTTGTTGGTGGTTGGATTGATAGGAATTCATTACTCCATGATGGTACTTGCTAATATTGTTTTTAATTTAGCTTCTACCTCAGTTCGGTAGCTATTGTAGAATTTTTTATTTATTTAATATTTAATATATTACCTACAGTGGTATACAATCGGCAACAATAATTTCAATCAAAAAATGAAAAGTATGTACATAACAAAATAAAAACAATAAAATCCCTATAAGGTCTTAAAAAGCTCACGTCTAAACGAATCTCTAGTCAAATTAAAATCAAAAGCATCGTATGAATAATTGAAATGTCGAGACGTGGTCAAGGCTGGCTCCGAAAGTTGATAGTTTGTTGAGCCAGAATCGATTAGTAAAAAACCATCACAACGACGCAGACAACGTTCAGGAGCATAAATATTAAGTCGTGCGAGTAATTCAGCACAATCAATACGATACAAAAAAATGTCGCGAACAAATAAAACGCAAGCCGCCACCCGACGCTGTTCTAAACACTGTTAACCCAAAAGGTTGCAGCGCTCATGATAATGTGGAATAGCATAATTATTCATTCATGGTGTACTGCGAAGTGCGTATAAAACAAATTGCTTCTGAACGCTTTCAATTCTATCAGAATGGAACTTATAAAAAGGAGACCAAACCTGCGACGCGTACTCTAGCGGAGAACGGACAAAGGCAACATACAACGACTTTAATGTAAGCGGGTCACAAAAATCGCTACAGTTACGCTTTATGAAACCCAACATCATATAAGCCTTTGCTATAACAGAATCAATGTGCCTCACAAACGTCAGATCGGAAGAAAATTCTACCCCAAGATCGGACATATACTCTACCCTTTCCACGACTCCATTAAACAGCGAATACGATAGAAAGAAATAGTTTTACATTTAGCTATATTCAGGGACAATTTGTTGTTAGCCGACCAGACACAAAATGTATCTAAATCCCTTTGCAACCTAAGACCGTCAGATACACTACAAATTGGTGCAAATATTTTCACATCGTCTGCATACAGCAGGCAATGCGCGAACTCAAAGCAACAACATCATTAATAAACAGTGAAAAGAGAAGATGTCTAATATGACTTCCCTGTGAGACACCTGAGGTAGCTCGAAAAACTGAGGACGAGTCATAGATCTTAACGTACTGCCATCGATCCAAAAGATAAGATTGAAGCTACTTAGTTGGAATGAATTGACAGTTAAATTTCCCAAGCTTATTGATAAGTATCAAATGATAAATCTTATCAAAAGCCTTTGAGAAGTCCGTGTCTAGGATAAAAGCCATGTTGAGCAGGACAAATTAACATTTTCAAATGAAAAAATAGAAAGTTTTGTACCAATGCTTCGAATAGTTTCGGTATAGCAGAGAGTATAGCGATCCCACGGTAATTGCTGATTTGGGCTTCTTTTTTATTCACGTCAAGTCGCGCCAAAGTATCGGAGATCTCATCTACAGAAAACCTCAACAGACTAAATTCCGAACAGTCACTAGATTTAGTAATAGTGGTATGAGATTGCTCATAGACAGACTTAAAATAGTGGCCAAATGAATTACAGATATCCGAGGGCCGACTTGCAAATGAGTTCTGATAAATCATAGGTGACGGAAATCCAAAACATTTCTTTTGCTGTTGATGAAATTCCAGAAATTTTTAGGATTAGCAGTAAGATCTTCTTCAATCTGCAAAATATAATTACCTATTATAAAGCAACCGGTTTAAAATTCGAAACTACTCCATGCGGGCTGCATTGAACGCAGAGTAAAACTTATCCCCATGTACCCGAATGAAGTTTATTACGACGCTTCTCGAGTAGCACAAGTTTATCATTATACCATGGCTCACGAAATTTGTTGATAGAAACTCTTTTGATTCAACATGAATGAGATGGATTGTTGTCAAAGATGTCTTCTTTCATCTCTCTATCGGTGTTGATGAATTCCTTCCAGATGTTTTCGATCTGTTCCCGTTTATTCTGCAGGTAATCCTTTGTTTTTCTGACCTCGCCATCCTTGTTGTAATTACTTTTGCTCTTTTGAAGTTGTTCAAAAATAGCAAGTTGTTTCTGGTGTAGATCCTCCAATTTTACTGCCTATATTTTGCGGCGTCGATATAGAGATCTTTAAATTGACTATTCTTGTTGAGTTAACTTTTTGTTGTTATCGAGAACTGTTTTTGTTGTTCTCATATGATAAATCTCTCCCTAATGTTCGAGTCGTAAACTCGAACGAGTGAGATTTATACAATAGGCTAACTACTTCTATTGATGTGAAGTAGTTACAGTTTTATTGTATTGTGGTTTTATAGCTAGTCATGTTACCTCGGGCGGGGCCTAACTATTTATTAAGAGAAACAACCTTTATGATTTCTAAATTTATTCTGTTTTATTGAAGGAAATTAAATTTTTATATTCTAATAAATTGCTTACTTAGCACTAGAAAATAAAATGTATATTTGTACATAAATAAAAAATATACATAATTCAAGTAATCAACTTATGTTGCTGGTGCTACGAAGTTCATAATTGTACTCATGTTTAGTCACAAGATTGAACAAACTCTAGTCAAAGCTTGTTGTACAAAGCATCTGAATCATTTTTATTTAAATTAACTTATCCAAATTTAATATTTAATTACGCAAAGACTGTCACCCTAAATATATTTTAATTTGACAACTATACCCAAGAAATGTTTTTTTTACGAAAATTGCTTATAATTTTGCTCAAAATACGACTATCTATGAATAAATAAGCAAATTACCGTATATTTAAAATTGACTTGTGTTTCACCCTTAAATCAAAAAAAAAAAAAAAAAAAATACTTGGATTATTCTGTAATAAATGAGTACATTTTATGTCGAAATTTGACATAAAAATCGTAATATTTTAAGTTATTTTGGTCTAACAGAATATAACGGATAGAACAATTTCACAAAAAAATGAAATCTTAAATTAAATTACAGGAATCTGTTAATCACGAATAAAACGCTCTGGGAGTTTCAATTGAATAAAACGCTTAGTAGGTGCACTGTTTGTTTAAAACGCCTAAGCATTATTTACGGAGAAAGATCTGGAAACTCTTGATATTTCTTTTAAAAATTTGAAATTTTTCAATTTATGGATTCTTGGAATTCTCAAAATTCTTGGAATCTAAATAATTAAATCTTCATACTTCCTAAAGTATTTATTCATAAAATTCTAAATAAATATTCAAAAATTTTACGAAATTTGTTATTTCTTAAAAAATTTGAAACTCTGAAATAACTAAAATTTTTGGAATCTTTTGAAACTGTCCTTAATTCGTGTAATTTTTAAATACCTTAGGACCATGAACAGTTCAAATAATTTAATTCCTTATATATCTTGAATTTGTTAAAATTCTTGAAATATTTACTAAAATTTATAAATCGATATAATATTCTTCAAATTCTAAGAATTTTAAAATTAGTTGAGTTATTTAATTTCACAAAATTTTTATTCTTAAAGAATGGCCATAGTCCACATTTTGTTCCAGGTTTTACTGTCGGACAAAACACCAAAGATGGTTTGGTAAATTCAGCCGCTGTTTGGCGTGCAATATATGCGATATCACGTCGCCTATTCCCATTCATGTGACATTATTTGAAAGCGAAATTCCTGGTGCAATGAATGTTGAGTGCCACTGCTGTTACGAAATGGGTGTTTTGTAAATTTCCATCAGCTTTGAAGGAGCTTCTAAGCAATTCACAATATTTAAATTATCAACGTTTTAAGTGAAGTATTCGTAGTTACAGCATGACTTCGACCAGATCACACCAATCGGCTATGTATGCTCAGCTTTATGTTATCGGTTTTAAGCTACATATATGGCTTCTGGAGATTGTAATAGTTTTCCGATCAGCTGATAATAAACCTTCATTTCATCTCAAAATTCGCTGGCCAAGTAGTTTTTATGAGCTAATGACTTATCTTTGGTTCTACCCATTCGGTGAAGCAACCTAGCATACACAAATTGAGATCAATCAAGGGATCTCCAAAAGAGCAATGTATGCCTATAATGATGCTGCAGTAAAAAAGGAGAGAAATTATGAAAACCAAGGGCTATAGATTCCCATCTGCAAGTTAAGGCCAACAAATGGAATTTTCTCCGCAATTAGCAAGGATGTTTTCCGCCATTTGAATGACGTTGCATTTCTAGGTTCAACACACAACAAGCGGGAAAAATTTAATGATACCATACCAATTGTCGAACAATTCGGCCGATTTTATCTTTTGGTAACTATAAACTTGGTCTGAGATCTAGAACAACTTACTTCAAGTCTTAGGTGGGTGTTTTGCATCAAACTCAAAACTTCCCTTCAAGATATAACCAGGAATGGTGTTTTTGGACGTATTACAGCGCAAATTCACACTATAGACAAATTCCTAACCGTGAAGTCGAACTGTTACTTCATAAAATTGTCATTCGTACTATAATTGACCGTCTTTATGGTGGCCTTACTTCCAATTCACCGTTCTTGGTCAACGGTCAGTATACGTATCACTGATATCAACGGCTATTCGCTTTATCGACGCCATGAAGGTATGCAAATTAAAGTTCGATATTTTCCCGCCAACAATCGCTTTGGTGTACCTTAAAACAAATTTTTGCGAATACAATTTAATCGGCACGTGAATCCGAAGGCTTATGCTGAATTCAATGTTGGTGCACCGCAAAATGAGTTTAATCGTGATGAAATTGGCCAATATCCTGATTCAAGATAGGTGCTTGTACCGACAACAAAACGTGGAAGTTGTTAGAAAATCCAACGCATGATCGCAGTTTAGCGATGTAACATATTTACCTTTCAAACGAGCAGTTAGTTTGTTTCTGGGAAGGCTTCGGCCTGCAAACAGATGGTAGCACTTCGAAGTGACCGTTAAAAGGCACATATGACAGCTTGGTTTCAACTTACTGCGAATAATGAAATGACCAGACAATTTTACTATGCTCAATTGGTCATATCACTATACGTATACAAAGCATAAGTTTCGAAGATTGAAAATCGTCAACGGAGCTATTCAGGAGTAGAGTTTCATGATAGCAGTAATCGCTTGGTCGATGGTAACGCTCTGAATAAATGAGTTGCTTGCGAAGAGAGCTTTTCACCAAACATTGCAAACAATGCTTTCCGATGGTCACCATACGATTGCACGTTCACCAGAGCTGTAGTGTTAAAAGAAATACTAATTAAATGAGAGCTTAAGGTTAGAACCAACTCCAAATGTTTTTAGGTAATCTCGCTATTTTATGTCTAAACACTTAACTTTATTTTAAAATCAAAATATGTAAATGTGATTTGATGGAAGAAATCTATATCTCCTTTAAAAATTTTGGCTAAATTAATATGGAAATAAATGTTGGTTTCCTAATGTATGACTGCGAAGCAGCTTCAGGATTGATAGCCAAAGGGTCAAGGGAAATTAAAACTGATTACAACAAATTAAGGAAATGCTACAGTTCGAAAGGCTGAATTACATCTATACAAGGCGACATGAATGATCTCTCTATACCAAATCGCTCTAAAATCAAAAATGAAAACGCGCCCAAAAATTATCGATTTTTTCGAATTAATTTTTGGGCCAGCGTGCGTTCTTCAAAATGTGGGCGACTATGTATTTTGAGAATCGCTCAAAATATTGAAAATTCTAGTCTAATTTTAAATTCCTTTGAAAGAGACACAACCTCCAGAAAAAAATTTGGCATAATGCTCTTGGGGGCTACGTCATTCGACACCATAAGATTTTGCTTTCGCAAAAGTCAATGGTTCGTAAAGTGTATCGAGGTTGAACATTTTGGGTGATTTTTCATTTATTTTTATGGTTCATTTATTTATGTTGACCCAAATTTTTTAAGTCTTTCTTCATTTTTGTTATTTTGAGTGATGTTGGTTGAATAGTCACCCATATTTATACCGACTACAACTGCACAAATCTAAAATAAAGAATCATCCAAAAATATTTGATCCCATTTTTGGGCAATTTTTCATTTTTGAGTTTTGGGCGATTATTCGTGCCCGCCTTTGTACAAATTATTGGTATAGTTACCCCAAATTGGCTGTTAAACCTGCTCGGTTCACTTAAGTACACTTAATTAATAAAAAAAATCATTTGCTTAAAACTTTTACCTTATCTTATCATTGCCAACGTCATTTAACTGCCAGAAATAAAATCCAAATTTGGGGAGAATGGCTGTAAACGTTTAATTTTTTTTTTTAAATAAAACTAACCAACTTTTTTAATTTTCCATTTTTTCGTTACAGTAGCAATCACAGTGGTAACAATGGATCAGGCGGGTCATTACCCTCATCAACTGGTGGTCCCTCAATAAATTCGGATGATTTAAATAATGGCGATCATATACTTAATAATAATATAAATAATAATACTAATAACAATAATAATAATCCAATTGACAATGGGATTGCTGAAATATGTGATGTACCTGATCACATAGCAAATCAAAAACGACACGTAAGTATATTATAGTACTTAAGTTAGTAATGTAACGTAATTTGCAATATCCATATTTGGAAATAATTTATCGAATCGAATAATCGTTATCCAGTATTATTATACATTGGCCCAAAAACCAACATGGAGCAGTCTGCAAAACTAAAAACGACAACAAAACCAATATTATATAAACCCCAAACAAATAGCACACCAAACGTAATATGAAGTTATGTTAATAGTTTAGTGTGTACCCGAGTAATAATGATACCAGATTGTGTTTAAATTTCTTGTGGACCAAACATAATCATAAAATTTTATGTTGGTTGTTGTTTTCCTTTCTGATGTACCTACTTTTGTGCTCATTCCTTTTTATGGGCACCTCTATCTGAGTCGTAGAGAAGAGATGTGCTGACTGAATGTAGGATGAAAAACTAATAAAACTTTATTACCTTTTTGTTGTTGTTTGTGCTTTCTCTTAAAATCTTTGCTATTAATAATTTTCTTTATGTTTAGAATTTTTTTTTTCCTGTTTGGTTTTTGGGTGAAGGATAATTCAGGGTGGTAAAGACAGTACAAACAAACACACACACACATAAAAAAAATGTCTTTAATAAAAATGGATAAGGTCAGGGACACATAAGGATACAATTGGGGCGGGTAAATTTTTCTGTTAGGCACAAAGTGATAGATTAGTTTGCTTTTATTTTATATACAAACATACTTTATGTTATGTGACAAACGGCTGTACATCATGCGACAGTGATATGCGTTTCAAAAGTCTTTTCCCCTTTTGTCAATTTTGACTTTACGACGAAAGAATCTCCATTTAAATTATTATTGTAAACTAACTATTAATGCGAGTGAACATTTTATTTTTATTATGACATATTAATAGTATTCGACCAAGCTTTAAGCAGAACCTCCCGGAGATGGCCGGGCCTCACCGAGCACCCTATTAAACACAACATAAAGAGGATTTTGATAAGTTTAGTTAGTAATGATTGAAATTGGCCTGGTTATTAATTTTATGGTTTATTAAAAATGAAAACTGCATTCTCAACTAACATTTATTCTTGACTTGAGCTTTTGACAATACTGGATACGACTCAATTGCTAGGGCAATCAAGCGTAGAGGTATTGACGATCCGACTAACCACTGGATTAGATCCATGTTGGTTAGTAGGAAGATTACATCTAAATTAGGTAATGAGTCGGTCACGATTACGGCAGCAAGAGGGTGTCCGCAGGGCGGTGTCCTGTCCCCTTTGCTGTGGTCACTCGTGATCGACGAGTTGCTTGATAATTTACATCTACTTGGGTATGATGCCATTGGTTATGCGGACGATTTGGTTATCATAGTCTCTGGAGGGCATGAACGTACGATGTCCGCCAGCATGCAACAGGCTTTGCTTGTTATTTCGAATTGGTGCACTGGGGAGGGCCTTTCGATTAACCCTAGCAAAACAGTCCTGGTGCCCTTCACCAAAAGACGTAATTTGAACCTTGGTTCAATTAGTCTTAATAATATAAATATCGGATACTCCAATGAAGTCAAATATCTGGGTGTTGTCCTAGATAAGAAACTAACTTGGAACTCTCATATTACTTCAACTACCGAACGCGCGGCCAGGGCCATGTGGGCCTGCCGGCGTATGTTCGGCAGGACCTGGGGCCTGAACTCAAAAATGATTTACTGGATGTACATCATGATAGTGAGGCCAATTGTAACATATGGGGCAATAGTTTGGTGGCCTAAGGTACAGCAAAAAGTTATTATGAACAAGCTGACCTCATTACAGAGACTAGCATGTCTCGGAATTACAGGTGCTATGCGCACCTGCCCTACGGCGGCAATGGAAGCTCTCATCGGGCTCACTCCACTTCATATCCACGTCAAAAAATCAGCTGCTACCTGTGCAGCTAGATTGAAGCTCGCGAATCAATACAGTCATGATGACCATATGGGTCACCTGGACATTTTGAATGAACTTCCAGACCTGAATATGTTCTTGAGTGTCCCGGACGTTATGCCGAAAGAACTCTGCTTTGGCAGGAATTTCGTGGTAACAATCCCCGATAGAACAGACTGGGATACTGGGTTACCGCAGATGGAACCTAACAGC
Organism: Tipula vernalis; assembly: GCA_958295665.1. Lineage (NCBI taxonomy): Eukaryota > Metazoa > Arthropoda > Insecta > Diptera > Tipulidae > Tipula > Tipula vernalis. Next base: position 263,674,363 of record OY282559.1, read on the forward strand.
CTAGTCTGGTACACTGATGGATCAAAAATGGATAGTGGAGTCGGCATTGGTGTCTTTGGACCCAATCACAAAATATCGAAATCACTGGGTACTTACCCCAGTGTTTTTCTAGCCGAAATTCACGCCATCGAAATCTGCGCCTCTATTATTATGACCAAAGGTCTTAAAGGCGCATCCATCCACATTTTGTCTGACAGCCAAGCAGCACTGAAAGCATTGGCTTCTAACTGCTTGGTTTCCAAGTCGGTTCAAAGTTGTTATAAACTGCTACAATCTCTCTCTTGTCAAAACAAAGTAAGGTTGTGGTGGGTGCCTGGTCACATGGGCATCACTGGTAATGAGATAGCCGACGAACTTGCACGGGCAGGCTCGTCGACTACACTCATTGGCCCTGAGCCTTTTTGTGGTATCCCGTGGGCTTCTGCAACATACACAATCAGTAAATGGGAAAAAATACAGTGCTTGACTTATTGGAACTGTATTCCCGGCCTTAGACAAGCCAAATCTTTGATCAGGCCATTTCACCACAAAAATTTGGCGATCAATTTCAGCAAAGGAAATATTAGGAAACTTGTGAGTTTTCTCTCAGGTCACTGTAACCTGAGATATCATTTGAACAAAATGAACCTGTCCACGGAGACGGAGTGCCGACTCTGTTTGGAAGAGACAGAAACCGCAGAACACATACTATGTGAGTGTGTTGCTCTGTGCACACGGAGGTGGATTCATTTTGAAGAGAGGTATCTGACCCCGGAGAAATGTAAATTGGCCTCTATAAACAGCATTCTCGCCTTTATTAGAGAGGTGGAGAAGCTCCTGGAGTAACAGTACCCAATAGCACAAAAGATCTTTTAGGTCGTAGTGCTAGCCGCTTTTGGGCAGGGACGAAAAAAAAAAAAAAAAAAAAAAAAACATTTATTAGTTTGCTGGGTCAGATTTCTGGGCAATTCTGAAAATCGTTATCATTATTAATTTAAATTTCACTTATAACTTAAAAAACTCTAGCTCAGAGACGACCTAACATAATAAATATAATTAGTATCAGTTACTTATTCAAATGACTTCCTTCATACTGGTCACGGTCGCAACTTAAAACTACAGTTTAGCTCAAACTACTGTTATAAATTAAGCATTTTCGCGAACACGCCCCTAGATTATAGAAGTTGGATCTGTGACAGGACGCGGTCCTGCAATGAATTACAATTAATGCCACTAGTAACCGAAATCAAAATTATAAGACGATAATTAGTCCCTAAAATATGAAGTCCGAACTGTTAAAATTTTTAAAATCTGAAGCAATCTTTAGATTAACAGTCTCCAAATTCAACATTTTTAAGCCAAAGAAGGCGCAACAAAAATAACAAAATAGAAAACCTATTGAAAAATGTTAACATTTATGTTCAATAATATCACCGAAAATTGAAGCATATGAAGTTATCCCAGTTTTTACTTTGGAGGCTTTGACTTTGGAGTCAGGCAGAAGTGTTTTGTTTTAATTTTCTTGAAAAACTTCAATATTTGTCGTAACCAAATTAAAATAAGCAAAGTTATGTTCTAAAGTACGAGTATCTCAATAATAAGGATGCCTTCAGGAATGTGTAAAATAGCCATATTTTCAGGAAATCTGGTCGATAATTAACTCGCCGCCATTTACAAGTTTAGAGTGATAGAAGAGAAACCACAATATTGCTTGAAGAAATGGTATCGCTTCTTGCTGCGGCTGTGGTATATATGCAGAAATTTGAGGTTTATTCATTTTTGTGCAATGACACCTATTGTAAATGAGCTCCTGCTCAAAATAGCGTGTTTCAAAATTTGAATTAATAAATAAATAAATAAATAAAAAAATTAAGTTTTTAATCTGAGAAAAAATTAAAATGTTCATCAGGTAACAATATCTCATCCCGTCCCAGTTTTTTAAGTACATATTAAGAAGTTTAATTACATATATTATATTTCTGTTTATAATAATTCTTTATTTTCTAATTAGACCAGCCGTTCAGTGTAATTTGCACAATCGGCCAGCTTCCAAGTGGTTCCATATAAATTTATCATAATTTTAAATATGTTAGAGCCTACCGTCGCCAGTTCAAAAAATTAAGAATCATTTCCGTACCTCTAAGATCCTAGAAGATAGCCTCTGAAAGATTTACAATTATCATAAATTTATATGGAACCTGGCTGGTGCTGGGATCCTTATTAGTGTTATTTCTCACTGTTATCTAATTAGAATATAAAGCATCAATATAAACAGAATTCCATTCCGGCGCTACTTTTTTTTTTAATTTTTTCAAAGTTGTGAGTGTTCATTATAAATTATAAGTTAATAAATAGATTAAAACTTTTTAATAAACCCAATCAGATTATCTCCTCCATAGGAATTGAATTTCAAAAATTCAAGAACTATTAACTTCAAGTTCAAATTTAAATTAAAAAATTACAATTTAAATTTAAACAATCATAGTTTTTAAATCTGAAACAATCTGTGTTTAACAAATTATTCAAGATCCAATTCCCAATCCAACATCCCAGTAAGCTAATGACGCCGGCAGTTATTTCTATTTAATAAACCGATAATAAAAATCCAAAGCATCTTATTATCGTGCTACTATACAACTGGTTTCCTTAAAGAGGGCAACACAAAAATATAAGACCAAATTAATCAAAAACAAACTAATTATGTATTTAAATGCCCGAATTACACATGGGGGAAAAACTATTCATTTCGATACAATAATATTTTCTAGCGTTTACAATACATTATGAGTTTATTCCTAGGTAGCATAAAGATGGAAACAAAGGGGCACAAGACAGATTTCAACAATACAAAAAAATAAATCCACTTCAAATTTATAGTGTTGATCAAAACCTGTTAAAATTCTCTTTCGAAAGCCTACTTGTTTTGCCGACACCAAGACACGTATTGTTTTTTTATGACACATTTTACTCTCGTTTAGTCTCGTAGTAGGCGACTATTTATAATTTCTAAACTGTATTCACAACCGTACATATACACGATGACGTTTCACTAATACAATCAGTGGTTGATATATTTTTACAACAATAGTAAACAAATCATTGGGCTTTCTACGGAGAGAATTTTAGCAGGTTTTGGTTTTGATATGTATTAAATTATTGCTGTATTGAAATATGTATAGTCGATGGCTTGTATAGACATTCGTGTTGATTTCGACAGCTCAAAAAAGAACAAAATCACAGATTTCAACACAGAACCACTACCCCTAACTTTTCTTTAATTTACTATGTATGTAGATAAATTATTGCTATGTTGCTTTGGTAAACACACAGCAACCGCTACGTTACACAAAAAACCTTTTAGCAAAACACCAAAACATAAGAAATTAAATTTATTAGATTATAGATACAACCGTATTCTATTATAGCACTTTGAAACAATGTATACCCAAACACATTTGGCATCAATAAAACTGCCGAGCAATCAAGTTCCATATACAAAGCAATACGCCGTTTAAACCAAATAAAATAATATAAGCAATGACCAACAAGTGTTGGGCAACCGATAACGTAGACGCTTATGCCTGGAATATATTAAAAATACATTTAATTTCTTGTTACATTAATAATTTGCACACTCAAAACTTATCTTCAATATCTCATAGTTATCACTTGTTATTCATTGCAATCATACAATATATTTGACAATAATTTTTGTTTTATGAGAGACATTTATAGAAATTAATATCATTCAAATCAATTTACATCAGGGGCGAAGCAAGGGAAGCACTGATTTCCTATAATGATGTTTAAAATTTTCATATTGGCTGGAGAACGAACAAAATCGTTGTCTAAAAAAAAGAAACTATTTACCCGCTCTAAATGTAAAAAACTAATTGAAACAAAATTCCAAAAGGGAACTAAAATAACCTTTGATTATTTCTCTATGAAATATTAGACTGCATAAAATTATCTTCATTTACATTAGCTTCTATTTCTTGGTTTTCTCGATTGCTTTACATTCTACAACCATACGATAGTTCCTTAACATAAAGATTTCAGAAAAACCTAAATGTCTGAAAACGTATATGAGTTAGTTTTTCACAACCCAGGCTACGGACCAATAGCCGGGTAAATCATTTAGCACAGTAAATTTTAATTTTAGTACAAATTTACCTCAATTGACGTACCAATTCTCTAGAAGTGAAAATGGTTTGATGGGCACAAATTATGATTTGAAGGGTTGAAATCACTAGCTATTAGGTGCAAAGAAAAAACGTTACATATTTTTATTGCTTTTCATTCGTTTCGCGTTTTGAAACGCGAAAATTTTTGCAAAAATCAGTGAAACATTCAAAAATTATCCAACTTATTAGTACAGTAAATCCCCGCTTTACGATGGGCTCGCAATACGATTAATCGCTTTACGATGAATCGACTCTACCAAAATCTAACACACTTTACGATTAAAAATCACTTTACGAGATTAAAAACTCACTTTACGATTTACATTTTGGCTTCATTTTTGATTTATTTTTTATTTTATTTTTTTTTGTAAATATGTATGTACATACATAATACATATATTATATACATACAAATTTAATTTTTTTGTTATTTATTACTCCTTCTCTATTTTAGCCATGATGAAGTTAATGGAACGAGTTACCATCGTAAAGGGGGGGTCCACTGTATAGTATTTGAATTTACCCAATAAACTGGTAAAAAGTATGTAAAAGAATAATTAATCTGACTATTGGTCCGTAACCCTAGAAAGAGATGTCGTATACGTGTTGTATTTATGTTGAAAGTTTTCATTAAAAATCACTGTTGATGCCAGGTAACTTTCGATGGTCGATGTTGGTATGATCCAGAAGTTTAACCTGCGCGTTTGTTTCCAAGAAAAATAAAATATTTGATAGTTGGCTGTTTTGAAATTCATTCAATTTTTCTGTTTTTTAACAACGCTCACTTGAGCGACTCAGATACTTTAGTGCATTCCCGCAGCCTTTAGGGTTTTAGTTATCATCTTTCAAAGTTATTGCCTCCCTCAATTCGTCGGTCACAGTCATCAGTTCTTCAAAATACAAGTTAGCATTAAGTGAAGTTGCGGCAGCCGGGTATGTATTTTGGTTTAGTCTGACTAGTTTCTTCATAACCCTTGTTGCTAAGAACGGGGAAGAAGCGGTACCATAAGTGACCAGATTCTGTACGTACATTGGTTTTCCTGATCTTCATCATTCAATAAAATTTGCCTGTACCTCTTGACAATATCTGAACTCGTGAGAAAGGCATGTTCCCGAAACCGCAAAACTATTTCGAAGATGCTTGATTGTATTGTTGGTCCAAGTAGTAGTTCATCATTGAGGGAAGCGGTCGTTCCGGTTTTGGCTGGTGCATCGAATACTAATATTAACATTGTGCTGATTCTATCTTCTTTTAAAACACCGTGATGTGGTAAAAATGCACAGTATATTGGGTAACCCTTTCTGTGCTAATTTTCATCAAATGTCCGAGTTCAATATATTCCTGCATGCACGATTTATATATCTTTTGATATTATTCGTTTTTGACAAATTTTCTCTCCCTGGCGTGCAACCTGCTAATTGGTAAATTGAGCGATGTTCATAGGGTCGGCTTGGGTTCCTCAAACGGCAACCTCATACATCACTCACTCTTTGTACATATTTGACACCTTCTTTTTGATTTATATTGGTATACTGAGCGAGTGTCCAAGAGGAAATTAAAGCAATCCTTTGATTTCTTACTATCGTTTCTCCGCTAGTCAATCGATTTATTTGCTACCTTTTTACACTGATACAAAAAATGATCGTAATAATCGCAAACATCACATTTTACCGAAATGATTGCAAACGATCGTAAAAGTTTTCCATTATAATTTGGACCAGTCCTTCTAATTTCTGACTTACGGGATTCCAGAGCATCTGATCTTTTGCTTAAGAGTTTCAAAAAATCGTCAATAGTTGGAAAATCTACATCGCACGTCTTTTGGACATCGCATGACTTTATTGAGTAGCATAATAATGAGTCAAGAATCCCGTTGCTCAGTTTCCTCCCAATGCTCGCAGCTATCTAATAATTTCGTCTGAACTATTTAGTGGTTTCCGAAGTTTAGTTCAGAAACCGTAGTAAACCGTTCAGATATTGAAACTTTTGGCGAAAGTCATAGAATAACTGCCATTCGGTGTATTCTCCGCTAAATGGAAGGACATTAATTTTTATCAGTTTCACTTGTAAAGACCTTTCAGTTTTCATTGGGGTATCAAATAATGATAAATCTGTATCATTCATCCTTGCCTTTCGACTCCGTTTATTTAAACTCATATTAAATGTCTTCGAATATATGAATTCCCGAGGCTTCATCATGGCTTATAAAAAATATTTCCCGTTCCACTTCACCAACATTTTTTTAACAATTTATTAGTATGTTTTTGACGAACAGATATACCAAAAATGTCTGAACTAGGCTGTAACTGTCGATAATATTTTGCTAATCTAGATATTTGCTCAGTAATGACGCTGTGTTCGGTCTGAAACGCCTCTAATTTTTGTTGACTGGTAGTCCTTACTTTTCTATTTTATAAGATTTAGTTATTGGAACTGAAAACAAAATGGAGGTACTAGCAGAAGTTTGCAATAATAGATTTCTACAAGGTGCAGTGATGGTAATTTCCAAGGTCAGTGTCTAATGACCTGCAATTTTACTTGCTCACTTGTGACCGCCCAAACTTGATGGATTTAACTTTATATTAGAATTAAAATCCGCCTCGAAGGAGACTCCTTCTTTCCTTACTCATTTGGATAGTAGACAGGACATTTCCTTATAATAAAACTTTCAGTTTAGCGAAAGAAAATTCGTTGCGAAACTAAATTCGTTACACTAAAAGTTTCGTGTTCGATAAAAACAAAGTTGATTGTAATCGTTTTTTCGAGTTGGAAATATATTGTCTGTATCTGTGTATAATTTATCGAAAGTACAAAGTTGCAAAACGATTTGTGCAAAATATTTTTCACATATAGATAGTGTTTGTTTTTTGAGCATGCAGGAACTTGTTTGCGGAGGACACAATTTTTACAATGATATTTTGGATGAATTTGAAGCTTCCTTTAAATTTTTATGTTTTTTTTTATCTTTTAATGGTTATTAGTTGTATATATTTACAGAAATAAATAAAAAATATCAATGAAACTGCACACAACAGTTTTAATCTGCGAGGGTATTTTTGAATTCGATTCGAACGTATTCGACTCAAGATTCGATGTATCCGCAGTACAAAGTTCTTCTGTAAATAAGAAACGAACGAAATTAACAAATAGCTCCCGTAGCAACATGCTGACACTTTTAGACTGTTTAGGTATTATTTCTCCAAAGCATACTGTGTCGATTGCTACAATATGCTCTTGAAAAACTAATACCAAAATATGTAGTCTAAAAAGGTCATAATAAATGCTCTGGTCTGCGATCCTAATTGTTTGGTTATAATTAATTAATTGTTTTTTAGCGAATGGGATCAAGCTCGGAACTACCTAATGTCAAGTGCTTCCCAACCTCCAAAAACCAGACTACGCCACTGATTTACATAAATATTGTAATCTTTTTAGCTTACCTGTGCTTATGTTTATGTCTAGTAAGAGCTGATAGTCTTATTAATTAATACATTGTGTGGACAAAATTGATTGTAAAAAAATGGCAAATAGCTTCGTGCTCACGGAGTTATTTTTTGGGTAACATGTTGTGTATTCTACAATTGTTTGAATTGTATTTAATAAGTTTAATTATTTCACAAACACATACAAACAGATGATGTATGTGATGAAACTACCTGTCTAACGGTACCTGAGCAGTACCGTTATTTGTTTTTGAACATGTCCATTTTACTATATGTTCAATTCCACTTATTTATTTATGCACAACACTACAGCAACATAGAACCACGACACAAATATATTTCTACTCTAAATACATTAAATCAACTTAATTTAGAATTGGAATTCAGAAATATTATATGTACCGAATGAAATTTGTGATTCCCAAATTTATATTATCTCATGGGTTACTGCGCAAAGGAAAAAAATAGTACCGTTATTTTGTAGAAAAACAATTGAAAAAAACGAATAAACGTCAAATTGTGCATTTTTTTATTTATTTCGAATTGGACGAATCAGAAGGAGAAAAACGTGACTTAATAATTAGATTGTGCAATGATCGTCCAGAGTATACTATTAAAAAAATTGCTAATTTTTCTGGAGTTTCCAATAATACGGAAACAAATGTAAAAAATAAATTTCATGTCAATCTTCCTGTATCACCTAAGCCCGAACCGAGTAATGTGCTCAAAATAAAATGTTGGATCAGAAAATTGTAATGTCATTACCAAACATCCTTCGATATATGTGCGGGATTTGGCCAGAAAAACCAAAACAACCAAATCGATGGTGGAACAAGCTAGCACCAGAAATAATCTACGAACGTAGAGATAAGAAGTTAAAATCCCAAAAAGAAGTGTTGAACAATTTAATAGAGGGATAGATCGAGCAAAGGATCTTAACAAATGCTTGAACGAATGGAAATATTCTTGTATCGTAATGGAAGGCGAGACCTACGTCAATAAGCATTTCTCGACACTTCCAAGTCCCCAATATCACATCAGAAAGAAATATGAAGAACTGGACGAATCAATTACTACCATAGCTGTTGAAAAATTTACTGATGGAAACGGGGATCTGCCAGAGTCACTGAAGATATCATCAAGAAGCTAACGGCTTCCATTCGGGAAAAGTGAATTTTCGCCGTAAAATGCACTGCTTCTCAGCAATGCCAAAGGATAAAATCAAACTCCCACAATATAATGAGTTCCCGTCATTCAAAGACTTATTCGGGTTGTCGGTACACTTGAACTCAACGCTCACTGATTTCCACAAGTTTCAATATTTGAAAAGCTTTCTACGAGACGATGCAGCTAATTTGCTTAGGCATATACCAGTCACAGGCGCTAATTATTCGGAAGCAAGAGACAAGCTCTGTGTACGATATGATAACCATAAATTGCCATCAGGCAATTTATCGCTCAACCAACCATAACGATGGAATGTGCAACCTCTCTCCGCAAGCTATGCAACACTTCTGATGAGGTAAGGAGAGGCTTGAAGGCTCTAGGCCCTGACGCTGAGAAACGGGACCCTCGGCTCATCTATATCATTCTGCAGAAATTGTATGAAGAGACACGCAAACAATGGGCAATTAAAAGCATATATACGGAATGTCCCAGTTTCAAAACGTTCATATCATTCATTGAAAAAATATGCTCTGCATTGGAAACCTGTGAGCCTGTTCAGCACAAACGAATGCCAGCTAAATCATCCACCGTGACATACCATACTGAAGTAACGGATGCAACCGCAGCCACAGCTAATGCAATACTTCGATGCATTAAATGTAATGAACCACACAGACTGCACGACTGTGCGCAGTACACTGAACTAGAAATAGAACAAAGGAGAGAATTGGTTGTCCAAGTTCGGGTATGTTTCAATTACCTATTCAAAGCGCATACTTCTATTAATTGTCCATCATATGTCAACGAAAGCATCATACCTCGCTCCATTCTTCGCAAGTACCCAATGTAAATATTGTCAAAGAAGAAGTCTGTTCGAAAAAGTCAATCCTAGACCACTCAACAGCTCTTCCTACAAACACTGCAGTGATGGCAAGATACTCATTATTGCCAACTGCCTTGGTATAGGTTAGAGACATATTTGGAAAAAGTCACTTCTGTAGAGTGCTGTTTGACTTAGGATCAGGGGCATCCTTCATTACTGAAGCGTGCGTAAACAAACTACAGCTAACCCGTAACAACTGTCAGATTCCCGTCAGTGGTGCAGCTTCGAATGCTACCACCAAGGGTCGAACAACACTTACAATCATATCCCGCGTAGATACCAACTTTGCTATAGATGTAGATGTTTTCATTCTGGATCGGCTCACATCACGATTACCTAAACTGAATCCTGTAGTGACAGATACCTGGCATGAGCTAACATTCATCAGTTTCTCAATGTGGATATTATTTCGGGAGCCAGTTATTTTTTCAAACTTCTACGGCAAGGACGTATTGCAGGACCCAACAGCCTAATAGCACGATACACTGCTTTTGGATGGATTATCTCAGGAAAGTTGATCCACACATTTTACAAATGGAGTTTAATATTGATGAAACGATACGCAAGTTTTGGGAACTGGAGGAGCTTCCATTCTCAAGATGATTAGTATTCTTATGTGCTTTCGTTTTCACCCAGTAGCATTCACATCAGACATAGAGCGAATGTATCGCCAGATAAAAGTTGATGCTCGAGATTGCGATTACCAGCGCATTGTATGGCGTGAAAATCCCGCCGACCAACTGAAGCACTTCCGATTGCCCACGGTTACTTACGGTACGTAACCGCGGAGGGGGAGCCTTCCGTCCCAAGCTACAAGAACCCTTGAATTGGTTTAGAATCGATATCTTAGTTTCCACAGGCTTCAAACTCCATTTTAAATGATTTTTATGTGGACGACCTTTTAAGCGGGAGTAGCGACACAACATCAGCAATTACATTGGCACACAACATAACGAAGATACTCAATGCAGCAGGTTTCCCACTATACAAATTTGCTTCAAACTAGCAAGAACTACTTTCTTCATTATCAAGTGTTTACCGAGATATGACGGAATTTTCCAATATAACCGTTCGATTAACTGCAGCCAAAACAAGAGTGGCACCGATCAAGATTATTTCTGTTCCTCGACTCAAGCTATGTGGTGCGTTGCTGTTGACAACACTAACTAAATCTGTCATAGAATTGATGAGGTTACCTTCTATTCCTGTTTATTGTTGGACGATTTCAGAAATAGTATTCCTCAATTCATCTTAAAGCGGACTACACAAATTATGAACTTGTTGCCGACAACAAAATGGAACCATGTATCCTCTTCTGACAACCCTGCCGATTGCACCTCGCGCGGATGCAGTCCATCCGATCTGCTGACACATTCTCTCTGGTGGGACGGACCCCACTGGCTCAATCAACAAAAGAATTCTTGGCCACAAGGACATTCCGATGAAGAAAGACGTCCAAGTTCGGTTTAATTATTCCATAATTGCTGGCCAAACTTCATCATTCAATAAAATGAAGAGGATTTTAATCCACTTGAAACGATTTGGTGCACTATGCAAAAGCAAGGAGGCAAAAGCTAAGATTTTGGACGACGTATTTTGGACGAATATAAGTGGGCGGAACACGAACTGTGCAATTAGTTCAGTAGGCACACTTTGCAGAAGAACTTCGACTTAAGGCGCCCAACCTAGGGCGCCCAATATTGAAAGGAAAATTAGCATCTCTGTCACCATATCTAGACGACAACGACGTAATGCGAGTGGGAGGATGCCTCAAACACGCAGAATGCTCATACGAACAAAAGCATCCAATTATTCTATCTAATACTCACGTCCTTACTGGAATGATATTATCTTACCTTCACCTCACTTATCTCCATCCTGGCCCAACGTTGTTATTCCACCTGTCCCGACAATCATTTTGGATCGTCACAGTACGAAAACCAGCAAGACAAGTTACTAATGATTGTATTATCTGTCGCAGGCTAAATTCTCATCCTTCAACTCTGGGGGGGAGGGGTGATTGTTCGGAATACCGCTCGGATCGAAAACAAAGACGTACCCACGTCAAAACATGTTAAAAGTAAAAAGTTTTTACTTAGCCTAGCCCTCTATAAACCGGTGTCTTTCGGGTCCGCATAGAATTTTCCTATACAACCCTTGTTTAATATATTTGCTCCCAGTGTTCTTCCAGCATTTAAAGTAGACGAGAGACTCTCAAATATAGCAAAGCAATGGATCTGCTTGTGCAAGGGTGACAATTTCATCTTTTTTTATCAAAACTGTTAAACAGCAAAACAGAATTTAGAAAATGCCAACAAATTTTTCGCTGACAGTGTTTCAATTTTTCAAGCACCTTCTAAAAACTGATATGCAATCCTGTTTTTAAAAAATAAAGTTGGAAGAAAATTTCGGACAAAATAGGGTCAAACCAATTTTCCATCACTCACAGCTATTCGAAATATCGTTAAAATGCGAGGAAACATTTGCTTGTCAGCAAAACAAGCAGCCTCTCCAGAGAGAATTCTCGTAGGTTTTGTTGAGGTCTCTAAATGCCCTAGGGCCTCTAGGAGGCCTTATTTTTAAAAGGCTGGCGTTTTGTCGACTTCTTCAGTTGAAGTTCTATGTTGCCTAATCTTGTTGCTCTGTTCATCGTTCTATGCGCTCAAATATCTGCACAATGAGGCTAGGTTCCATATAGTATATTTGCTCCATAAGTCCAAACGGTTTCTGGTTAGGGTCGAGTAGAAAAGAAAGAAGAGACGCAACAACTTCAAGAACGTGAAACAACATTTGCTATGGGAACATGATGATGGAACGAAAGCTCGCCCTCCCTTCCCAACCACCACCGATGGAAAAATAGTGGTGATGCAAAAACAAAAAAAAAGAATTAATTTATGTTCCTGATAGTTTTTCAGAACTTGCGGTTGTAACAGGGAGGACGCTGTAGTACAAAAAATTGTGTTGTCTTGTGATTAACAATTGTCAAAAAAAAAAAAAATCATAATAAGGTGTCTCGAACCGGATTGAGTTTTTAATACTAACATTACCTCTTTCCTTTCCTTCGTTCTTGTTATATGTGTAAAAGGGTGTACGGAGGGCCAGGCGTCATCCGGGAGTCTAGCTTCTTAGACTTGGTCGTACATTCTGATCATCAAACAATCAATTAAATCCTAATGGTTTCTGTTGTTAACCACCACCACGTACTAACAAACAATAACGCCCCCATTTTAATATACATTTCAGCCATCAAACATTCCTTTATTAGTGTAACAATTTCCGGCTCTTTTTACCACACTAAGCTTATCAAAAGCCTTGGTTAATCCGAGGAATTTTTGAATGTCTGCAACCCATTTTTAACATGTCCTTCCTTATACACGTTTTTTTTTGTCCGATAATTTTTTACTCCTCTTGAGGCTTTACTAGCTCTATGAATTTTGGTTGGAAACATTTCTGTATTTGTTTGTGACAATACAAATACTAGGCCGTAATTGGGAAAATTGAAATAATTGTCAAAAGTTACATGTGACCCAAATCATACACATTACAATTTCAATTTGTTTCATATCACATTATGAGTGAATTTCATATTAATTCCCCATACTGTCATTGATGTCTTGGAATATGTTGTTGGCCAATTTTTTCTTTCTATTTTTTATTTGTATAGATTACAAAAGATCATAATATTTTTAATCTGGGATTACTTTTAATCCTCCCTAAAGCTTTAAAATTCAATATGAAAAATTGAAAATATCCAAACAAATCCGGTTTATTATCTTTTGTTGCGAAAATTTAATGATCCGAATTTCAAAGGACACATAAATAACCAATTTACTTGAAATTCTCCATTTACAATATAAATATAATGAAAGAGGTTATAGTTCGATGTTGAAGAGATATTTCCTTTTACACTTGCAGTGTTGTTTAAAGGAGAGCGAGGTGTACAATAGAAATCTGATACAATAAGACGTATAGAATAAAGTATTGTTTTAACAAATGTATGGTACACTAAATAACAATAAAAAATTCTAAGAAGGTGTTAAATGGTTATATAAGCAACAAATACATCAGGAATGAGAGTAGATAAAATGTGCTTCAGTTTTTGCTTGATTCGATCACATTTCAACCACTTCATTATGCTTAGATACATTTCAGTTTTTTTTTCCTTTTCTCATTTCAACGACTGACAAAAAAATGTCCTTTTATCAAGTATTTTAGTCTTTTAATGTCCTGTAAACATGTCTTCTGCAATATATTGATCACAAGTATATGAAAGTAAAAGAAACCGTACACATGTTTATGTACACAAACAAAGTGAAAACCAGAAAATTTTTCATTTTCATTTCAGTTTTGTGTTATGTACAAAGTATAATACTCGTATTTATAAATAAAATGTCAATTCGATTTATATTTATTTTTGTTGTTTTTTTCATTCTCGGTTTCATCTGTACATCTTCATCTCGGTATATATCTGCGCGCTATAATACACATACAATATTCTCTGGATGATATCCTTTTTTTGTTTTTGCTGTTATTGCTGGTTGTTGGGGATACACTATCGTATAAAAATAACACAAAACCATATTTAAGGTTCGTGTTATAAAATCAGATAATAATGGATTAGGAATATCAATAAAAGGTGGACGTGAAAATCGTATGCCAATATTAATTTCAAAAATATTTCGTGGCATGGCTGCCGATAATGCAAAAGGATTATATGTTGGTGATGCTATTTTATCAGTAAATGGTGAGGAGTTACGTGATGCAACGCATGATGAAGCGGTGCGAGCATTAAAACGTGCCGGACGAATTGTGGATTTGGAAGGTAAGTGAATTTTGATATTTATTCTCATTTTGTTATACAATTTCTCAGTGGTGCAATAGAATATTGATCTAATTATATAATAGTTCTTTAAAGTCACTCATTTTGTACTAAGGTTGCCAACTTTCTGAAATAGTCCGACCGGCCAGAGCTAAAAAAAAAATCACGTTGGCTACAAAAACATCAGTGAACTATAAAAAAGTAAATAGCTTTGCAAATATTGAGCCTTGTAAAACTACTTGTCGTAAAAAAAATAAGGTGAGCCAAAATGCGACTAAGCAATTTTTTAATTTTTTTTTTTAACATCTTGATTTTAATAGTTTTTCTGTAAATTCTGAGATTCACTGCCACATCCAGTTGGCCGATTTTCACTATAAATTCCAAATTTATGAAAAATCTTAAATTTATGTAGCTTCAGTGCGATTATTTAAAGGAACAATAGTCTGTGCTGTAGAGAGAACACAGACAGATAGACCGACAGATACGACTTCGAGACCGGTTTTCTTGAGCCGAGGAGACCCCAAACTTTGGAAGGCCGATGTATGACTTTCATTTACAAACGGGGAATTTAGAGAAACTTATTAAGAAAATTTCTTACAAATTTAGAATTTTTATTTTGTAACTTTTTTAACGAGATTTTATATAATAAAATACAATTATTTTGGTTTTGTCACTTTCTTACTTTTTCTACAATAAAAATGTTAACTTTTTTAACCTTTTTACTAACGTAAAAGCATGTCGAAACCAACAATAGCACATTGAATTCCGACTGCATTCAAATTATTTTCGTTATTTTTTTCATTCATACTCTTTCTTGGTGAGATTTTTTTGCTACCAATTCCAGCAGCAGTTGATTATATCTAATAAAATCTTTAAATCCAGAGCAAGAGAACTTATATTTTCCAGTACCATAAATCCTGCTGCGAAATTTGCTACCCCAATGCGACCATCTCTGCAATCAATGTCGGCTAAAAACCAAAACATCTATTTAGTCAGTCGAATAATATCAAAGCAACTTTGATTATACAAAGCCATAGTCTAGAAAAACGAAGCTTTTATAAGGGAATTAGAAACGAGAAAAAAATCAAACTTTTCATAGTAAACAAACAAAACATATGGGAAATCAATTTTTTTCCTAAGAAAAATTCTTAAATGAAAGCGATACAAATTCTTAATTATCCTTTCTGAAATACTTTCATAAATGTTTGAATTTCAACATATATGAGCAACGTTTAAGTAAATAGTTTTTATTTTCTTGGGTGGTGAGATGTTCTAACTATCGGTGGTGAGATGTTCTAACCATCACTATTTTCGATGTTCGATAGTGTTCATGGCTCCATTTTTAAGAATAAAACTGTACACCATTTCGATTTATGAATTATGTACATATACTTTATTGCGATCTCAGCATGCCCGAATAAAACATCATTCTGTTTCTACTTCCATTCATCACTCTTTATCATCCAAATTTTCGTTTGTGGCTCTTTGTCGATGAGAAAAAAAGAAACAGTATATGTATACATTTATTCTACAAGAATGAGATCACAATAAAGAAAGCATAATTCAAAAATCGAAATGGTGTACAGTTTTATTCTTAAAAAAGGAGACATGATGGCTGGTCTCCACTTGTTTATTTTTCTCTTGACAAAAAATAAATGATAAACGGCTCGTGACATTTTTTGTACAACTACTAACATAAAGAATATAACTAATTTCTCTCTTTGAGAATAAGAAAAAAATTTGAATTTGGTTCGTTTTTCGAATAATACAATTTTTGGAAAATTGCTTTTGTATTCCACAATTTATTATTTATGTTTTATTATAATAACACAAATTTTATTACATTTTCACCTAAAATTTATTAAAAAGCTAAAATTTTGCCAAAAAACATCAAAATTTCATTTTATTTGTCAAAAAATTCAACATAAAATGACATTAAATTGAGCATAAAATACAATTTATGCTCAAATGGCACAACGTCATGACAAAAATATTGAATATTCTGATCTTTTTCTCTCTTGACAAAATTTCAATGCGCATGCTCAAATCTATTTTTGTGTATGTATTTTGGAAAATGTACTAAAAATTGTCACGAGGAAAAAAATGGACTAGATTTTTTTTTTGTCAGGAGAAAAATACGAAAGTGGAGACCAGCCATCAATGTACAAATTTGTTTGTTTGAAAAAAAATAAAAAAATAAAAAATTCAAATGAATTGAAAGTCGCTGCTTTCCGAATTGTAATCCCAAGATGGCTTCTTCAAAATTAATTTTACAATAAATAAGTAATTAATACACAACTAATATGGTTTTTATTATTTATGCGTCAAATTACAGATTGCAAGTGAATGAGATTTTTTATTTTTGCTACATCGTAAATGATCCCATAAAGTACTAAACCCTTACGCAAATATTATGGTACTTATTCACCAACCCTGACTCAATCGAGAAGAACAATATAATTTATTATGGATAGGTAATTGCATTTTTTATACCATTACCAAAATCAAACTAGTACATTTTCTACTTTATAAGACCATTGACGTTTGACATAAAAATAACTTAATATTTGACTATAAAGCAATTATAAAGCTAAGTACATACACTGAGAGAAAAAACAATGTAAATTCAATAAAAACAACTTTATTTTAAAGTAAAACCTTTATGATACCCAGTTAAAGTAGACTTTTTTGATTTTGATGTCGAAACAGTTTAAAAATATAACTTTAATTCCACAATGTATATTTAAAATTTTTCGATTTAATTTTAAATGTGCAACATGTACTTTTAATTGTTGACCAACTTTGATTTGAAGTATACAAATAATTCAATTCCAAGTTGTTTCCATTTTTGATTTAAATATTTTATAGAAGAAATAACCATTGATTCAATGTGTGAAAAATTTAAATTTTAAATTACAATGATTTAAATGAAAGGTGATAATATTTTGAAAAAAGGTTGAGTAAAGTTTTTTTTTTTTTTTTTTATTAATACATATATTCAAAATATAAAAGTGTTTGAACAATGCCAATATAACTTAGCAATATAATTTAATCAATAATACAATAAGGTCTAAAACTAATACCGAAAATAAAAAATGTATAAACTTATTATTCCTAAATTTAGCATTGAAAATTTTAAAAATGTTATATAAAACAAATTATATTGAATATAGTAGGAAGTTACGGAGGCAAAGCCTGTAGAGTAACCCCTTCACTTAAACTAAAACAATTTAACTTAAACTTATATGAAGAGGAAGCAGTTATCATGTTTTAAAAAATATGTCAACTTAAATTACCAAAAAAAAAAAAAAAAAAATACAAAGTTTTTTAATAAAAAAAAAAATAATAAAAAATAGTACTAAAAATAACAAAATAAAAAATTATAATATAATGATCAAATTAAAAAAATCGTTCAATATTGTCTTCTGTGAAGAGCCAATTCTTGAGGTTTTTCGTAAATTTTTGAGGCGATAACTCATTTTTTAAAAACGCGGGCAAACAATTGAAAAGAGCAGGGGCTATATAATCAAAAAAGCGCTTAACATACTCTTTACGTGTGAACGGTACTGCACAAGTCTGACCACAGCGCAATACATAAGTTGCATTTTTAACCACTCTGTACCCGCCCCTAATAAAAAACACCTTCAAAACTCTGTATACATATAGGTAGCGGAACGGCAATATATTGCTAGATTTGAAAAGTGGCCAACTATGAATCAAACGTTTCTTATTATGAATAATTCTCACAGCCATTTTTTGTGCCGTGATGAGGCTTTTGATATTAGAAAAATTAACACATTATAAAGTAATAAAGTAATAAAGTTTTTAAAGTATACCACCAATTTTAATTTGAATGATTTATAATTTTAAAATAAATTTAATTTCACATTGGGTCAATGATATATTAATTTTGAAATAAATACAAATGCATTTAATTTATTCAAATTTATTTTCCTTTATTCTGTTATGCAATAATAAACAATTTTTAACTTAAAACTATTAACTATTTCATTATATTGATTCTAACAATTTTGTTTACAATAATAAAACTATATTTAAAAAAAAAATTAATAAAATAAAATATTGGGAACATTAAATTTAATTTAAATAAATTTATTTCTAATATACGTTTTTCCATTATTAATGGAATACATATGTAGAGGTGGGCTAGTAAAAAAATCTATATTTTTAATATATAATTTGTCCGTATAAATATTTCCTACTTGGTAAGCTTGAAAGTGATTGTCAAATTTAATAATATTAATTAAATAAACAAGTATTAATAGATCTCCTTCATACATAATTGATTTTATTTTATATAACTCAAAATTATCCGCAACATTTTTAACTAAATAATAATTTGGTTTATATTCAGTTCCTTTGTAAATTACTGAAGTCTCACACATTTTTATACTTTTGTAATAAATTTTTTCAACGTCAATAATTTTTGAAAAGTAATCTTCTTTTGTTAAATCTTTTATTTCAAACTTGTTGCTATCAATAATATATTCGAACCCATTTTCATATTTGAATAAAATTTGTGAAAATTTTAAACCTGGGGCCCTATTATGAAATTTTCGATAGCGTTTTTTTCTCGATAGTATCGAAAATGAGCTATCATGAAATTTTTCGATAGTGTATTTTTTCGATAGTATCGAAAATGAGCTATTACGAAATTTTTCGATTTCGATTTTTTTTCGATATTATCGAAAATGAGCTATCACGAAATTTTTCGATAGTATTTTTTTTTCGATAATATCGAAAATTTTCGACTGCTCTTGAGGTGACGACCATATTATTTCATCAAGGTAGTTTAATAGAATTAAATTGCAATATTTAATAAATAAAAATATTTTTTTCAAAAATGTGAGTTGCAAATAAATTTTTATTTTATATTAATAATATATTTGTGTTATATTAATATTATATTACAGAGAAACCTCTCTACAACGGACATCGATGGGACCAAAAAGGTTGTCCATTGTAATGGGGTGTTGAACTGAGCATTTATGATTTTTTTTATTAAAATTTTCTTGGGATTCTAAAGAGTGTTTTTTTAAGCCCGATAGAACTTGAAATTGTAAAAAATAACACAAAAAATTAAATTGTAATGAAAATTTTTTTTTTATTCGAAAGATCAATATGTACATGGCATTAATATTTGAAAATGATTTCGGGCATCGGCTGTTCTTGACGAAAATGCATTCTCGACGTCCAATTTTGGGCCACTTTTTCGAGCACTGCTGGCCGTATGTCACGAATAACACGAACAATGCTGGCCTCCAAGGCGTTAATTGTTGCTGGTTTATCAACATAAACCAGTGACTTCACGTAGCCCCACAGGAAATAATCGAGAGGCGTCTAATCGCACGACCTTGGAGGCCAATTGACAGGTCCATTTCACGAAATCAACTTATCGCCAAATTTTGATTTTAATGAGTCGATGGTTGCGGTCGCCGTATGGCATTTAGCGCCATACTGTTGAAACCAAATCTCGTTCGGATTAATGTCATCCATATTTGTAGTGGACGGACAGAGCCCCAATTCCTGCGAATGACGACGAATCGCTAAATTTGGATCTTCTTCCACACTTTTGTTTACAGCGGCGATATTCTCTTCAGTACGCACATTCCTTCGACGTGTTGATGTTATTGCATCCTCTAGAGAGTATGTGGTACGAAACCTATCCACAGTTTGACGGATAGCTTGCTCAGATGAACGATTATGTGCGCCATAAAAATCACGAATTCGTCTAGTTGCGAGAATCGACGACTGATTTTCAAAGTAAATTTTAATAATTTCGTAGCGTTCTTCAAGCGTGAGTCTATTCATGATGATTTGCCAGAGTATACTGAGATCTGCCTTTATTTCTTATCCGATTTTGGTGAAATTCAGCACGCACTATAGAAATGGGATTCTAAAATCATTTTTAGATAAAGTTCTGGAATATGGCCAATTAGGGGATAAATGGTATTCTAAAATGATCCTTAAATGAGATTCTAAAATGATTTTTAGAGGCAGTTCTGGAATATGGCCAATTAGGAAGGAACTTGGCCATTTCTTATCCGATTTTGGTTAAATTCAGCATACACGATGGAAATGGGATTCTAAATTGATTTTTAGAGGAAGTTCTGCAATATGCCCATTAGGAGGAAACTTGGCCATTTCTTATCTGATTTTGGTGAAATTCAACATGCACGATAGAAATGGGATTATAAAATGATTTTTAGGTAAAATTCTGAAATATGGCCAATTAGCAAGGAACTTGGCCATTTCTTATCCGATTTCGATGAAATTCAGCAAGCACGATAGAAATGGGATTCTAAAATGATTTTTAGATAAAGTTCTGGAATATGGCCAATTAGCAAAGAACTTGGCCTTTTCTTATCCGATATTGATGAAATTCAGCATGTACGATGCAAATGAGATTCTAAAATGTTTTTTGGATGAAGTTCTGGAATATGGCCAAGTATAATGGAACTTGCCTAGTTCTCAACCAAATATGATTTAATTTGACATGTGCGTTGCAAATGGAATTCTAAAACGATTTGTAGATGAAGTTCTGGAATTTCACCAAGTATGATCGAACTTGCCTAGTTCTCAACCGATTATGATTAAATTAGACATTTGCGTTGCAAATGGGATTCTCAAATGATTTTTGTTTGAAGTTCTGTAATATTTCCAAGTATGACGGAACTTGCATATTTCCCAACCGATTATTATGAAATTCGACATGTGCGTTGAAAATGGGATTCTTAAATGATTTATAGAAAAGTCATTGAATACATCAAATAACCATTTTTGTATACCACTTCCAACGCACATATCCTAATCGTTTAAGGAATTGGCAAGTTCCATCATACTTGGCCATATTCCAGAACTTCATCCAAAAAGCATGTTAGAATCCCATTTCAATCGCAAGTGTCAAATTTCACTAAAACCGATTAAGGAATAGCCAAGTTCCATGATAATTGGCCATATTCCAAAACTTCATCTAAAAGTCATTTTAGAATTCCATTTCAATCGTGCATGCTGAATTTCATCAATATCGGATAAGAAATTACTAAGTTCCTTCCTAATTGGCCATATTCCAGAACTTTCTCTAAAAATCATTTTAGAATCCCATTTCCATCGTGCATTCTGAATTTCATCAATATCGGATAAGAAATGGCCAAGTTCCTTCCTAATTGGCCATATTCCAGAACTTTATCTAAAAATCATTTTAGAATCCCATTTCAATCGTGCTTGCTGAATTTCATCAATATCGGATAAGAAATTACCAAGTTCCTTCCTAATTGGCCATATTCCAGAACTTTATCTAAAAATCATTTTAGAATCCCATTTCTATCGTGCATTCTGAATTTCATCGAAATCGGATAAGAAATGGCCAAGTTTCCTCCTAATTGGCCATATACCAGAACTTCCTCTAAAAATCATTTAAGAATCCCATTTCCATCGTGCATGCTGTATTTTACCAAAATCGGATAAGAAATCTCCAAGTTCCATCCCAATTGGCAATATTCCAGAATTTTATCTAAAAATCATTTTAGAATCCCATTTCCATTGTGCATGCTGAATTTCATCAAAATCGGATAAGAAATGGCCAAGTTCCAAACAAATGTCTTATATTTACGTATCTGCCAAGTAAATGTCTTATGTATACATATGAATACATATATGCCAAGTAAATACATATCTCTATAATGTCACATTCAAATTGAAGTGATTTCGATATCGATTATTTCATAATAGATATTTTCGATGCCATCGAAACTCACGAGATTATCGGAAAAAAACTCTATCGAAAATTTCATGATAGGTATTTTCGACGCTATCGAAACACTCGATATTATCGAAAAAAACGCTATCGAAAATTTCATAATAGGGCCCCTGATTTTATTGCTAACGAATACGAAGGATTTATATATTATATTGTGCATATACATTTTCGATTCTTTGTGTTTAGCTTCAAATCGCATTGCCCAAAGATGTCTTAAAGGCCCACAATTTTTAATTGCCGTGGCATAGTGAACTAAAAAGTGATGTTTTGGTTTAAGAGTTGGTCCATAGAGCTCGATGTATAATAAATGGTGATTTTCTATTAACCGTTTTAATTTGTTTAGTTCATTTAAGGTATATTCTGATTGATGTAATAAATCAATTATTTGAATTAATAATGTTAATAGTTTCCAATGACGATTTTGCTGGGGAATTAAGTCACCTATCATTAGGGGCAAAAAGTGCACAAAGCACATCATTTCACTGGCAGACATTTTGAGGTCAAATCTTTTTAATTTGGTTAGCTCAAGATCTGGAGAAATATTTCCTATTTCAGTTTCACCAAATTGAAAGAATTTTTTTCTGCTATTTAAAATATCAATCGATATTATATTATCTTCTATTATAGCTGATAATATTTTGCATAATATATCATATCGACAAACTCAAAAACACAACTAGTTTTAATTCCAGTTTCTTTAAAATTATTAATTAACAAGTCTTCCATGTAATTATCTTTATTCCTTAAAAAAGATTCTAATTCTGAAACGTCGGTTTTGGTATCTTCACGGTTTCTAGTACAAACACGGCAAAACGTTTTGAATGATTGAACTAAGCCGAGAATGCTATTCATCCCTAGGTTATCACCAACAATCACACCTAAAACAAAACGAATTCTAAAACTACCTTCCAGAGTATTAATGTCAATACCTTCTTCTAGTTCTTTTAATTGTTCAACCAAGTGGTGAAATGAGTTGTCGTTGCCAAAAATTTTAATATTGCTAGTAGCAATAAATGCACAAGGAAAAATTAAATCTAATTTAGATAACAAATATTGTGGCATAGTGGGGAAACTATAATAGAAGCCGCATATTGAAGAACAGTGGCTACCTAAAGCATTATTAATTTGAAAATCATCAGCATATAAAACATAAGGTATAACCAGATCATCTTTATATTTAAGTTTCTTTATTTTAAAAAGTTCTGCGGACGCAAAATTTTGTAAATTATTAGAACTCAAATATTTATCAGTATTTTTTAATGTTTGCTTTAATATATGTGGAAGTTCAAAAATGGATTTGATTTGAAACACTAATGGCATTACATATATGTTTGAAGTTTTAGGCGCTAACGTAGGATTTCCTGACTGGACCGTTTCCGAGACAGTGTTACTAACCACAAACGTAGAAGGGTGATCGAATAAGTTTCTTTCTTTTAATAGTTTGAAAAGACGGTGCTCGGTGTTTATTTCTTTAAATGGATTATTACAGAAATCCAATATATTTTCCAACTTATTTAGATCATTTATAGTTTTATCTTGAATTGTATTCTTTATGGCACTTGATACTAATGTTAACAGTTTTTGTATCAAATTTTGAATTTCTAAAGCTTGTTTTCTAGACAAGTTATTATTTGCATAAAGTTGCAAAGATAATGTTTAAGAATTTTTTTTTAAATCTTCTATGAAATTTTCTATTCCGATAGGTGTACTATTGGCAGGCTCTATAATTTAATTTTCCGGTAATACCTTATTTACGTCATCAAAATTCGTTATTTGGACTGATTAAGAATATTTGTTTACCATTAGGTTACTTGTGTCGTATTTATGCAATTTATCCAAGTGAGATCGAAGTGTTGAAAAATTTGAAAATAGTTGGTTACACTCATTTTGTTTACATCTAACTATAATTGATTTTCCAGTAATTAAATGATCAAATTTATAATGGCGTATCAAAACTGTTGAGTTTGGATAGCGTTTTAAACATTTGAAACAAATAAACATTGTTAATTAATGTAATGTATTTTTATTTAAGACTAAAACAAGGATCCCGATTTATAAATTTCAAAAAAGTAAAGATAATATTCATACACTCTTAAAAAAAAATTATATGTAATTAATAAACGCATTTAAAAAACCTCTTTAAGATGTCATATGGTTAATAAGGGAGACTAAACTTGCCGATTTCACATCAAATTTGGTATAAATATTAAAAAAGTTTTGCTGAAGAAAATTCCATGGTAGTTTACAAGCTTTTGGATATTTTAAATTAAATATTTGGAAAATTTGAAAACAGGTAACTAGACTTTCAATAATGATGGAATTTTATAAAGTGTACCATCAAAATAAACATAAAAGTTTTTTTAATTTAGAGCAAACTGAACCTTCTACCACGAGTAAGGGTTGTATTGTCAATCCACTATAGTAATATTTTGATGTCAAACTTTCAATTTTCCTTTGATAATCATTTATACACTCTAAATGTAAAACAAATGATTCTTGGGCATCTGCAATGGTAGATTTTCTTTTGTTGCTGCCTTCTTTGTCCTTGAATCTGGCCGTAGAGAGTAAAACTGAATTCAGCAATGTTGTTAAGATATAGTCTTCAGTATCTGTAAGCAAATACACATCATATTAAGCAAAACAGTTCATCATATTACACCGCAATTATCCTATTATACCGCAATTCGTGACAGTTTTCGACAGGTTAAACAATTTTTGACAGGCTAAATTGTTAATATTGATCTCATAATATGTACAATTTTTTTTTTTAAATAAATCCCATTTTGATAAAAGAATTAGTTCTTTCCCGGGGTACATTAAATTAAAGTCAATTTCAATCTGAAAAATGAAAAATCATATTAAAAACTGGTAATTGGATTCGGTATGAACGTTTATTTATTTTACCAAGTCTGGGGCTTTACTATGTAAAAGCTTTGGCCAACCTTTTAAGAATTCGGAAATAGTATTTGTTTTTAAATCTCTTTGGCGGATTAGATACGTTTTTTTCCATTTATCCTTAACTTCTTCCCAATTTTCAATTTCCCGTTGTAGCGCAGTTTTAAGGGCAACCGATATTGTTTCATCAAACTCAATTGACTGATCTGGCTCTTTGGATACTGAATTGTCTCGATCCAGATCATCTGGAGTACAGCATGAAGTATTGGATTTCAACCTTTTACATCTGCTATTTGCGTATTTACAAAAAAGTTTACCGCTTGGATTTTTTTTCCCCTGACGTGGTATGTAGTAGTATTCCTATTCAATTGTATATGTAAATTGAGATGTAAATTAGAAATGATATTGATAGTACTGTATTAATATGCTGATTTTGCATATTAGTTAAACAGAGGTTAGGTTAGGTTGGAGTGGCTGCTTACGCACACTTAGACCGGTGACGGTCCATTGTGATACCACAGGATGTATCCCCTTTTACCCCTATTGGAACCATTTCGAGCTACTTATGTAGCGTAAGACGTCCCGCACTTTACTGTTTTCGAGATCCGAGAGGCAGTCCATCTTGAACTTACCTAAGTGTTTGTGCCTTCTGAGAGCCAATGCCGGACACGAGCAAAGGAAGTGGACCAACGTCTTTTCCTCCTCTTCGTCCAAGCAGCTTCTGCAGAAGTCATTAGCCTCCAGACCCAGCCTTCTTGCATGTTCTCCAAAAAGGCAGTGTCCTGTGAGAATTCCCACGACCGTTCTTAATTCACGTCTGCGTAAGGATATTAATGCCCTAGTGCGCCCCAAGTCCAGCTTTGGCCAAACTTGTCTTGCAACTCCACAGGTGAGGGTGTTAGACCACCTTTCCCCCTGAGGATAGCGCCTGCTTTCCAAGTGCTTGTCTCAGCGCTGTAATAGGCCTCCCCAGACTTGCCCTTTCCGGTTGCAGCTGGAGAGTCGTACCATGCCTAGCAAGTTCATCTGCCCTGCAGTTCCCCATGACGCTCGAGTGACCTGGGACCCAGACTACCTGGATATTGAAATGTTCACACATCTCATTTAAAGATGAGTGACAACTCAACGCCACCCGTGACGCCAAAGATACCGATTCTAACGACCGGATCGCCGCTTGACTGTCCACATAGATTGTGATATCGACTGAGGATAGCACATTATGTTTCAACCACGACATGACCTCCTCAATCGCTACGACTTCAGCTTGGTACACGCTGCAGTAATCAGGGAGACGAATAGAAATGTTTACATTTAATTTGTCACAGAATACTCCAGCTCCCACTTTGCCGTCTAGCTTGGAGCCATCTGTGAAAAATTGCAACGCTTTGGTTTCCGATAACGGTCTATCCCTGCAGGATTCCCATGAAGGGAAGGAGGTCCGAAATCGCTTCTCGAAGCGTAGAGTAGGTTTAATGTAGTCAAGATTCGCCAGCTCATCCTTCAACGATCTAACAATAGTGGAGTGTCCTATACTAAGACACCTCCACTGAGAGACGGCTGCAAGTCGTACAGCCGTGTCTATTTTCATCAACCACTTTTAAAAGTTATGTTATTATTCTGTGCTAATTAAAATTACCCTTAAATCACTGCTATGTTAATTTCTCTTATTAAGATTCAAACCAATTAATTTAGTATTGTTTTTGTATTTGTTTATTAAGATTCGAACCGACTCACTTAATATTGTATGACAGTTTTTATTGTTAAAAATTTATTGTGAATTTGTCGTAATGGTAAATTTAATTTCTTACCTAAATTATACCATAATTAACAAACGCATAACCACAATATATTACCAATTAGATGTCGCGTCGATTTATATGACTCGTCATAAATAAAATTAATATAAATTGGGAAATAAAAAGTTTATTGGTCAGTTCTTTTCCAACCAAGCAACAAAATATTATATTGTGAAATTTAATTAGTACCTAAAATTTTCAAAACAAGGATAATTAAAACATAAAAAATAAAAAAAAAAATTAATTAAACTTCAATCGTTTATTTTTATTTTTTGAGTGCAAAAATTTTATTAAAGTTTTTTACGAGAAAGTTTTGCTGCATTCGGATTATTCATCGGAATCACAACATTTAAGCCGTATTTGCCGCCATCTGTTTGCCAAAAATGTCGACCGGAAGAAGGTGCAACATAACCTCTAAGGCACTTGTCGGTGTCGACCTCAATGCCCCGCTAACAAGCATACAGGCTGTTCTTTGCACTCTCTCAATCAAAAAATTACTTTTATAAGTAACCTTGTCCAGAGCTGGCCACCAAACACCCACCCCGTACATGAGTACAGGTCTCACTACAGCGATATAGAGCCAGTGTACCAGCTCTGGCTTCAGACCCCATCTATGACCAATGGCGTTCCTACAGGAGTACAAAGCAATAGTAGCTTTGTTTATTCTCTCCAATATGTTGGGCTTCCAACTAAGCTTACTGTCCAAGATAATGCCCAGATATCTAGCTCTGTCAGTAAAAGCAAGTCTCGTGCCATTTAAGGTAGGAGGGACAACTACCGGGATTTTGTATTTCTTAGTGAAGAGTACCAGCTCTGTCTTGGACGGGTTAATACCAAGTCCACATTTGCCAGCCCATTTCGTAACGATGGTAAGCGCATTCTGCAATACGTCTACAATCGTGCCCAGGAATTTCCCGGTAACAGCTAAAGCTACGTCATCTGCGTACGCGATTACTTCAATACCCTCTCTCTCCAATTCAAGTAGTAACCCGTTTACCACTATGTTCCAGAGAAGAGGGGGACAGAACCCCCCCCCCCTGCGGGGTTCCCCTAGTTACTCGCCTCTTGATGGTGGAGTCCCCCAACTTCGAGCTAACAATCCTGCTTCCCAGCATATAATTGATTAACCCTATCAGAGGAACGTCCACCTCCAAAAATGACAATACCTCCTTGATTGCCTCCGCTTTCACATTATTAAAGTCGCCTTCTATATCCAGGAAAGCCACCAAACAGAATTCCATCGAACTAATCGATTTCTCAATCGTACACATCAAGGCGTGCAGAGCAGTGTCCACAGATCTACCCTTTGTGTACGCATGCTGAGACGATGCCCACTTCCTGGCTCCTATTTTATCTCTGATGTATACATCCATTAGCCTTTCTAAGGTTTTCAAAAGAAAGGATGATAGAGTTATTGGTCTTAGGTCCTTAGGATAGACATGTGAGCTTTTCCCCGCTTTCGGTATAAACACCACATTGACCTCCGTCCAGTACCTAGGAATATAGCCCAGCTTCAAACACCCTTTGAATATAGCTTCCAGGTAGGGAAGAATAAATACTGAGTTGTTTTGAAGTTCAGCTGGTATAATTTGATCCGGACCAGCCGATTTAAATGGTTTAAAACCCCTTAGTGCCCATAGAATCCGTTTTCTGGTTACGATATCCTCTGGGAACACTGACAGTGACTCCTGATGATTGCTACGCACCAACAGGTCTTCAAAGCTCCCTGGGAAGCGTGTCTCGAAGAGAAGCTCCAGAGACTCTCCACTAAAAGCTGTCCAAGATCCGTCCGGTTTTATAAAAAAACTAGGACTAGATGTACTTTTGGAAAGAATCTTTCTAAGACGGGAGGTTTCGGATACCCCTTCCATTTTATCACAGAAGATTCTCCAAGACCTCTTTTGTGCCTTTCTTAGTTCTTTCTTATAAATTCCGAGTTTCTCCTAATAGGAGTCCCAATCCTGAGCCTCTCTTGTATTTTTGGCTCTATTAAAGGCTGTCCTACAAGCCTTCCGATAGGCTCCTAGTTCCCTGGACCACCATACCGGTTTTTGTCTACCCTTAGGCTTAGCCAGTGGGCAGGCAGCACGAAAGGATCTGTTGCATGCGCTAGTAACGCTAGCCACCATGTCCTCCAGCTCCCCAACGGTCGTCGGGGGCTCCATAGCCCTCGTCGGTAACATTTTCTCCAATAATTCCCCATATTTGCTCCAGTTGGTCCTTCCAGGGTTCCTGAAGGCTTCCCGGGTAGCAGGGTGAATATCGAGGCTATAGGTTAAATATCGATGATCAGAAAAGGAGTGTTCCTTATCCACCCTCCAATTTTTAACCATATGAAGAATATTATTTGAGGCAAGGGTCACGTCTAGAACCTCCTGCCTGTTACTAGTAATAAATGTGGGTTCCCCCCCAATATTACACACTGAAAGGTTAGTACTCATCAAAAAATCAAAAAGCGACTCACCTCTTTCATTAATGTCTGTGCTTCCCCAGATAGTGTGATGCGCATTAGCATCAACTCCCAGTACCACACCTACCTTTGATTGTTCCGCTTTACGGATCAGCTCCTCCAGGTTATCCGGAGGAACCTCCTTCTCCCGGTCCATGTAGGCTGAAACTAGCCAGAATCTACAAGTGCCTACTTCCAGGCTAACTGCAGTAGTGTCACCATTGCTGTATTGAGAGAGAAGGAAAAGATTAATATTATTTTTCCCAAGAATACAAGATCTGATTTTCCCAGACTTACTAGAGGATATAATTTTGTACCTTTTGGTTCTGAGGCCACATATCCTGTTATTGTTAATCCAAGGTTCTTGGATTAGTATCACATCCTCACCCGAACTAGTCAGCCTGAGGAGTAGAGCTGCCGAAGCAGCCTTAGAATGGTGAAGGTTAATTTGAGTTATCTTAATCATAACCATTTCACCTCTATCTACCTCTATGATAAATTCCTGCTACCGCAGGAATATTAATTCCCGGTATTTTGGGATGCGCCGGATGCGCACGTCTCGCCACTCCTCATACCCTCTGTAGAGGACTTGTCAGTGCCCCCCCGTCTGGCCGGGCTGCCGACATCCTCCTCCATCGGTACACCAGCTCCTTCGCTTATGTGCCCCTCCTCATCCTTCGAGAGAGTCCTTGCCCTACCGAGGTCGCCGGATTCACTCACCCCCCTACCCTCATCTTCTTCCCCCATGCTGCTGGTACCCCCTTCAGGGCTGGGCGGGTTGCCACTATCCTCCGGTTGGCCTTCCGTACGCGCTTTCGCCCCATCCTTCTTATAAACGTTGAGAGTAATTGACCCGAAACCGAAGTCAATTACTCCCTTCGTTTTGTGAAGGAGGGCAAGGGACTCCTTATTTATTACCATGATTGATAATTTCGAGCCCCCCTTGACCTCCTCCTGCTTGACGATCTTCCAATTTCCAGTCGGAAGATTCGGGTTACTGGCCTGAATGATTTTCAAAGCCCCGCCAGGGCTAGCCGGTTCTGATGGCAGCCAGACACGTGCCCTCGGCCTGCTGGGAATTTCCTCCCGGCTAACTGCCACAAGCTTTGCGCCTGGCCACACCTCCCATACTTTGGCTATAGCCTTTTTGTACAGATCCACAGATCTAGAGTCCGAGCATGCAGTCATCTTCAAACGCCCCTGATACCATCCCGCATCTCTGCAGGATGGGGGTGGTCCCGGATTTTCACCCGGGACCTTTAAAAAGACAAGGTTGAGTGCATTATACACCAACCTCCATTTTTCCGCCGTGATGCTCCCATCTTCTTGACATTCGTCAATGACGGCTAGCATCAACACATGCTCCCTCAGGACCTCGCTGAACAGCTTTGTCCCTGAGTTGGAGCTCGGCTTCTTTTCAGTCACCAACTTGGCCCGCTTGCTGTTGACTACTTCCACCTCGTCCTGGGACCGCTGTCTTTTCGACAGCTGGTCCCTTTCCGAGCTTCCGCAGCCCACAGTTCTCCTTGCCTAAGCTACTGATGTTCTTTGCTCTTCCGTAAGCTACCCCTCGGGGGTCGCAGCCCACTTCTCGAGAATTCGGAACGCCGAGTGGCGATTCCTGTATCGCCTTTTCGCCGGAGGAATGTCTCTCGTCCCACTCCCCTGTGCTGCGTTGGTACCGCTAACTCCCGGGACTTGTGCCCTAGAGTCAACCACCTTTGCAACCTTAGAGGCCCCACCCGTCTGGTTCGAGGTACCTCCCTCCGCTGATACCGGCTTTTGAGGAGAGCCGGTGCCCTTTGTTTTTGTGTTTGATCTTTTCATTGGATTCCCACGAGTATCGGAGAAATAAAGATCCGCCTGCGCAGAGGTCCGTATACGCAGGTAAGGCTAATTACAACTAGAGGTCGCCAGGTATTCAGAGGGCTCCGTTAGCGACTGGGCTTTGTTAAATGGGCCCCCAGCCTAGTTGACCATCAGCACGGGTCGCTTAACACCTTAATCCAGCCCATTCGGTTCGCTAGCTCCCCGGCCTCCCTGCACCCCCTTCCCTCCGCCCATTCTCTCCCCCATTCACCTAATCACATGGAGAGCCCAATCCAATGGGATCCATTCCATTCACCGGGTCACCCGTTTATAGGGTCCCCCACTCATCACCCGCGGAGATTCCGGAGGTGCAGAGAGGACGTGACGCCCAGTCCGCCGTGGTTATTGGTCGATGGTTTTCTGGCGCCATCTGTTCGCCTTTCCATGCTGGGCATTATAGGCACTAAGAATTTATTGAACTGAGGTTAACCACTCCCCAGTTCCCTGAGACTCTCCCACCAGCTGAACTGCGGTTGGGGGCGGCTTATTTAATTCACCGCTAACCTACCTATCGATAGGTCGTCCACTATTCACCACCTGTGGCTGTGACCCCCCGATAGCTGCCGCCACGGGTAGTTAAACATAATAAACTATATTTATTATTTAAACTATATTTTATATTTAATGCAAATTGTTGTGTATAATGTATTTTTTTTAATTTAAAGGACATTACGACAATTTTGAGTGAATCAACTTTGGGAAGATCAATTATAAAATTCTATGAATGAAACAAAAAACTAATGAATTCACATAGAAATGATTTAATACGTATTATTGTAGAAGATATTAACATCAATGATATTCGAATAAAACCGTCAGATTTTCCAAATTTGATTGATAAAATTATAACGATTTTTCCATCGGAAAAACAAGTTAAGGTAAATTAATAGTTATATTAATAATTCGATCTGATAATATAATTTTTTACGTTTATTATGTTAGTTAAACAATAAATAAAGTTTGAATTCCTATTTTTGAATAAAAATTTCAACTAGGGCTTAACTAAATATTGAGTGGATTTAAAAAAAATTCCGGGTATAAATCCATAAATTTTCAGTTTGAAATTAAACAGATACAATTTTAATTGAGTTACATTGAACTACGACGCCAACATTTTAAGTGATATTTAAAAGAAAGTAACAAAATGTTTCCGGATTAAACTACATCTTGCATGGAATTTAAATAGTACAAATTGTTCTACAGTGTTACTTTGGTTAAAAATTGATTTGTAAATTTAGAATTGAAATTGATAAGCTCATACTGCTTGGTTTTGAGCAAAAATGTGAGTGTAAATTGGTTGTTCCAAACTAGATTTAAATATAGTTTTAATTACAACTAGGTAAGAATTGTGTTACAATACGAGATTTCATCTCAAACAGCCAATAAAATTTCCTTTGAATTTAATTTAGAAATTTGAATCGGAAATTTTGAGTGAAATTTGAATTAGGAATTTAAATTTAAAAAAATGATTTAGGCATTCTAAACCAAATAAAATCTTTGGTCTAGGAATTTAGTTACAACTCGAATTAGATTTCTCAATATTTCGAGAGAAGTATAAAGTCACATTGCACAATAGAGCGGGTTTTCGATTAGAGAACAAAAAAATGAGGATAAATTAGGTAGAGCAAATAATAGATACATCTGTCAGGGGAAAACCAAAGTACATATTTTGAAACCAATTTGATAAAAGAATAAAATTAGATTTCAATTCCATCAGGATTTTAATAAACTTTCAGTGACATTTTAATCCGAAATTAAGTTAAACTCCCAAACTGTACTTGAATATTGATCACGCTTATTGAATTAAACTGAAATAAAAACTTGAGTGAAATTTAAAGTTTTAAGAAAGCTTTAACAAAGTTTTAACAAATATTTAGGTATTCTTCTGAGTGATATTTAGACTAGCAAATCAGCTGGACTCCTAAAGTTTGAGTGAAATTTTAAGGAGAAATTGTCTTCTTTGTATTGCATTTAAGAAACACATTTTGAAAACAATTTTAGCATAATATTTAATGCACTTTATGTGACTGAGTTTATATTCTAAATATGATTTCAACAAATTGTTTAGTTCAACTAGAAGTTAGGAAAATCTTAATGTTTTTGGTAATTGAATGAGATGAATGAATTTGGAATCCGGACTGCTCTAATAACTGTTTGAGTGAATTTTAAAAATTTAGTTAACATTTTTTGAGCAAGCAAACTTTTTATTCAGACTGGGGTAAAATAAGATTTGAACAAAGTTTGGACTAAAAATTCTATTTCAATCCAATCGAGAGTTTGAGGAAAAATTTGGATGAATTTAATTAAAAAAATATTTAAAAATTGAGTTTGAATACCAGATTTAATTAATATGAAATTCTGTTTGCAATAAATCTAGAAATTTTATGATAAGTATTTTGTTTACAAATTAAGTAAAAATTCCAACCTAGATTTGTCTATGTATGCTTGATTAGAAATTTGGAGTACAACTTCAGCATTAAGACTGATTTACATTCAAAAAATTTCGCAGATGCAGATGTCAAATCAAAAATTCGTTTTCTTTATACATAAAAAGTAAATTTAAACAAAAAATGTCATACCCCAATGCAAATGATTGGTTTTCATATTTAAATAACCTTATTATAGTTATTTATTCTCGCATCGACTATTTACAGAAAAAAGATGAAACTCGACATCTGCAAAAAAAAAAGCAGACGAGGTTTTTTGGGTTTGTTTCTC
Organism: Tipula vernalis; assembly: GCA_958295665.1. Taxonomy (NCBI): domain Eukaryota; kingdom Metazoa; phylum Arthropoda; class Insecta; order Diptera; family Tipulidae; genus Tipula; species Tipula vernalis. The sequence continues at coordinate 263,708,346 of OY282559.1, forward strand.
GGGTTTCAATTAACTTTTTTAAGCAGACGAATATTTTTTCTCTTTTTATCTTTGTATTTTTTGCTCTGTTGTGTTTCAAGTTTTTTGCAGACGTCGATTGTCGTTGAATGTGAATCAGTCTTTAGTTGCAGGTGCATTTAGAAAAATTCGATTGTTATTCGAAATATTTTAGTCTAGGATTTAAAACTCTAGTTTGCGTCAAAAGGTTTGATAAATTTGTATCACAATTTTGAACAGAAATCTGAGTAAGTTTCGATGTTGAGTAGAAATTGAATTTAAATAGTAATTTGGACTTGAGCAAAAACATAACTGTAATGTAGTTTTTAGTTTATAAGTTGAGTTTATATTTCGAATTGGACTGGCAAGAGAAAAATTAAATATTAGTTACAATTATAAAACAGATTTGAGCAAAATCTTATGTTTAGTGAGGGCAAAATTCTGAGAAAAAGTGTTTTTGAATTCCAAAATTTTGGTTGTAATTAGACAGAAATTTTGTGATACTTTGCATACAAATAGGCTAAGTTCCAAACTCGATTTAACAAAATTAAAGGAGGTATTGAATTATAATTTTGAGTGAAATTTAAAATACAAAATTGACAGTTCAATTTCAGTTTTCATTTTAAAATGATGCGATAAGTGTTAGTTTGATATTCCAAACTAAATTTTAACCGAAATTAGTAAAAATTGCAATACGAAACATGATTTCAATAAAATAACAAAATTATTTAGTATCAGCACGTTGTTTAAGAGAATATGAAGTGTAATTCTGTAATTGAATATAAAAACTAAGAGCATTATTTAGTTTTTCTTAGTTTAAAACTTGCTTGAATAGAGTGAATATTTTACTTTCAACCGTTACGGTGTCCTTTTGAAGTAAGTATCGCTTACCAGTCCAAATTTGTATGTGCATGGATGTGGAGCAATCTTTTGCTACTTTTCCAATACTTTGTAATCCAGGAAAGTTGTTTTATCAAACTTTATAGCCAAAAACTTAATACTTTTTTGTTCCTTAAGATAAGGTCTAGTTTTGAAAAAAATGGTAGAATTCTGGGCATTCAGTCCTAGTTGAGTTAGCATTTCACGAAACATCAAATTAAATAAAGTTCTACGAACTTACATGGGCCATTGACATTTAATCTTCTCGAACTGTGAGATCCCACCATTTTTAATTTATTGTCTTTCAACTACTTGAAGCAACCTTCAAGCCCTATTCGATCTTCAATATTTCGAAAGAGCCGAAAGCTGGAATCAAATTAGAAAATTTCCTGATTGATTTAAATTTAGAATTTTATTTACTCTAAATTCTAAATTAATTTTCGGTAGATATAAGCTTAACAACGGTAGTATATTAATTTAAACGCTTTTTATATGAACTTTTGTTGCTGGTGACCCCATTTAAACAAGAAACAAGTGAAATCATATTTTTAAACTCGAGTACATTCGTCATTTTATTATTTTTATCATTGTTATTGTTTGTTCGAAAAAAAAAAAAATAAATTAAACAGAAAAAGCTTTCGCCTAAAGCTCTTTTTTTTTCAAATTTTTTTTCCATTTTCAGGACAGACAATACACACAGACTTTTATATTTTTTTTTAAAATGTTGTATCAAAAGTCAATTAACAAGAGCGGTTTTTGTTTTGTTGGCGTTTTATGCTGTACTTGTTTGTTGTGAATTTCCCTTTATGCTTTCCACTTGCTTTCCAATTTTGTTATTTTCAAAAAACATCAGTCGACATTCAAAATATTAAAATGACTTGTAGCGGGCGCTTTTGGTCTTGGTTTTTAGATATACATTACAAAACAACTAGTTGACGAGTGCAATAGGAGGTTATATGCAGGTTTGGGGTGCGGGAATAATAATAATTATTGTTTTTTTATATTTGAGATTTACATAAAATGGGGAAAAAACGTTCAAAACATTATTGTCTACACAAAAAAATATTAAAGGGTTGCTATTCTTGTAGTCATGGCTTACATGCAAAAATAAATGTTTGGTATATTTACAGACAGTCGACATGGAGGAGTAAGACTTCGCGACGATGATGCAGACGAAAAAGAAAACTCCACTTAATTAGGATAAGCGAAAAATTGTGATTGTATCTCCCCCAAATTTAACAAATTTAAACGGAGTCATACAACAATAAAATATAGGGGGATCTGTAAATCTTTGTTAAATATTTTTTTTTTTTATCTTCTAGAAAATTCAAATGAAAATTATTTTTGTCTCGTCGACTCTGTATAAAATGTGCATATACATATGTATGTATGTACACATAGTGTTGCATGAATTCAGTTGTCAACTTTTTAGTTTTTATTTGTTGTGGACTTACAACGATTAAACACACATATACACCAACACACTCACCCAACAAACTTCATGTAATGTATATTCTTGGCAAAACAATTTCCCTGTAATTGGAAGAATTTTCCTCTTAGCTTTATGTTACTTTACCATTTCTTGCTTATCTTAAACTGAATTTATTGTATGTACATATATACACTAGAGGAAATAAATATAACGGCAACCACGAAACATGTTAAATTATTAAAAATATAAATTTGGCAAATAAATATTTTGTATTATTTAATTCTCTTTGATATTCTACAACATTCTTATTTACTATTTCTTTCTCCTTCTTTCTTATTAGAGTATAATAACAATATTTAGTTTTTTTTTCTTGTTTCCCATAGGAAATATTTATAACGGCACTTACGATTATCGTTTTTTTGCTATTGTGTCAATGTATTTTAGTTTCGTATTTTATCTTCTATAGTTAGGACCTATTCACTTTTGAAATTAAAATAGTTTTTATTAGTTTTTGTGGTGTTATAATTACATTAAATTAAAATGCCTAGAGGAGTATCGCTTAGCGAAATAGAAAAAGGCCGAATTCAATCCTACAAGTCAATGGGACTTTCTAATAGGCGAATAGCAAAAGAAATAGGAAGAAATCCAACCGTGGTGGACAATTTTGTTAATTTGGGACAATTTTATGGCAAGACAAAAAGACCAGGACGAAAACCAACCATATCAAAAAGAATGAAAAATGCCATCATCGAGAAAGCTAGAAAAGAACACAGCACATCGTCTGAGATAAAAGCAGATCTAAACGTACCAACAACAACAAGAATGATTCGCCAAATTTTACAGCAATCTGAGAAGGTAAAATGGCTGAAAAGGAAAAAGAAACCTAAATTAACACCACACCATAAACAGGCACGATTGGAATTCGCAAAAAAACATATGCATTGGCGGTCGGAATGGCAGAATGTAATTTTTAGCGATGAAAAAAAATTCAATTTAGATGGGCCTGATGGAAATCAATTCTATTGGCATAATTTGTCTAAAGATGTTGAAGTTAGAATGAGCAGAAATTTTGGAGGAGGATCTCTTATGGTTTGGGCAGCTTTTTGTTACAACGGTAAAACCCCAATTTGTTGGATAAGTACTAAAATGAATGCCGACTATTACATTAATTTATTAGACAACGTTTTGTTGGAGTTTGCGGATAGAATCAATGAAAATTTTATATTTCAACACGATAATGCTTCCATTCATTCTGCAAAGGCAACAAAAAATTGGCTAAGAAGTAAAAATATTGAAGTACTAGAGTGGCCTGCTATTAGCCCTGATTTAAACCCTATAGAAAATCTATGGGGTATATTAGTGCGAAAGGTATACGCTAAAGGAAGGCAATTTACGACGGTCGAACAACTAAAGGATGCAATTCAAAAAGAATGGAGGGATATACCTGTATCAGAGCTTCAAAAATTAATCAATTCGATGCCCGATAGAATTTTTGAAGTTATCAATAAAGGCGGCGCTAGCACACACTATTAGCTAAACAACAAATCATATAAATGCTGGCTGCCGTTATAATTATTTCCAATTATTTTGGTACAAAAAATTCTTGAATTTTAAAAACCGTTAATTGTTAATCTTAATGCAATTAATAGATATTATGAATCATTGCGCAATAAATATTATTTTAAGATAATAACTGAATTTTTAATTTTTATAATCGTTATCACATGTTTAGATCATTTTTGCAGTTGCCGTTATATTTATTTCCACTAGTGTATACGTATATGTGTGTGTGTGTGTGTTCACATTTACAAAGTTGGAATGTAACTGAATGTAAAATAACTGTGTACACATAAAGTTTGTTGTTATTGTTAGTTTTTCTTATTTTCTTATTTTGCAACAAAAATTAAATTGTTAAGGTAAAACTTTTTTAATTTGTTTAATTTTATTTGTAGATTTTTGCCGTAGTTTATGTTGGCTGTGTGCATAAAGTCTGTCTGATTGTTAAACTTTGAGGTAAAATCAAAGTAAATTTTTTGTTATACAATATGAATTTATAAAGAAACATATTTGTGTAGTTGGGGATACAGATTTCTTACTTTTTTTGTCAATTTATTCTTGAGAATGATTGTTATTTGAAGACATGGTAAATTGTAGATAATTATCTTTGAAACTACGTATGCGGTCGACTGAAGGGTTAACAATTTAAAATTTATGCTAAGTTCTTTATGAAGCTTTCTTAATTATATAAGTCTTAATTATATGAGATAAACCACAATTTAGACTGATTATCAATCGCCATTGTCTGCAAGTTCTCAGAATTGAATCCAACAAGTGCTTTGATCAGCACATTTTACTCGCAGAAACCATAACAAATTTGCGAGGAACAAAGACTTCACAAAACGACCTGTACTTCCTATTTCAAATAAACAAAACAATATGGGCGATAATATTTAACAATTAATTTGAGTACTTTATTACCAATATGATTTCTGAAATGACTTTAAACCTAGTTCTATAAATTTATATTTGTATTAGAACAGAGCGGAAATTATAGGCCGCTAGCTAACAAACGTTAAATTTCGGATAAATTCCGTAGAATTGAATGGCCTACTTCAGGTGCTGAAAAAGTCCGCGTCAGTCATCATCCGAAAAAATTTTAGAAACAATCTTTCGACATAATTTTCAAATCACTCGATGAGGAAGTTTTATACTGTTTTCTGCAGTAACGCAAATTTCGGTTGCCTCTGCCAAAAGTGTTTCGTTTTGATAAGAATTGGTCGAGCTACAAAATATAAGCCAAAAGAAAGTCAAAATCAGCAGCAAACCCAAAATCAATGCTGTTCTTGCTATACAAGAACTTGACTGGAATGAACGTTTATCTGCTTAATATTCAACACATGAGTTGTATACATTGAATTTACACTAGCACACGGTAAGATTAATAGCCTAACTAAACTCGGCATGCGAGATCCGTTTATTTCCTGATGTCCATCCCGCTAAGGTCTGTCAGATCATTGAAAAGGTGTACCCCTACAAACTTTAGTCTGTTATGTGCCAAACGAGGACAGGTGCAAAGGCTATGAAGTACTGTCTCTTTCTACTCTAAAGAACCAAGTCTACTCGCATGCCTACCTATGATACAGTGCCCTGTCATCATTCCAACAACTATATTGATCTGACTCCGCTGAAATGAGGTCAGCTGTTTAGATCTCGCTAAGTCCAACTTCGGCGATGAGGTACTATTTGTCTATCTGCCGTTCATCAACTTAGTAGCTTCTTCTTGAAGCAGTAGTTTGCATAACGCACGAAGCATTTTAATATTTTTATGACTTTTTGAAATGTGGTCGGTTGTGCCACATCGGGCCACTCATCGGCTTTTATATCGCTGTATTGTTGAAATGTCATGGCACCTGATCTGTCATCTCGTTAAGAAAAGAGATATATTTCTGAACTACTTTCGACGTGAGGAGGAGTGATTGAAGGGCTTTAATGGCAGCCTGACTGTCCGTTATATGCGAATATCACAAGCCGATATTACATTATATATCAACCAGTCTACGACTTCCTTTATCGTTGTTACTTCAGCTGGAAAAATGTTACAGTAGTCGGGGAGGCGGAAGGAGAGGTTTAACAGAAGTTCATCGCAGAGCACCACAGCCACAACTTTCCCATCCCATTTTGAACCATCAGTGAAGAAGTTTATTCCTACTGGTTTCAAAACTGCATCCATCATTCATTCCTCTCTGGATGGGATCCTAGTCCGGAATTTTGTGGCAAAAGATAGTGACGGGAGAGTATAGTCGGTGCTCTTGGGAATCCCTATGTTATACAATATAGATGAGTGCCCTGTATTTGTTATTCCAAGATATCTAGAGGAGTCAAAAATGAGGAGTGGATGTAGGAGCGTGCACCGCTGATCCACAGGGAGATTGTTCTCTGAAATTTCTTCAACAGCTTTTGGATGACGGTAGCGTAGCTTTCTTTACCCTATCCAATATGTTATGTTTCCAATTTAATTTGCTATCCAAAACGAGACGCAGAAACCTCGCTTCATCTTCAATAGAATCAAGCTGAACTCATTTAGAGCGGGAGGATCGATATGAGGAAGTTTATATTTCCTAGAGAAGAGAATTCGGTTTTGTGTGGATTCATATTCAACCCACACCCATTGGGCTATATTGAAAGAATGCCCAGGGCATTTTGCATATGCTTACTCCTTCGGGATATTTGCTACGGACACCAATAGCAACATGATCCGCATAGGCCACCACCTTGACGCAACTATTCTCCAGTTTTAGCAACAGGTCATTTATGACCAAGTTCCAAACTAGGAGGAACAGTTTGCCATCCTGTGGCGTACCTCTGCTTGCTAATTTTCTGGCGGAGGATTCCCCCAAACTGGCATTGATGATCCTGCCTCTTAGCATTTGATCTAAACAGCCCTTGAGTGATTCATCCGCTCCCAGATTCGGAAGTGCCCAAGTTATAGCCACCGCAAACACGTTGCTAAAGGTCTCCTCAATATCCAAAAAGCTTACCATTGCTTAGTTTCTATACTCAAAAGATTTTTCAATAAAACATATAAGGGAATGAAGAGCAGTCTCCATAGATATTCCCTTGCCATAAGCAAGTTGAGATTTTGACAGTTTTTCCGGCATAATCGTGCTTCTAATATGAGCTTCTATTTGTATTTGCAGTGTTTTAAGGATTGTAGTATGAGCGTTTACCCGCCTTAGATATAAACACAACCATCACTTCCGTCCATTTACTAGGAATGTGACATAGTTCCAGGCTGCCTTTAAATATTACCTCTAACCAGGAAATGGTTAGGTCCGTAGTCTGTTGATTATCCGCAGGAATAATATCATCAGGTCCGGGCGACTTAAATGGTTTGAAACTATTTATCGCTCATAGGATCTTTCTTCTGCTATTAATTTGGCCTTCAAGGCTACTTGCCCTATTACCTATTGATGTAGTAGGTAAAGATTCGGAACAACAATAAAAACAATTAGTGGTCTATAACCCGTCCGGCCGTTGAAGATAACAGAGACATCTCTGAAGACTCCTGAACTTTGCCACAGTATTGTCTCCAAGAACTGTTCTTGGCACTTCTTAATTGATATTTGTTAATTTTGAGGACTCCCTTATGGGAGTTCAAGTCTAGAGCGGCTCTTGTTTTACTTGCTGTTTTAAGGACTCTTTTGCATTTTTGACGTATTTGTTGAATCTCCTTAAATCACCAGTGTAGCCGAGATTCACCTTTAGGCCTGCTAAGAGGACTAGTCGCAGTATCGCTTTATTAAAAGCGCTGGACAGGTCGTCCACTAAGCCATCGAGTTCTTGCATAGTTCTTGGAGGTATTGTCACCGGAACTGGTAGTGAACTACCCAGAATAGTTTTAAAGGTTTCCCAGTCGGTTTTCCTGCTATTTCTGTAGATTGAACTTTTTGGAGAAGTTAATGATCTGACAATGATCAGAAAAGGAGTGGTCTTCCGACACTTTCCAGTTTAATAGACTAATCGCAAAATGTTTGAGACAATATTTCTAGTTATAAATGACGGCTTATTACCTATGTTACATATATGGAGGGTAGTACTTAAAATGTAACCAAGGAGTAACTCACCTCGTTTATTTGTGTCCGTACTTCCTCAGATTGTGTGATGAGAATTTGCATCACTCCTTAGAATGACTCCAATACGCTTTTGAGCCTCCAAAATTAGCTTACCTAGTATGACTGGTGGAATATTCACTTCATCATAAGCCAGATAAGCTTATATTAGCGAGCGGTTTCGTTTATCGACCTCAATGCTGACCGCTGCTACATCTCCATTGCTAAAATTTGATAGCAGAAATTAACTTATTCTATTTCTAATGAAAATGCACAACCGAATCTGTAATATGGAGTCTTAAACCAAAGTAGCCGGTCTTCAGTGACTCAAGGTTCCAGAAAGATCAAGAAGACATCAGTCCCTTCTTTCTTAATTTTTAAAATGAGAGCAGCTGATGCTGCCTTAGGATGGTGAAGGTCGACTTGCAGAAATGTTGCGGAAAGCTTTCAGCCACAATGTTATTATCTGAAACGGACTTCAGAGCCTCCGGCTTGTCCGCGTCCTTCTTATACACGTCGAGTCTGACTTAACTGAAATCATAGTTAATTTAATCGTCGGTTTTCTCCAGTTCAGTCAGCGACTCCCTGTTTAAAATAATAACAGCTTATCTGCTGTTAGCCTTGTCTCCTCGAGCTTGGCAACTTTCCAGTAATGCATTGGCAAATCCGGGTTGCCTAATCGCTGGGCTCCGAAGGGAGGTACACACTGGCTCTTTGCCTACAGGGGATCCCTCCCTAGTAATTACAACAAGGCTGGATCCGGGCCATACCTCGCCAAGTCCCTCCCCCACTGCCTTCTTATAAAGCAGCAGGGACCTATGATCTGCACAGGCAGTCGGCTTCACCTGATTCCTGTGCCAGCCCCCATCCCGACAAGTCAGAGCAGGTTCTGGATTTTCCAACAGGACTTTCAGGTAGGTGGAGGCTAAGGCCTCTTCCCCTTACTCCAATTCATGGGCCTGATACTGCCATCCTCTTGGGATTGGTCAATAACTGCCACAACCAGCTGATCTTTGAGTATCTCATTAAAAGGCCTCATACCGCGGTATTGTGGAGCTTCGTTTTCTTGGCGTTCCTTGGACTTTCCTTGTGCGATCTGATTCTTTTTAGCTGTGAGTCAGCTGAAAGCCTTTCGACTTTTGTTTGGTGACATTCTATGCCCACCCATGCGTGGCTTTGTCGTTCTCTGTCCTGTTTTCCGGCGAGATGTTATTTATTTTATTTCGGGCCCGCCAGGCCTTTTTATTGATTTTACTTTTATTTATTGTATTCTGCGTGTTATTATGTATGTTTGTTTACTGTTCAGTTGCTGAAAAACATATATAAAAACATCATAGAATTTCAGACCAAAAGAAAACCATCCAGTTGAATGTATTTATTTGCATAATTTTGATTACTAATCATTACATAATGTTTTACAAAATCCGCTGTCACTGGTTATAATCTGAAAATTAATTTAAGCATCTATTAATATTTTATAAATATTTATAGATTTAATTATACTTAACTCAAGCTACGATACGATAAAATGTTTATTCTGATTCACAGTTCACACAACAATCCCAAATTTAAATTTTACTAGCTGTCATATCAAAAATGTTTCACGTTTATGTTGTTCTCCTAAATTTTTAGCGGTGACATCTATGAATTAACATTCTATCTAAGTTCTATTATTTGTACTAATATTTGCTACTATAATAATTACTAAATCAAATGTACTAAAAGCCAAAGTACTATAAACTGTACTAAATATAAAATGTCAAACTTTTGTTTAAAATGAAAATTTAATGACAATTATTCTCTTGAGCTTAACGCATCAGTCTTTTTTCATCAAAAATATTGTAAACCAGCAGTTCATCAAAATGAAACCCGAGCGTTTTATTACTTCAATTACAACTTGGGAAAATTGGGCAGCTCTAAGGAAAACAGTTTGGAGCAAATACACATCTTTCGGCTGCATCCCAACATTTACGTTATAAAATAGAAACCGAACGGGTAATTTTGTGAAACAATTTATCTTTCTGATTGACCCTTGAAGTTAATCAACGGCAACATTCCTCAGAATTATTATTTTGGTTACTTCCCTAATGACCTTCAAAGTTAAAAGAAAACCGTTGAAACAGTAAACAGTTTGTTTATCTACAAGTGAAATGTTTGAAATTATCATGAAAATCATAAATTTATCTATTTTACCGCTAATTGTGTAAGAAGATCTAAAATTGTTCTTGTTAAATTTTGTTTTTGAATTTAGACAGTCAAATAAGCATCAAATTTTTAAAAATATTTATAAGTTGAAAATGCTGCAGTCATATTTCTGGCTGAAATTTTTTTAAGTTGAACCGCCGTTTTAATTCCTGCAGCAACACTCTCGCCGAAACTTGGTTTTGCTAATTTAACGCTCAGATTTTCTAGGATAAATATGTTTATAAGTTAATTTTGGACAACATTTGGTAACGAAATTTTTCTCCAGATTATAAAGCTCCAATAATAATTGTCCACCTATTTCAAATTTAGGTCTGGGTGGGTCAGGTAAATTTGAAATATCTTTAAGTGTGAAGTTATTTGATGAACCAGAGCTAATGTTGAAATATTCATTTATTTCTGTTTGTTCGGTTAAGGGATTATGAGTATGAAGTTTATGCTAAAAAAATAACAATAAATTACACTGTTAAATTAGCTATTTTTCCAATTGGAATTTAAATTATACGAAAATTTAAATTTTTTGTAATTTTAGATTTTTCGTACCACCAAACAGATTCTTTTCATCAGGAAACAGGTTCTTTTTATCGTTTTCAGATAGCTGGACCATCTGTTTATCTCGTTAACCAAAAGCATCCAATTGTGTTAAACATTACTATATTTCAGATAATTTAAAAGTTGACTAATTTTTGATGGTTTAAATAATTAGTACCAAGGGACCGAGTTTCGCTCGGTGAAACGGTTTTTTTAATCTCTTTCGCAAAACCACTTTAATTTCATTTTATTTTATTCTGCTGAGACATAAAAATCGATGCTGCCGAGGTAACCGTCGTCGCTGTCACTATCAAGACTTATAAAAGTTTCATCAGGAGCGTTCAATGCTTCTTTCCACACAACATTACACGTGCGACGTTCATTTTCACGTGGTAACAAAACTTTCAAGCTATTTTATCGTTTAACACGGGAAAATGCTACGTACAACATACCATGATTAAAGACAGGTGTACGAAGGTCGACGCCAACAAATTCGATCGTTTGCCCTTGAGATTTATGCACGGTCATCGCAAACGCTGGTCGAAGCGGAAATTGATGTCGTTGTATTGTACATCCAAGTTAACCTTCACTGGAGTCGAGCGTAACTCGAGGAATGTGTACTTCTTGTCCAGCTTTTCCCCCCAGTAATTATTTTTGCTTTAACTACGTTGTTACATAATTCGGTAACAATCAGGAGTGTTTCATTGCACATACTCTCCGAAATATCTAAATTACGCATTAGCATAATTATCGTATGTTTCTTTAGTTTTAATTCATGGGGTGGCAAATCAGAAATTTCAATCGAATTAATAAATTCTGGCGTGAATTCAATACCTCCTTCCTGTTTATCTTTCACAGAATCATGACTTTTATACAATTTGTATTCTCCTGGGAGACGATCGACGATCTCAGCATTAATACTACTGACTTCTTTGTTCAGCGGTGCGAGAATAACACGTTCCTTCATTCCATCGTAATTTTGATTCGCAAGGCAATTTCCAAATACATCTTTGATTAAATTACCACTGGAAATTATATCCTCAGGTAATTCGATTTTAATGAAGTCATTTTTTGGAAGATTTCCATTTCCCAGTTTCAGGATATACTTTGCGATTCCTGTGAGACTTTTTTTGATCGACAAATCAAGTGTTTCACTACGTTTGCTGTGGAGTTGAACAGGTAAGCAATGACGGAAATCACCTCCAGGGACTAAAATTTTTCCTCAAATGGCAAGTTTGGATTTGCAATAGACCGCAACAACTGATCCAAATTTTGTAAACCATACTTTGGTAACATCGGTGCCTTATCCATAAGGAAAACATCAACTTGAGCGAGTTCTGTAGCTTTGACTGAACTAGGTTTAATGCTGGAAATTGAATCTGACGAAAGCGGAACTTTCAGACCAAATGTCTTGTGTGATGTTTGTCCAGCAGGCAATAGAGTTTATGCGATTCCAGTAAATGCCCTACATTTTACTTTGCGATTTTGGCCAGAAAGTAAGTGATACAAGGTCTTATACACGAAGGTTTAACCGGTACCGCCTGGTCCACCTATGAAAAAACATTTTGTTTCAACATAGTTAGAGTCATTGGCTGCACGTAAAATACGGTACACAATTTCAATCTGTTTTCCTTGCAGAAGCCGATACATGCGTTCTCCAGTAGCAGCTGACTACCATATCGTTCCACCCAGAAACGAAAATTTCGACCTTTTGTTGCTGTCGTAATTAACTTGAATGCAATAATACGATAAGCACGTTTGATTGCAGCATCCTCAGATCTATTATTTCGTCGTGCTTGCAGAATAAAATATTCAGCCAACTGATTTTTGAATCTTTCCCAGAGACCTTTTGGATCTTCGGGACATCCAAAAATAAGAATCTGAATGAAAAGTATTCACATTACCGAAGGCATTTGGACAGTGCTGATTCTTCTAGACAATCTATCTACTGTTTATCGTCGAAGGCGAGGCCATGAGCTAGGCAAGCTTGTTTGTATGTCGCATAACGAATGTCATTCAAAGTAAGGAGATCATCAAAACTTGTTGCGTTCTTCACATGATAGAGGAGTACTCGCAAATGGAAGCATTCTGGTTGAGCAACATAATTTACGTAGTGAATTCGACCAATGACACACAATCGACGGATTCGCGGTTCCCAGCTGCTCGTTTTTCCAACCCATTTAAAATTGTCGGACATTTGCCAATAGTAATAGTAATTCTGGTTTGTTTGCAACGCCTGGTTATTTCGAAAATACGCTTCCAACATTGAACAGTTTGTCCAATATCTGCGAGATCTTCTTGGGCTTGGTCAATATCTTGCATTCGATATTGAATGAAATGAATATTCAAGCGCTGAACGATATGACTCTTTCTTTGAATTTCGAGGCCAAATAATCGCCAGCATGCTTCATGTGCTGTAATGCAGCGACCTTCCACATAGGTGTCTGCTTCATTATAAATCAAACTCCGTTGATTTTCGACAACTTTTATTGAAGCGCAATCGTATCCTTTGTAGATGTATTTTTATAAATATTTTAACGGACCTATCCTGCCAAACATCTTTTTTGGATTGACGAGTTGATTTTGGTATGAGGTTCTGCATGGTTTGTCGCAGTTGGTCGATAACTGGGTCGGTATTTGGTAAAGGTGAAAGAGGATTTTTGATAAAGAATTCGCCGGGTAACTTGATGCTTTGACCATAAACTAGTTCCGCTGGTGAGCACTTCAGATCTTCTTTCACTGTTGCTCGGATTCCAAGTAGTACGATTGGTATTTCCGAGCGCCAGTTAATTGTATTGCTTCTGGCCATTAGTGCGGCTTTGAGTTGCCGACGGAAGCGTTTGACCGTGCCATTAGCCTGAGGATGATAAGCCGTTGTACGTATATGATGTGAGCCCAGGAGTTTTGTTAACTCTGTGAAAAATTTAGACTCGAATTGCGTCCCCTGATTGCTTGTGATTTGAAGGGGCACGCCGAATCGTGATACGTAATTGCTAACAAATATAATGACAATGGTTGCAGCTGATATATTTGTCATGCAGTAAGCTTCATGCCAGCGAGTAAAGCGATCAACACACATGAGTAAGTAAGTATATCCATTAGATGGGGGAAGTGGACCTACGATATCTAAATGGATGAGCTCAAATCGACCAGGTGGAATCTCGAATTGTCCATGGCAGGATAAACAAGACTGGGCCCAATTGCCTACGTCTTTGTTTATACTGGGCCAAAAACAGCGAGCAGTAATCAATTTACGAGTTGCACGGACTCCAGGATGTGCAATGTTGTGTAATGTGTCGAAGATGGTTCGACGTAGTGATGATTTCGAGGCCAGGTAGTTTGAAAAGCTCTAGTTTCAATGATGAACTAGTGTGACCTTCGGAACCAGAAAATAAATTCTAAAGTTCTAGGTCTGCTTTGTGGGTAGTTGCAGTTTTGTGCAAGTCGATGTGAGTTTCGACTGTGGCCGTTTCGTTGTCGGTTGTGCGGGATAGTGTGTCCGCGACAACGTTTTCACTTCCGTTAACATGCTGAATGTCCATGGTAAATTGACTAATGTAATCCAAGTGGCGAGATTGCCTTGGATTACGTTCAATTTTAGCTGTGAAGTCCCGACCTTCGACAAAATATCTGAAGTGTTTGACTGCCAGATATATTGCGAGTAATTCCCGATCGAATGCGGAATATTTCTTTTTCGGCATCCGAGAGTTTTCTTGGAAAAGAATCCCAGTGGCTCCCAACACTCGTTATTGTACTGTTGCAGTACTGCGCCGACAGCCGTGTTTGATGCGTCAGTGGTTAAGCTGAGCTTGGAGTTGCTCAGTGGGTGCGCCAAAAGTGTTATCTGTGCCAATTCAGTCTTTAATGACGTGAATGCTTGTTGACATTCGTCGGGCCAAGAGAAGTTCTTGGCTGTCTTGGGCTTTTTGGGTAAAGCAGCCAAGTGACTGTGAATTAGTGCGAGTGTTTGTGCGAGTTTTGGTATAAATCGGTGGTAGTAATTTATCATACCGATGAATCGCTGAATACTTTTAATTGAAGTAGGAGCTCGGAATTCCCTAATAGCGTTAATTCGTTCTTCAGACGGCAGAATACCATTAGGGGTAATCTTGTGGCTGAGGAAATCAAGAGTTGCTGCGCCAAAAACGCATTTGAAACTCTTGATATGAACATCAAACTGAGCTAACCTGTGGAAAAGTTGTTCCAGGTGAAGTTTGTGTTGTTCCTCACCATGCGAAGCCACAAAAATGTCGTCAATGTAGACGAAAACGAAGTCTAAGTCAAGTACGACTTCATTCATGAAACGTTTGAGCGTGATCGCCGCGTTAAAAACGTCTTCAGGTGCGACGGGAATTAGATGATAAGCTCTAACCAGATCAATCTTGGAGAATATTTTGCATCCATGCAATTGCATAGAGAAATTCTGAATGTGAGGTATCGGGAAGCGATCCGGTGTTGTAACCGTATTTGAACGCCGATAGTCCCCACATGGTCTCCAATCTTGCACCAGTATCGATCAAGTATGTTAGTTTTTCTGTAGTGTCTTGGATGAAAAGACGGCTATTGATTTGTTTCAACTTAGGGTCAGAAGCGGACACCGTACGCTTTATAGGTTTGAGTTTTGGTCAGTGTCCATTGTCGCTATCTTATTGGCTGGTTTGAAATCGCATGGTTTAGTGTATTTTTGGGCCACGACGCCAAATTTACGGTGGTACCAGCATATACGTGGTTGATTTTGGCGATTTTCGGAATTGTAGCGGTATCGCATTTGCGAATATGATTGTCGGCCGCGTGAACGACTTCTGCTGGTATTTGTGAGTCTAAGTTGTCTCGACTATTTGATGTTGAGTTGGCTCTACCGTGTTCAGGATTCGAATCGCCTTGATGCTGCCTGTGAGTTGGTCTAGACGGGTGCTGGACCGCACCAATGGCGTTTGTTACTGATAGTGCCTCATGCAGCTAATCGGCCGTCTTCGCCAGGTCGTCCGTTGCTACCGATTCCGGTTAAGCTACTAGCGCCAACTTGATAAACTCTGGTAACCGTCGGAGCCAAAGTGATCTGATTATTATAGGGTTAAAATTGCTTCCAGCTAAACTTTTGATTTGACGCAAGATTTCTGAGGGTCGTCGGTCTCCTAAATCCAGCCCACTCAACAGCGTCTCCAATCGCCTCTCCTCTGATGTTGAGAGTCGCTCAATTAGCAGTCGTTTGATCGTTTCGTAATGATCCGAAGCCGGAGGGTTTTCCAATAAGTCAGAAATGATATTGCAGTTATCCGGTGATAGTGTGGAAAGAAGAATGAACCTCTGGCGATCGCTCGAGACCTTCTGCATTTCAAATTGTAGCTCAGCCATAAGAAACCAATTCTTTGGGTTGCTTTCCCAAAACTGAGGCAGCCTGATGGCCATGGTTTGAGCTATGGTCTCCGAAGATGTGCCAAGTATGTTTTTATTGATTTCTTTCATGGTTACGTCATGACCGGTCTGCTTCTTTTCCTCATCACTCATGTTAAGTGAGAGAACCGAATGTATTTGTGTACAGGTAATGTGTTGCGAAACAAAAAACAAAATAAATCGCAATACACGAAAAAAATAAAAATAAAAAAATATCAAAAATTGACTGATTACCCTTTTAGTGAAGAAAAAAAAAATCGTTGGCCGTCGAGATCCCGCCGAATTACTGACTGGCGTGTCGCCTTGTATTGGGGCTTTATAAATTAAATCAAATCAAAAAATTTTATTGGGTGTGCAAATAAATTTCCGACTTTTTTTTACTGAAATAAAAGACTTTAGTTTGTGTAGAAAATGAAAGAATGTTTTATTCAAAGTATGTTCCTTCGGAAGCTATAACCTTCGCTCATCGTTCAAGGAATAAACGGATTCCCCGAAGGAAGAAGTCCGGTGGTTTCAAGGCGATCCAGTCATCGACCCATTTGTTGACTTTTTCATATGAAGTGAAGTGCTGTTGTGCCAGGGCTGATTGCATCGACCGGAACAAGTGGTAATCAGAGGGAGAAATGTCTGGTGAATACGGCGGGTGGGGTAAAATTTCCCAGTTCTGCCTGTCCAAGTAATTTTTGACAGGTATAGCAACATGTGGCCTAGCATTGTCATGTTGCAAAATAATCTTACTGTGCCTTTTGTCCCATTCCCGTCGTTTTGCAGCTAGAGCTTGCTTTAAAGCCATCAGTTGTCGTCGATAAACTTGTCCCGTAATGGTTTTACGCTCTTTCAGCAGCTCATATTAAACGACACTCTGCATATCCCACCAAATACAAAGCATCACCTTCGAACCATGGATATTTGCTTTTGGCTTCAACGGCCCTGGTTCACCTGGCTTGACCCACGCTGGTTTGCGTTTTGGATTGTCATAATGGATCCATTTTTCATCCCCAGTGGTGATCCGATGCAAAAACCCCCTTCTTTGTTGTCGTTGAAGCAACAATTCGCACACGGTTTTCCGACGTTCCATGTCCCTTTCTTTCAATTTGGGTGGCACCCAATTTCCCAGCTTCTGAACCAATCCCATTGCATGTATACGTTGCGAAACACATTGTTGGGTAATATTCAATTCTTCTGCCAATTGTTTTTCAGTCTGACAAGGGTCAACAAAAAATAATGAAGTAAAACTTCCCGCAAATGTTGTTTTTTGGCACAAAATTCGACATTTTCAATTACATGAAAATAATTGTTGTTTACGCTTTGAACAAATGTCACTAGTAATTAATCAAGCTTGACATCTAACCTCCAAAAAACATTTATTGCCCGATTGAATAATATGCAAGCAGTGATACTAACGACACCTATCTAAAAAGGTCGGAAATTTATTTGTATACCCAATAATAAATGAGCGAGCCGCTACATTAAACGAGATTTGTTTGTCGGATATGAGGGTTAAGCTAAATTTGTAAATTTATTTGTGAAAGTCGAGCAAAAAATAAAGACATAAAAAGAAGGCAAAATCGTAATCTTTAGGTTAGATTTTCTGCCATTTAAGTTTTTTTCTGTATTCTGTAAAAAACTGCTGTTTGTTTTCCTCAGAGTGTAAATTTTTCGTTCTTTTATCGCTCCCAATAGTATATTTTTTCACTATACGTTTACGCTCTTACCCTCTAATGATAAACACAAAAAAAATTATTTCGCTCTTTCAAAGTGATTTAAATTATTTTTTTTATATTTTTAATATTGCTCTAGAAACCGGAAGCGTAAAAGTTAAAAATATCGCCCCTAATCTAAACTACAGAACTATTGAAGAAAATATATTAGGAAGCGATATTTTTTATAACAGACGAATTGCTCTTTGAACATCATTATTATTATTATTAATGAAGGGCCATGTGGGCGTTCAGCCACCTCGCACTGCGACCTAAAAGATGTTTTGTGCTTGGACCCTGTTTAATTATCCGTCTGGTCAATATTCAGGCTTTTAATGAACCTGACAATACTGCCGGCCGGTAACTGATACATACTATCTGGATTTATTGCTCTCCCTCCTAGATGTTCACTACCGCATGTAGTTCTGTTAGGAAGACGGTAACATTGGTACCCAAGGAATTCGATAGGGTTGTCGCACTCCCTTATATTCCGACCCCTCGCCTGAAGGTCACCCAGCTTTACTACAGGAAGGCTAAATAAAACTGGAGGGTGCCTGGTATCAAGAGTTCGCATACTTTGGACAGGTTAACCTATCAGCCCTTTATCCATCGGCATATGCTGTTCCACCTTCCATTAGGGTTCTTGTCAAGCATTTCTCCTTTAGCGCCTTACTTTAACCTATGCCATATGGCCACAATTTTCCAAATGACCTTAGTTACCGGTGGTTGCCACGAGGAGGCAGCACGTACCCTATTTTGAAAACCATTAAAATTATCAAAAATTCTAAATTCTGTGAAGTATAGTTCATCACAACTGGATTAGGTTGGCCACCACGTAGACTGGCATATGGCCAAGTTATCCGACAATATGGTCTATCCGAGAATATGTGCAGGACCTTGTAGATATCTTTGCGGTCGGTGATATAAAACTTTTAAAATAATGGAAAATTATTAAAAATTCCAAAAACTGTGAAATATATTATAGTTCATCATAATTGGATCGGCTTGGTGACATTGACCGCTATATGGCTTAGCTATTCTAAGAAATGTGCGGGCCTGCGGGACATTTCCAGGATCGGCTCTAAATAATTATTTAAACCTTCAAAAATCAATCAACTTTTAAATTATCTGAAATATGTAATGTTCAATACTAACGGTTAACGAGTTAAACAGATGGTTCAGCTATCTGAAAATGATGAAAAGAACCTGTTCCTGATGAAAAGAACCTATTTGGTGGTACGAAAAATCCAAAATTACAAAAAATTTAAATGTTCATATAATTTAAATTCCAATTGGAAAAATAGCTAATTTAACAGTGTAATTCACACTCATAAGGGATTTATGTTATTAATCACATTAATTTCACTACTTATGGGATCTAAATTAATTTCCAGATGGAACGTTTCAAAAATATCATCGATCGATTTCATTGTCATCTAAATCAGAATCATGTAAGGTTTAAGTTTGATTTAAGGCTGGAGTTGAAACAGGAAAATTTTTTGTTGGGACTGCAGTCCTCCTTAAGTTCATCTTGGTAAAATAGCCTCCAGAAAATTTTTTTTCACAAATTTGTAATTTTTTGAAGCTGACTTTTTTAAAACACAGTTCAAATTCTCCATTTTTAGGTCTATAGATAAAAAATATTCCACTGACCAACAGCTTCTGGTATTTTCATGTAAAATACATTTTATCAAGGTTGTTTCCAATATATATCCGCAGCTGGATTCAGTTTCACTTCGAATGCGTCTAATGTAACCATTGTCTCATACGTATTGTTACAAACCAATTTCGTACGAATTCTTATCCAATGTAACCGCAGCGTTATTTTCATATTGGGCCATAAAACAAGAAACTAGCTGAAATTTTGCAAAATGATAAGTTTTTAGTCACATAGGCAACAGTTTAAATAAAGTTTGAAAATCGAAAAATTCTACAATTCTAGACACGGGGGCTTGCACCACAGATATTTTTATCCTAGAAGTCACCTAGTAAATAATTCTCAATGTCATCCAATTATAAAACGTCTCGTTCAAGGGGACAAGAAATCATATTGACATTAACACATTTTCAGTTGAAGAACAATCATAAAAAACAAAAGATAATTTGCATTCGCATTTAAATAAAAAAAATCTACATAAAACAATTTTCTACCATCTAAATCCGCCTCCCGCTCGCACACTTCCCGAACTGGCGAACAATAATATTTTTTAATTCTATTTTTTATTTTTTGTTTGGTTTTTGCGTTTAATAATTTAACAAATTTTCTTGGCTTAAAACGCCAAGTAACTTTGAGATGCGAATATATATTCGTGTACAGCCAACAATTTTTTTGTTGTGTTATCTGGGTAATAGCTCTCAACTCATAAATTTGATGACAATCAAAGTGTTCTTATATTTTTGATGAAAAAAAATTTTGAAAGCACAGAAAATATTTTTTCTTTTCATTTAGTCCAAAAGTTTTTCGGTTTTTTTTACACTTTCGCTGTTTCATCTTCGCCACCCTCTTCAAAATACTAACAAATAACCCAAACCTCTAAACGTTTATGATTTTGATAGGATTTATTTATTATATTAGGAGGGGTAGTTTGGGGCTGAATGATGTCTGTATTTGGATAAAGTAGTTGTTGTTTTACTATTTTAGGTCTTGTATTTTGGTTTTTCGTGTTGCTCTATTTTGTCAGTGTATGATTGTAGATCCAAGTGATAGTAATTGATGGTTATTGGGTGTGGGAAAATCATCATTTAATTTTCCAATGAATGATGAGAATGAAAATGAATTTCTTTTCATGCTGGTATAAGAATTTTAAATAGACAAAAAACTGTACGAAATACAAAAAAATAGAGGGAAGGTTTTCTTTGGAAAATATAATTATTAATCTACTTAACCTGTTTAGGATATTTTGCTGACAAAACAAAACAATTCATTGTTTTTGGAATCGTGGAAAAACTAAATGAACTCTCGTGTAAGTATTTGCTTTTGTGTAAGTCGGTGGAGCAATTGAAGTTGAAATAACATAATTATTTTATTGTTATCTATGAGGATTTAAATAAATAAACGGTTGAGTGTATTGTGTTCTTTTAAAAATCAAGATGTTATGTTTGAAGTTTTTTAATGGATTTAAGACACTTGAAACAACTTGGATAGGGGGAGCTTTTAATAATTAAATATAAATTAATCTGAATATCGTAAAACAAGACACGGAAGCAGCAGCAAAAAAAAAACACGGACAATTCATAGGACATGAATTAAAAAGACTTTCAATGTTTGATTATTTATGATTTGATAATGTGACTTCTACGTTATAATAAATTAAAACGCACCACAAATAGGCTAAATTGATCAGCATATTATATTCCCGCCCAAACCTAAATCACCTGGAATACACTGTATCTTTATTTTTTCTTCGGTTGTGTCCTGCTAAAAATCTGTAATTTGGCTTTCGAAGTGTTTTTCTGTGTTCAGATTCCCTGCGGTTTGTTTGTGTCTACTTGTACTTTATGAATCGGTTAGCATTATTATATGTTTTCTTTTTTGATCAACTTCGCTAAATTTATTATTTCCGTAGTTTTTATATCCGTAAAGTTCTAAAGTTTGATTACGAGTTTCTGGTTTTTGTCTTTGAATTTATTTGAGTTGCTGTGAGATATTTTATGTAACGGGAGTTTAATTCAGTAATCAATGTGGTAGTCATCTCCGTATCCTTTGACAGTTTTTATTTTTTTTAAATGTTGCCAATGGCTTTGTTCTGGAATCTTTCTACATAAGAAACTCACAAGAAGTAATCAAATTTTAAATTAAAATTATTACATATTTAAAGTTTAACTAATATTAATACTTATTGTTAGTGCTCACAATTTAATTAATTTAGATCATATTTTGATGTATAACATCACATTTAAAAAATTTACAGGTTCAAGGTACATCAGTCCGAGTGGATCTGTATAGTTTCAAATCGTCCACCACAAATTTTCCAACAAAATAATAAATATGGAGTCTTTAATAAACACGTTGTGTTTTATTTAATGTAAATTTATTTTTCTTTTCGTTGTTGTTCACTTCAGCTGTTTTGTCTTCATACTAGATTCTTTTTTTTTATTTTGTACATTTTCGTTATGAATTTTGACAATACAGGAATACAAAAAAGTTCATGCTAAAACATGAACGTAAACTATACAGGAGTTAGGTGAAGTTATTAACAATTGACAAAGAATATTATAAATTCAAATATAATTTATGTTATTAATAATAGTTGTTGATGAAGATCCAACAGGATCTGTTCTTCTCAGTCGCCTAAATTGCGGCTGTTTTAGTATATCCCTGGCCAATTCGTTGGGATGTAATTCTAGCTTTTCGTAATATTTAGAACTGAATTCTTTTAATTGTTTCTCTAATGGTTTTAATCCCAAGGTCGTACCACGGAGCATTGGTAATACTGCAAAGTATTTTCGCTTGGCTTCGTTGCAGGAGTCCTCTGTTTGAACATCATAACTGAATACCATATGTCCACATGTGTTTGATTATCGCCTTTTACAGTAAAACATTATTGGCTAATGACAACTGAGATTTTCTTCACATCAGGCAATACATTTAGGAAAAAGTAATTTTAATTTGGTTGCGCTTTGTTTCAATAACATTTTTCCATCTTAACCTTCCATCCAGGTACAAACTTAAGTATTTGACCTTCGTTTGTTGAGGAATATTTTTATTGTTTAATTTCACTGGTGGGAAGGTGCGTTTGTTTAGCGTAAATTTGACGTTAGTTGAATTGTTTTTGTTCACTTTTATTGGGTATGCCTTCAGCCAGTTCGCGACTTTGTTTAAATGATTCTGTAATTCCTTTGAGGCAATTTCGGAATTAGTGTGTGATACCAGGATGGCCGTGTCATCGGCAAATGGTGATATTATTACTTTGTTGGTTACAGGTTTATCAGCTGGGTACAACAAATGTAACAGCGGTCCTAGAACACTACCTTGCGAGACACCTTGGGAAGATAATTCCATTTCTTCGGTAGAAGCTCTTTAATTTTGTATATTAGTCCATCGTGCCAAACTTTTTCAAAGGCTTGTGCAATATCCAAAAAGGCCGCAGAACAATATTTCTTTTCCTCGAAGATGATTTTGATTGCATTTACAATTCTGTGAACTTGCTCTGTAGTACCATGTTGGTCTCGGAACCCAAATTGATGGTCTGGAATAACGCGTCGTGCTTCTGATATTGTTTTCCATTTCGTTAGTAACATTTTTTTAAATAGCTTTGAGATTGTCGGCAATATGCTTATTGGACGATATGATGAGATCTGTGTTTCATTTTTTCCTGGCTTATGTATCATTGTGATCAAAGAAATCTTCCATTTTTGAGTAATATAACTGGTTCGAATGATCGCGTTGAATATGAATGTTATTAGTTTTATGCATTTATCTGGTAATTCCTTTATCATTTTTCCAGCAATGAGATCATGTCCTGGTGCCTCTTACGTGCTTTTGCAAGTTTTAATTGTATTCCTAACTTTCTTCCAATTATACTTCATAGGTTTGTCAGATAAACCATCATCCATTTGCTGGGGTAGCACGAAATAATTATCTTCTTCGTGGTTGTTGGCCTTTTTAAATTTTTTGTTGCCTTCCACAAAGAATAATCTGTCCTCTCGGTTGCCAAGAGATCCCTAAAATAGTTCTTTATGCGCTGGTTTTCTTCTTCCCTCAAAGCAAATCTTAGGGCCTTAATAGCTCGATTTAATTTCCATTTCAATAACGGTGATTTTGTTTGCTGCCATTGACGGCGAATTTTTCGCTTTTCCTGGATCAGTTCCTGTATGTTACGTGATAGTTTATTAACTTCTTCAGAACTACTTATGCCGGGTGTAGCCCTTTCAGCTGATAATACCATGACAGCTTTTAGATTTTCTGCCGCCGCATCAATAACAGCTGGTGTGATCAAAGGAATATTAAGTCGGAAATTTTGTTCGACTAGTCTCATTTTTGACTCTTTACGACTATCTGCATCAGCGTGCTCATATTCTGCATCATTAGATCCATGATTCTCTCCATCATCGCCATGAAGCTTTGCATCATATTAGTCAATTTGTTTAAAGATTTTCATACGTTTTCCTCTTCACTTGCTTGCACCTTAGGAGGTACCTTTAAGAACACTTGCGTATGAAGCCCCTTTGGGGCATGTTTTACATTTTGACCGTTTGTGTTTACAATTTCTGGTCGTGCTTCTTTTCTATCTGAAGAAAGAAGTTTAAGGATTCGTTGCTCTGCTCGCTGTTTTGGCTTGATTCTCCTTTTCAATTCTAGATAAATTGGGCACCCTCTATAATTAACTGTGTGATTTCCATCGCAGTTGCTGCATTTTCTCACTAATGCTTCCTTTTTTGCTTTATTGTAAACTTTTGAATTATGAAGTTCACCACACATAACCAAGCATCGTAACCCTTCTGTGCAGTAGATATTTTAGGTCAAATATTGTGTGGTTGCCTTTAACTCTCTATTCCTTTTAACATAATAATCAATCCTTTTTGGCTCTTTAATTGGTACTTGTAGTAATGTTTACCAACTTGGTCAACATGTTTAATTAACGCCCTGTAAGCATCAATATTGAGCGGTTGAATTTTTGTTTCTTTTATATCTCCTCTTTTGATCCCGGAAATATAAAATGCCCCTTCCATAATAAACTTGATCGTTTTTGCAAGTTCTCTATTTGTTTCTTTCCCCAGGGCCATCAAAAACTTAGCAAGACTAACTATTACCACGCGTTAATTCTACACTAGCTAGCTTAGTGAATTTATTCATGCTTGCACTGGCCACTGATCTAGGGCTTCCCCTTCGTTTTGATCGGATTGTAATATACCGGTCTATTCACGTTTGCAGTAAACACTGACCTACATCACTGTTTATTTTATTGTCATCTGATGTTGTGCACTTTCATTGTTTTTTGATTTAAACTGCTTGGTAAGGTCATTTTTGAGCATTTAAAATTTGTGGTCACTTTGGACTATGCTGCACTTTTGTATTTTTATTATTAATAATTGAGGTCGTGATGTTCGGTGGCAAATCCTTTACGGCCTTTGATAGTAGTACGGATGTCGGTGTGGCTTTCAGTACTAAGCACACCCGTACGCAAGCGTGTGTGTTAGTGTGTTAGTGTACATTCTTACAAAGGGGAAAATTCATCGATTTATTCTTAGTTTCACTGAGTCGTCTTTGACAGTGTTCTATTGCCATTTGTTTTTGTTCCTTCTTGTGTTTTTTTTCACTAACAATGACACAAATAAATGTTGCAAATTGGAAGAGCTCATGTTTAGTTGTGGTGTAGATATTGTAGAATGTGAGGACTTGAATTCTGCGACAGAAAAAAAAAATTCTGAATCCAAGAAACCAGCCTTTAAGACTGAAAATTGACTATTGTTCCTAGAACCTTACAGACGACTGAAACAAAAGCTATAACTTTACTTTAGACCTCTAGAATCCAAAATCTGCTGCATTTGATTTTGGATTTTGCTCAAGTGAACCTTTTTAGTATTAGAGACTGCTGCGGGTGCTCGATTTCTGACCATATTAAAAGTTTGCAGTAGTTGGGTCATTTAAATTTTAATGCCCTTACGCCCTCCTGGTTATTCCATGAATTGGGAGGTTTCGATAATTGATTTTTTTTAAATGATTTAGAGCTACAAACATTGCGGCCGCCTCACCAGCCATTGTGAGAAAAGTAGCATGTGAAAGCCTCTTGTCATTGCGAGCATTGGAGTCACCCGCTACAACGATTTCAGCATTAGGTGATTTCTGAAGAACTAGCTCAATGTAGCCAGATAAAACGTCGAACCCATAGCAGCGGCATTGTTAGGAATATTTGGTTTAAACCGCAAAGAAAAAGGGAGGGTTTTAAGACCAGAATTTCAACCCATAATAGGTTGAAACCGTCGTTCGTACCAAGAATAGAAGACATCTTTACAGATTAGCCCGCTGTGGGGAGCCAACCGATAATTAAGAAATAACCCTTAGTACCGATTATTGCAGAGTCACCGGAGTCCATAATTTTGGTCTCGATGAGAAGAAGAATAGCTAGTTTATTGAGAGCTATATGGTGTTCCACGGTACCCACATTTTTCCTAAGTCCGTGAATGTTGTAGAACTTTAGCGAAAGGGCGCTCTCCATGATCATGAGTCACAGAAACTCCAATGGTAGCACAGCGTTGAAAAACATACGAGTATCTAATGTTTGTATCGAATTTTCTATTAGCATCAATGGGTAAACATTTACAAAATCCGCAATCTGTCGCAATAAAAAGCCCCTGGTATGCCATACTCAAACCCCACAACCGCTCCGCTTACATACCTGGTCAATATTTTCAAAATGTTGGTCACCCTATTTTGCCTCCAGTTAAATATAAGCCAATCGCGAAAGACCGCGGGATTTCGGTCTTTCGCGAAGTAGTCTGTCGTCCGATGGTTCCCCAGCAGAAATTCCAGTTAACAGATAGGCATTTCGAAAATATCGATTACCTGAACGGTAATTGCACCAGTTGAACACAGTTAGCACAAATTCGGCTCTATCGATTTGGGAAGTTTCATTTCAAAATTCGAAAGTTTCCCTGCTGCAGTTACCTTCATCGTTGAGAACTACACCAAATGATTTACGTCACTTTATTTAAACTATTACTGCCAAATGTTCTCGAAAATTTATTATTCTTGTCAAAAAATTCTAAATCCTATTTTGTTTTATTTTTTTTGTTATAAATTTCGCTCTTTAATATTTCACTCAAAATTTTTATTGGAATTTTATTAACAGTGTACTTTCTAATACCTACTTATAATTTGTTATTTGTTATGAAGTTCACATCCATCAATATCCGTCATATTATCTTACATTTGTGTATCATATACTTGGATGTAAATCAGTAATCAAACCATTTCAATATTTTTCACATCCCTTGTTCCACAGAAATTTTAGTAAAAGTTCGGAACATTAATAAAGGAATCAATAAGGCGGCTTAAGAATTTCGTTTCAATGAAGCTCGACGTTTTCAGAGCAAATAGTTCTCCTGAATAATAAAGACGCACAAATTCACTGTAGTTACACAGCACTGTAGGAACACAGCAAGGGTTCAATTAGTATACAAGTGAATACAAAAAAGATAGCACACAGTATTTTTTCTTTTTTTTTTGATAACAATTCATTCTTCGCAATCGCGCTTGTTTTTTTTTTTTTTTGGTTAATCTAGTAATTGGGCCCGCAGACCTAACATTGAGCATTCCTGTTTAAAGAGTTTTTCTCTTCTTCTTCTCAAGGTTTTTATTGTACGATTTATTTTAGTCCTAATCGATTTCAAATCTTGAACGTTTAAACTTGATTTAGGTTTTAATTTTTTTTTATTTTTTTTCAATTGGTTTAATTTAACCTTAGAATCATGTCAATTCTACCGCCAATCAATTTCTACAAAATGTCTCAATTTCATTTTAAATTCGGAATACATTTAACTTAAGGTGGACTCACAAATGTAGTAAAAAATCAAATCAAAAATCAAGAACAATCTAACGTCACATTAAATTAAAATTCTTGCGCCATCAAGAATACATTTAATCACCCACATAACCGCACTGAATTCAAAATTAACTAATCATCACCACCCGTTTAAAAACTAAGACTCAAAATATGTACAACAACAAAATGAAAAATCAGAAGTAAATCGAAAATCCCTAAATTACTAATCCGGATTAAATTACGTTAATAAATTAACACAGGAAAAGAAATGCCATCCCCCTCAATAACCAAAAGACAAACGAAAAATTGTCTTAAGTCAATTTAATTTATTGATTAGTTTAGACGATGGATTGGTCACTTATGTTTACTCATTATTATATTTACGAATGATGAAACGAAAGAAGAATTCAAAAAAAAAAAAACACGTTGAACTTTTATTTGATGGTGAAAAAGTTTTTTACATACATACATACATACATATATGTATGTATGTGTTCCGGAGGGAATAAATTCGTGTGTGTGAGTAAGCTTTAATTTCTTCCTTAAAATACATATTTACTTATACAGTTTTGTTGTTTTATATTTGGGTTGGAGTTTGGGGCAACATCAAAAAGTTTTCTATTTCATGTAAGTTTATTGTGCTTTTTTTTGTTACTACTATATTCTGGTCTGTGATAAATTGGAACATATTGGACATTTAACGAAGTAAATTTTGGGGGATGAGTGTTGTTTTTGTTATAAGCGTCAATGAGGGGAGTTTAACAATTGTTTTGTTTTTGTTTATTCAGGGTGGTTTTAATTGGATGTACTACAACAAATGGAAAGGTTTTTTGTTATTTGGATGGGAAAATAGAAAATTCTATTGTTTTTTATTAAAAGTTGGATGAAAAAATGCAGCTTGAACATTTTGATCAGCTGTGTTTTACAGTAGCACAATTTTACTTATTAACAAATTGTTTTCCAATTTATAAAAAAGACACATTGTTGATTCACTCACATAGATAGAAGAAAAAAGTAAAGGAAGGCATTATAAAATTTCAGAACAATAATTTATCGTTTTTTCACACTTTGAGCGATGTTCAGGCAATGCCTTCGACAGATATGGTCACCTTTTATTAGCATATTGATGTATTCTAAAAGTTTATAGAAATGCAGGATTTATTTCGGGCATTCTCGTACCTTTACTGCCTTGTGAGTGATATGTACAATTTTTAATATTCAATTTCTACTTTAATATCTAATAAATCTTTATTATCTGACAGCCTGTATACTTCTAATCGTTTTGTATGTTAGGTTTTAACCTTTCTTAATTTTTTTGGTGGTTTCTATATTTCGAAACGCTTCGCTTTAAAATTAACAACAAAGTAGTTCGTTTTTTATGTGTATTTTATGTGTGCAAACCGTTTTTAGATGAAGTTTAGTCAACCCGATCCACCCCGTTTTGATGGACTGTAACGTTTTGAAAGCTTCGAATTTTTAAAGGTATCGTTCAAATGTTCTAAATATATTTGCTTAAATTTCCCAATCCAATATGTTTCAAATTTCGGAAATCGTTGCTATATTTCAAAAATGGTGTGGTACCAATCAGGTTCCAAA
The DNA here is from genome assembly GCA_958295665.1 of Tipula vernalis. NCBI lineage: Eukaryota > Metazoa > Arthropoda > Insecta > Diptera > Tipulidae > Tipula > Tipula vernalis. Next base: position 263,737,171 of record OY282559.1, read on the forward strand.
GAGTTTATTTTATAACAGGCTATTACAAAAAAAACAGATTTATTTCACTTAACAGAATTTACCTTCATCTTTATATTGTGGGATTTAAAATGGGGTGGGTGTTGAGCCCTGGAAAATGGAGGACGTGTTTTTGAGACGCACCAATTTTCCAGGAAGTTTTTATTAAATTAAAACATATTGCGCAAACCGGCTTGCGTTCTAAGTGTGAATCTCGCAAAGAGAAGACGGGCAAGTGTAGAAATAACCAGTTTGTGGGCTAAATTGTGATCCGGGTTCGGAAAAATCTATAAAAAGTTACACGCGATAATTTAACAAAAAAAGATGACATTTCAAATAATTTTTTTTCTTAAGCAACATGGAATTGCTCTTGCCGTTATGACTGCCATCTACAAAAGAGTAGAGGTAGCGAGAGCAATTTATGTTAAGTGGGTATTGTGTGATTTCAAACTTAAATTTAAATTTAAATGGCAAAATCACAACCACAATTCAAAAAACAAACCCCAAATTGGCAATAGCTTGCTCGTTTTCGGTCGGCTGCTGCAGAAAACAAAGTGGAAGTGAATGTGGAAGTGCAAGTGAAAGATGGGAAAAAGCAAAAAAATAAAAACAATAAAAGCAAAAAAAAAATAAAAATAAAAAAAAAAAAAATAAAAAAATAAAAATAAAAAAATACGAAATTTTACAACAACAACAACAGAGGGAAAGAATCGCAAAATAAAGATAAATAATCAGGAAAAAGAAGGATGGCGCTGTGCCAAATAGGGACCGGATCAAATCAACAAGATAAGAACTTTTAGCATTTTATTTACATTTATATTTTATTTATATTTATATTTATTTATCTATATATATGTGTGTGTGTGTGTGTGTGTGTGTGTGTGTGTGTGTGTGTGTGTGTATGTGTGTGTGGGCATGTGATATCGATGGAAGAGTTTATGGCGTGGGTCGAATGGTGAATAAAAAATAAAGTAAAGACTCAACCCAGATAATGAATAATTTATCCACCACCATATTGTACACATGAACGATGCCAATACACTATGGAAAGGGAAAAGCACTGAGAAAAGGAGTACGTCAAAAAATGTCCGGTTTGACAGCATTACTGGTATAAAACAAACATTGAGTTATTTTGATCGTATGTTTTGATTTGATTTAATTTAATTTAATTTAAGTTAATATAATTTAATTTAAGTTAATTTAATTAATTTGGTTTGGTTTGATTAAATTTGATTAAATTTAAGCGTGGTTCTGGACTTGAACACACAAAAAGTCGGAAAGTTGGCAAATAAGATGTATGTGTAGCGGGGGACCATGCAATTAAAGCATTTTTTATAATTGATGGCAGCACACAGATATGGAAGTACAAATTCCATTTCTTTTAATTTGTAACAGGCACCACAAAGGAGATAAAATGGAATTGTTTATGTTTATGTCAGGTGATGAAGTTCCATCACAGGAAGTTTTTGGTGAACAAGTGTAGCGAGGGTAATGTCAAGTTTGATTTGCCAAAAAAAAAAAAAAAAACATCAAAAATTGATGTACGCCGGGAATCAAACTCGATTTGTCAAAGAACATCAATGTTTTTTTCGATGTGCATCGGTTTTACAAGATGTGGATTTTTTCATAAATCAAATACAACAGCGGGTTGGGGGCGTCGGTTTTTGGTTGTCAAGGTTGTCGGTTGTCTGGTTTTTGTGTCTTAATTTCATTTAACATTTCAAAAACTTTATTTAATACGATTAAAATGACGAAACACAACAAACAAACAAAAGGATAATAGAATCGAGACGGAAAATGCTGTTTATATCGACAACTTTATTTAATTTAATTAAAAAATTAAGCACAACAAGCTGTTTATATTGGAAACTTAATTAAACGATTAAAATAATTAAACAACAATTGAAATGATTTGAAATCGGGACACGGGGACTCGAATGGTCACGGCTTTGACGAATCGGAATTGAGGTTTCTATATTTGTTGTTGTTAAACGTCAAAAACATCAATTTGTTTCGTGAACGATTGTGCCACGAAAGCTACGATTGTAGCTTGATTCGAAAAGACAAATCGAATTCGACATAATTGTGTTTTTGGAATTTAAGAAATAGAAGTTGAAAGTTCAATTGATAACGGGTTTTGAATTGTCTAAATGTTTAAATGTATGAAAGTCTATTCCATGTTTGGTGAAATGTCTAATAGGTGATTGAACGGGGAATTAGAGAGAAAATGTTTGGGTGTTTTGTGTGTGCATCAGACTTGACTGCGTACCGTGTGTGTAGTGCTATTGAAGGGTAAAATTATCAATACAATACACTCGCGTTTGGTTGGATAAATGTTATTCACGAAATTTCCTGAAGAGAAGAAAGTTGCATATGTGAGGGTGATTTCGCACATTGCACGGAGTGTACACATCGGAATTTCTTTAGAAGAAAGGGATGTTTGTTCTGATTGTTTAGTTAGATTAAAATTATTTAGATAAAAAATGTCAGTTTGGTGCTGGTGCGTGTAAATGTATTTATTTGGAGAGGGTCGGGAAGTATTTTCGCTAAGCAATTTGGTTGGATGTTGGTCTGTGTGCTGTGGGAGTGTATTTTACAGTGGGTGACAAATGGCTAAACGTTTCAGGTTAATGTTTTAGGATCAAAGGTCGTGTAAGTGGCGTTTACTTACATTTATCTTCGGACCACATAATCGCTTGACCATGTTCTGATGATATTTTTTATGTTTATGGTTTTTCAGGTTTTGGCTTATCATTTCAGAATTGTTTTCACCTCGTAATCAACGATTATAATTCAGTGAAATATTTGTAACTGACGTTGAATTTCCTGACAGATGTTGGAATGTGTGTGCTTACACATATTCTGATGAGGCTAAAGGTGAGGGTAGTTTGGAGCCCTCCGGAGGAATGGGCCGTTTCCACCATTACCCAAGAGGTAGGCCCCAATGCGTTTTTTTTAAAGAGGTTTCCCCAAAATAGGCCTATTCCTCGAATTAACTATATGATCAACCTATATGATGAAAGCATAGTTCTGGTTTATATCATGCAGAATGTATAGAAGCTGGCCGAGTCTAAGCTACTCACAAATGTCCAATACCCGAAGATCAGGCTTATAGCCTTTCTAGCTCTTCGGCTTCCTCATCTCCCATCAATTCACTAGAATCGGATTCATCTAGCTGGTAGATCTCTTCTGCAGCTTTCCGCAAGTCAGGGCGCGAGTCCAAGAGGGGTACCCATTCACTCCTTGGCTTAGCAAAGTACAATAGATCCTGATCTAAAGAATCATTCCAAGTGAAACAGGGTCGGCCAACTTTCTTTGGACCCGCATGGTAAACTGAAGCGGCACTCAGAATATGTGAAGGCCCACGACGGTGTATATGCCCCCAATAACCGATTCTATGAACCTTAATGCGCTTGGTAATGGTCTTACCATGCAACAAATCCTTAACTTTACGTACATCAAGTGGTTTATCAACGCTGAACTCGGTCAATTTTCTCAAGAAGAAATGCTCATACCTTCTTAAACGTCGACGATTCGCGTACGTCAGAGCAGCAGTTTTCAAACCATATGTTATTAAAGGGACAATGGAGACATTGTACATTTTGATGACCGTATCAAAAGGCACTCTATTTCTCTTAATAAAATCCTGCATAACCCTTGCGATCCCAATGGCATGTCGACAGCGAGAACGGATAGTAAGGGGGCGACTCAACCTTGAAGTCAAATAAGTACCGAGATAACGCATTGTTTCCACAGTAGTGAATGATATTCCAGCTAAACTGATACTAGGCGGAAGGCGGGACGTAGGGTCTGGATCCCTAACAAGGGTAGTACACTTTAGTGGATTTATTTGTAGCCCCGCGACGCCTAAACATTTCACGAGCTCATGAAGAATAGGTTCTAAGTTAATCAAATCACGGGAGATAAGCACAAGATCATCGGCATAAGCTAAAATGAGAGGAAGCTGCAAAGTCCCACACTGAGTGAGTTTCAGTTCTGGAAATTGATCGGACACTGTAAGCAACACCTCATTTAAAATGAAGTTAAAGATCCTCGGTGAAATGGGACACCCTTGCTTAACCCCTTTGTTTTTTCGAATCTGGGCAGTACAAATGTTATACCACTTAACACTAGTGCGCTCCCAAAAGCAGGTCTTGATTATACGGTTGAGCAACCAGTGTGGAATGTATTGTGCTAAGCACTCAATTACAACATCTAAACTAACGGTATCAAACGCCCTTGCCAAATCAATAGAAAAAACAAAAACTCGATTTCCGGCACGCCACTCTTCATCAAGCACCCGACGGATGGCAAACATATGGTCATCGGTCGAACGATTAGCCAAAAAAGCGGCTTGATAGGTTGGGGGCAGGAGGAGGAAATCATCTAACCTGTCGAGAAGGAGTTTAGAATAAATTTTATATCCCACATTACACAACGTAATGCGACGATAATCACCTGGATGTTTAGGAGATTTCACTTTAGGAATGGGCACTTGGATAGTAGCAACCCACTCGGGTGGAGGCTCATTATGTATCCAAGCTGTCTGGAAAACGGAGTGAAGTGCATCAAGTATATTTTCGGGAGCAAATTTGAATAGCTCAATGGGCACCCCATCAGGTCCGGGAGCAGTTCCGGAACGAATATACTTGAGGGCATAGCAAATATCGTCCCTAGTAGGAGGAGGTCCTAAGGGAAAGAGATCAGTTTCTTCTAACAAGACAGGCCACTCACCTTCAGACTTGCGAAGTTCACTATACCACGACGAAATGGGGATGTAGTGCGCAGAGCTTTTACTGCTAGTACGCTTAAACTGCTTAAAAAAGGAATAAGTCTTACGCAATCGTTCCGAGGAGTGAATGCGAGGGAAATCAAAAAAAATTGTGCACACTCCAAGGATCTATGAGCGGAATACGCATCACACAACCTTCTTCTAGCGCTTTTTAGACTAGTATTAGCAAGGGGATCCTTGGGGCGGGAGTTTTTATAGTATTGAGCGTGTTTAAACAAAGCTAATGCACGCCTACGCTTGGGAGTCAGTGGAGTTACTGTTAACAATCAGTGGCCAGAGATCCCCACCGCTAGCCTCTGAAACAGCCATAGCATAGGTGGCCGCTAGAACACTCGTAAAGAGATTGCGTGTCTCCTCCTGTTGCAACAATGAAAGGTTTAGCAACTTATAACTGTAGGTTAAGGAAGAAACGGACGTCTTTGGCGCGGAAGAAGTCTTTAAGGGACAGGTAAGGGAGTTTCCACGACGAATACAGTCAATCCAAAGCAAACGATGATCGCTTATAGAGTGGACAAATGGATCGGTTTTAACAGATTTGACAAAAAGAAATCGGTTATGCTTGCGGGTTAAAATATAATCTAATCGAGAGAAAACACGACCGTCTGTCCAAGTAGGAAGATTCCGCTGACGTCCATTGAACAAATGATTAAAGAGCGTAGAGGAACGAATAAGTATTTTAAGAGAAACTCCATTCTCGTTCTCTGGACATGAATCACTAAGCCCCAAATGCGCATTGAAATCACCAAGTAAGACAATATCGCGAGACAGGGGACAGCGATCAAGTATAGAAGAGAGTGTGGAGAAAATTCTCGAAGTTTGTCGCTGATTAAATTGAGAGGTGTAGGGAGGAATATAAACTGATATAAAAAGAACTTCAAAGTCAGCTACTCGACCGAGAAGTGCAATTATTGCCCCAAAATATTTCTTGAGACGAACAGAACGAATGAGTGCATGCTTTCTTATCAGAATGCCCACACCTTTCCTCTTGGTCCTAGGATCATTCGCGAAGTACCAAATGTAATTTAAGGTAGAGCAGGTACCTGTACTCATATTTGTCTCTTGGACTCCACATATAAAAATATCATCCTGACACAAAATGCTGTCAATAGTATCTCGTTTCTGAGGGTTATTGGCTCCACGGAGGTTCCAAGTACCAAAGCGGAAACGAGTAGACTTAGAGTGAATATTTGGGGACTCAAACACCTGTGGTTCCTCAATCAGGGTATAAGGATTATCATCGGCGAGAATTTTACGACTGACATTTTCGGCCATGGTAGGCAACTCTGTACTCTGGACAGAAGCAACAGTAGAGGCGTCTTGAGTAAATTGCAAACTAGAATAATGGGAATCGGAGTATAATAAATTTATTTCATGTCGATACTCACCGGTAGCAGGTGCGAAAAGGATGCTATCCCGCATGTCACCGATATAAACATTAATTTTCAATCTCATGAGGTCCGAGGTGGCAGACAAACACTCGGCACCACCCCAAAAGCCATCTTTGAGGATATCAGACAAATATCTGGAGGAATAAATATAGGCATGAGCAAGATTAGAGATAAATACTTAAAGTTGAATATTCTATATTACCTAGCTATTAACTGATCTTCGGAATGAGTGGAAATAAAGGAAGAAGCATAAACTTGACTACAAGAATCCAGTAGAGTAGGGGTAAAACTGATAACGTTACACTGAATAAAGTTTACAATGTTAGCTCGGAGAGCACTAACAGATAAACAGGGCAAACGAGAATCACACAAGCCCAATTGATGTAGTATCCCCGAGAATAGGCAATTGCCATCCCCTGGAATGGAGTGCACGATGGCACTCATAATGCCACACACTTAAAAACAGAACAATTATTGATAAACTGAACACACAGAATACAGGAAATTCAATAAGGTGCACGAACGAAACAAATTAACGTGATCTAATATAACTCTATTAAGCTACAAACAGTAAATTTTTTTGTCCTTCTCTTAATATAGCTATATTTGAAATGCAACTGCAACTTTGTATAAAAAAAGGTGTTTTAGATGTATTGTAGTATATGTGAGTAAGTAAATCGTACAATTTATAATTATTCACCACCATGTTGTACATATACACGACACACATACACTATGAAAAGGGAAAAGGTACTGAGAAAAGGAGTACGTCAACAAATGTTAGGTTTGACAGTGTTACTCGGGAAAAGACATTTACTACGTTTCCATGACGGAGTTAGCCCGATTTGGGAGTTTCGTTGAGTTAATAACATGACGGCGCAAATTTACATCGTTTCCATGCAATTGTAAATTCTAGTGTAATTTAACATTTCACAACAATCTGCAGTCACTTTCGGAAATTTTATTTGGTTGATGGAAATTTTTAAATTTAATATTTATTGTAATTTTTATGATTTATAAAGTATTAAAAAGAGAAAATAATACTCGCAATGCCATTTTGAATTGGTATTGTTTTTTCGCTTTTGACAGATAGAATCCCTTCTAATCCTACTAGTTTAGTTGAGTTAAGTTGGATTAAAGAACTTAACGGAAATCCAAAACTCGACACGTTTCCATGATGAGATAATCCAAATTAATCCCGGTTGACTCCGTCATGGAGACGTGGTAATTGATTTTTATTTTATTTTATTTTATTTATAATAATGGGATGCATTTATCAGGCAATGATGTATTTTGCTTTGTATTGATGGAGGGGGAAATTGGAATTGTTGTTGTCTGGTTTGAATGAGTGTTTTTGGGTTTTGTGCGGGTGTACGTGAAATTGATTTCAGTTCTTAGCGACTGAAACTTGGTAATTGGATTGGATTTTGGATAGCATGGGGGTGTGTTGGTTTAAATGGACATGCGTCGTAGTTGATTGATATTTGATTGTGTTTTCGCGAACATTTGTGGGTGTTCTGTCTCTTTATTGTGTGTATTAGCGGAGCAGACAGGGACGGTTATACAGTTTTGATGTATAAATACTTCTGTTGTTCTGGATTGCAAACTGAACGTTTTGTATTTCATCGTTTTTTGAGGTTTATGGTTTGATAAATGTTTTACGTATAAGTGTCTGGAATACATTTAATTAAATCATAGTATCTGAATATTATGAGTGAAACAGGTTTGTTTGCGTGCAATGGATGATTCAAAAGTATGTTAAATCGTTTCGGATGTCAAAATAAATTTCAATGTCAATGGGAATAGATGGGCTTGAATTCACAATCAGAAGGGAAAGAAAAAAAGAATGGAAGAAAAAAAAGAAAAAAAAACAAAAAATACTACCGCAGGGCAGACATATTTTGGTTGTTTTTTGCACAACAGTGGTTTTATAAATTTGCGACATGTGCTTGCATTGATAGGAAACTTGACTAATGTAGATAGATTAGTTTAAGTTATAATTTATGTTTTGAATGGTTTTAACGTTTAGTTAATTATTGTTGTAGTATGTAATAAATAATTAATTAGATATAGAAGGTCCATAAACTATGAAATAGGGGCTGTTCATTTAAAATTAAATATTTTAGTAAGTTTTTATCAGGTAAACTAGTGAAAGGTGGACAGGGGTAAAACTACAACATTAATAAATTTTAAGCCCTGATTTAGATGTGGAGAGTCCTGAGTATCCGGCTTGGATTCCAGAGAAATGATCACAAATAAAGTAGCTAGATTGTGCTGTCTTGTATTAACTTTTATTATATATTCCACTAAAAATTTACTAACAATCGATCGCATTGCGGTCTGTAAACGGGTCGAGTCTGTCCCAACTAATACAAAAGATTCTGTTATATTAATTATTCATTTAAGAAATAAAATTTTGCTATTAGGCTGTTTATTAATTAAATTTAGTTTTCAGAATCGCCTGGGAATTGCATATTAATTTTAAAGTTTAATTTCAATTTTATTTTATTTTATTTTAATTTTATATTTATTGTTATAAGGATTAATTATAATCTTAGCTTAGTAATTTTAAATTTCTTAAATACTTTATCAGGTAAATTAATGAAAGGCGGACTGAGGGAAATGGCAACATTAATAATTTTTAATTAAGGTTTAGGGTAATAAATCAATAACCTATATCGGTTTTGGTTGGTATGTGAAAATGGGTGTATGATGTGTGCATGGGGATGCTAAAGATACGGTTACATAAACTATTCATTTAAGTAATAAAATTTGGTATTATGGTGTTTTATTAATTGGATTGAACTTTCAGAGTCGCCTGGGAATTATAACATTAATAATTTTTAAGTCCTGATAAAAAATTTAGGGAGTCCTGAGTTCCAGCCCCCGGATTCCAGAGAAATGATCAACTAATAAAGTAACCAATTGTGATTGTCGAATACTAACAGTAGTTTGAAACTGGCCACCGGGAAACCGGACCAATTCTGTCATTACTAACATACCTTTCCCATCCTACCACACAAAATTTACTAACTATTGACTGTAACGGTGTTTGTAACCTGGTCGATCTCAAACAATTACTAATATCCTTCCTTATCCTTCCAAGTAAATGTAAAAATGGGTGTACGGTGGGCCCGGCGCTTTCCGGGATCTCCTGCTTAATGCTTGGCCGTACATTCGAAATCAATCAATCAATCTTTATATTGTGGGATTTAAAATGTGCATCTAAAGTTTATCTTTCTGAAGGTGCATACATATTCCTGCTGCCATTGATGAAAAAATGTACACATCGAAGATAGCTACATGAGATAAATTATTAATTATAACGTACCGTAGATTTACGAGGTCGGTACCGGGCCTAAATAAACCCGTTTGCTTGCCCGAATAAGTTAAATAAATGTAAAATCAATGAAATGAAATACTATGCGGTAGAATAGTATACAGGGTTACTATATCTACCATAACAGTTTCATTGATTTTACTGTTATTTAATTTGCTCTAAGTGATAATTCTGTAGGGTTTGCTGACGTTATAAAAAAGAAACCAAATGGATAATTTGGTAAAACAATTTATCAGTCTGATGAATGGAATGTGAAACGTGAATTACCTCTTTTTAAGACTGACTGTACAATTTTCAGCTTCCGTTAATGATGGTCATTTCAGATGCTTTGGATCCCTCTTCACAATAGTGTAAGAGTAGATGTCATAAGAAGCTGTCATAAATGCCTAGAAGTTGAATTTGTGAATTTTGATCAGGCCCATTATCATTCTTGGTTATAAGAGCTGGTCGCCAGATAAGTACCAAACATGCCTTATGTCTTCCGAGAGGAGTCATTCTTGTGTGGTCTTAAATGCGACGATGATGTCACTTACCGATTTATGAAGAATCGCAAGAGGTTGAATTTATTACGATTTCCTGATGTTGATTTAAATGCGGGACACATTATTCACACGATTCGTGACACAGGTCTAAAAATCCAATTTTGGATAAGAAGAAGCGAGAACCGAATGTTATTGGAGAGCAGTCCACTTTTATCTTTGTTGAAATTTGTAACCGCGCTTGCTAAATGCGTTTATAGCGGGATCCAGAGACCTTTTCAAATTAAATTACCTATCAACATGAATTTGTAATTTATTGCAATTAGGGTTACGGGCATCGTTAACCAAGTGCAATGTTTTCTGATAAGAACTAACACCATAAAATTTCATTTTTTAGGGATTTTCTATATTGTAAATTTCTTTATTTGAATTAGTTATGTTCTGGATACAGATTTTCTAAATATATTCTTTTAATTTTTTTAAATGTGGGTATTTCTTCCAAATTTTCGGTTGGTGTTTTAAGTTTTCCGACATCAAACTCCTCACATAATTTTTACTAGAAATTAAATATTCAGAAGGGGCTTCCAATATTTCATAATTTTTAATAAAATGATTTTTGCACCGCAAACATTTAATTTTTCGGATTATTTTACAAGCAATGTATCCTATGAAATATCGCATGGAAGCTTTTTCAATCGGAACATCAAAATTAAAAAAAGATGTAGAAGTTTTGGGTTCAGAAACTGTAGCTAAGAAGCTACAGTTTCTGAACCCAAAACTTCTACATTTTTTCCGATGTCACTTGTTGTGTCATTCTCATCTTTTCCTCCCTTGTTAAAAAAAAAAAAAAAAAAAAATTAAATGCGCCTGCTCAAATCCATTTTTGTATGTATCCCAAGTATTTTTATTTCCGAAAATTTTTGCATTTTCCTGACATTTTGCGGATTTCATCACCGACTTTTGTCAGGAATAATGTCCGACTTATTATAAGATTTCCTATGAAAGTTGGCCAAAAAACTTGGAAAATGATGACAAAAAAAGTTAGGTTATGGTACGACAAATTTGTGGGCGGGGCTTATAAATTTTGAATTTAAATCTAGCTTTAATTTAAATCTAGCTTTAATTTAAAATATATTTTTTTTTTACATTTTTTTTAAGAATACTTTTTATTTTTATTACATGTATAAATTACAATATTACATTTATTATAATATATAAATTTTAACTCCACCTGAGTAAATACATTTTTCTATCTTCCTTTACTGCGTGCATCGCATGTTCAACTTCCTGAGGTGTTTCACGTTGGAGAGCTGCAGTAATTTTAAACTTAGTCCTTTTGTTTGAATAGTCAATAATTTCGGTTGAATCTTCTAATTTCTGTAAAAAAAAAAGCGTTACAATATTATATTGTATTCAAGGTGCAAGACCTAGTAAAACAAAAAAACCAACCTCTGTCCCAGAGCAACAATTTTGATTCAATTAAACTTTGAATATGCTTTTGTAACATTTCATTATTTAACTGTAGCGTTTCTTGTATATCCTTACGTCATCACATCACATGTCTCAAACAACAATAGGACAGCCATTTGAAAAGTTTGCATCGTAATGATATAGGGTTTCTTGAGGTATGAGACTTTGAGTTCATCATGACAAAAACGGTGTAGCCACGTAAGTTTTCGTCCACAAAAATTTATATGATATGAGGTATCGGAAATGTAATTGGTATCGTTGTCGAACCAAGTAGTGGCCAGGCGTCTGCTTGTAACACTTTTATTGATAAATTTATTCGTATTTCATAATTATTATCTTTTACACACTATCAGTTTCAGTCGATTTCGATTTTTTTAATAAACAAACACATGAACTATTTACGTATAACGCAATCGTAATGGCGTTTACAGAAAACAAAAATACATTTGTACTTCAACGCTACATGTGTTGAAAGTTGGAAACCAAATTTCATCATTTTCCAATTTTTTCGTCTGAAAACCGGACAAAAATTGATAACCGGTTGAAGTTTTCAGTTTTGTTATACTTGGGATCTTTCAAAATATACTAAAAATTATCACGCGAAACAAAATGGACTAGATTTGTTTTTGTCAAGAGGAAAATACGTAATGGAAACACCTGGAGTGGGATTTTGCACAAAAGGCGTGAAGAAAGTTTATCTCTCTTTTTAAAAGAATAAGTTTTCACTCCGTTTTATTCGGTCTATGTCCCTTTTTCTATAGCGATCTCAGTCAATTATATTATGTATAAGAGCTATCTCCTTTTCTCCGCTTCAACCACGTATCTTCGTTGGTGAGAGACACAGACGAATGATAGTTGAAATAGAATATCATTTTATTTTAGCTAGTTGAGATCGCATTAATAAAATATATTTCTACAAAGCGAAATAGTCTTCTTATTCAGTTTAAGTAAAAGAGACACAAAACTCGATTCTCGCTTTTTGTGCAAAATCCCAGTCCTGGAGTGGGAATTAGCACAAAAGGCGAGTAGAAAGTTGTGTGTGATATTGTTTGTCGCTAAGACTGGAAATGTTATAGTGTTTGTTCAATTATCAATTATATGATCCTTTCGTCTTGTTCCCTTCTGTGATATTCGGCGGTGTTGTTTTCTGTACTTATTGTAATAATCGATAGGGAAATTTTCCTAATGTGCACATAAATTCATTAAATTCAATCATTAGTTTTTCCTTTTATGATTGCTCAAGTGACATCATTTTATAATTAAAACAATAATTTTACTAATTTCTCGATTAATTCTATGAATTTAATTGTTGTATGGTTGTACATGGAATTTAAATACAAGAGTCTCATATTTAGATATTGGTTTTGGTTTTTGCAAATTATAATTCAAATGGGGACGGGCATGGAAATAGTTGTAATCAATTCAGTATACGACTACAACAAAAATATAATTTGTGTTATTTTTATCCTTATCCAATTCTGTTTTATTTATTTCGTTTTATCACATTTTTTGCTCATCAGTGAAGAGTACTTAAACGGGTTTCTTTCTTAGTTTAATAATAATTAACTTAATTTTCAGAATATAATATAGTACCAAAATTAATCATTTTTATAAGGATTAAATTTAATCCCAATTTTCAGAAAGCAGCTAAAAGAAGTTTGGCGATTTCTAGTCACAGATTTAAATTTTAATTTCAATTTGAATGGGTTGTTTGGCTGAAAGAGTTATACGTATTATGTAGTTTTATGTGTTAATTCTAATTGCATTGCATTGGTCAATTAATAATTTATAATTCATTTAAGGATTTTACTTTTAATTCTATTTAACTTATAATTTTTTTTCAGTTTGGAAATGCAGAAATTGTGCTGTGGTTAGAGATTGCGTTTTCCTTTTCTAACTTATTTTACTATATTTATTACCAACAAATTTACTAATTAACCCTGAGTTTTAGAATTAAATTTTAGCTTGAATCAACCCTCCAGGATCAACAAGCAGTGAATAAGCTGTAGTTTAGAAATTGTGTCGTCCTGTGCTAACTATTTTTACTATATATAGTTACTAACAATTTAGTAACTATCGGCTATACCTAGGTGTCTGTAACCGCGCCGGTTCTGTCACTTCTAACTATCCTATCCTATTCTTCGACATGATCCTGTCACATTTATGTAGTGTCGTGGGTGGTTGTGCTCTCCTTGTTGTAATGATGCTTAGGTATCTTCAGTGGGCAAAGCATTCACCTGTCTTAAAAAATTGGTGTGACAGTTTAATGGCCACATCACTAACACATCACTTGGCCGTTCTTTCAAATCAATCAATAAAAAACAATAATTTTACTAATACATAGAATTCATAAGATATGTTACAGAAAATTTCAATTTTTTTTTAAATTACTTATAATGTGCACATGCTCAAACATTAACTTAAAATTCGTTTTTGCTACTTCTCACCAAGGTTGAAAATAAAAGCGAGATTGAGATACGCGTTTATTGTAAAATCGCTTTTTCTCGCTTTTAGCTAAAATTCTCTCAAAAAGGGCGACTCGCCGTTTTATGAAAGTTGGTTTTCCTGATTTTTTTTCACAAGAATCGATAGTTTAATTAACGTGTAATTTAATTTTGATTTACATTATTTTTTACGTTTATCTGTATAAGTAAAATGAGTCGCCAAAGTGCAGAAAGTCAAAATATTGGTTCGATCGATTTACTCATATAGACATTTCAAACAAGTTTTTTGGAAATCTTTCCTTTCGAGCTACATTTATATGTATTATACATTTTTAGAAAGCGCAAAACTTGAAATATTTATAGAAAATAAAAAAACAATCATCTTTCTTATATATGGTATACGAAGCTATTCTCGTTTGAATGCGGCTCTTTTTTACGTGGTTTTCATGGTATTCAAATATACATTTGAAGGTTCGTGCTATTTGCCGCAGCGTTGTTACTTATCTTATAAAAACGTTTGATTATCCGTAATTCCAGGAAAGTGAAATTTTTTTGCCATTTTTTTTTCATACGCAATAATTGTGATGAAGTAATGTTTTTGATTTTTGGCGCTATTTTATTTTTTCTGTTTTATGCCCAACATGAACACAATTAAAATTATATTTGTTTATGAATTTGCTTACTCATTTACAAATAAAATTATTATAACCCTGTTTCCCCTCCCCAATATCGTGTGATTTATTTTTATGGTGTAAGTAATTATGTATTTTTATCAAGTTCCGAAATGAACTTGGCCTCCATATAGACAAACCTCGACAAGGAGCTGGTAATAGTAATGACGGCAATACTGCGCGAATATTCTTTTCTAACTATCATTGTTCAGCAAATCAGAATTCAAAGCACACATGGAAAATAATTGATGAAGTTTTAGGACGTAATCGGATGTATAAACAAATACAACAAATTTATCAAGCCGATGTTAATAGCATTCTCACGTCCACAAAATCGATCTTTGATGAATTCTGCAAATATTTCGTAAAAGTTTCGCAAGGATCAACCTCCAATTTTAATGTACATAATTACTAGTGATGTTACTTCAATTGAATTTAAAAAGTATATTTATGGAGCTGATAGAAACTACAGTTCGTCTTGTTTCTTTGAGCCTATATCTTCTTCGGAAATCCTATCTGAGATAAAACAATTAGATAACAAAGGGTCAAAGGGCTTTGACGGCATTAATAATTTTTTAGTTAAAATATGTTCATGGTATTTGGTGGATGTTCTGCAATACCTATATAATCTTAGCTTGAACAGCGGTCAATTTCCAGATGATTTAAAAATAGCTGTTGTGATCCCGATTTTTAAGAAGGGTGATGAATTACAACCAAATAATTACAGGCCGATTTCGCTTCTAAGCACTTTCTCCAAGATTTTTGAGAAACTATTTAAGCATCGGTTAATTTGTTATTTGGATAAGATTAAATTTTTAAATAAAAATCAATTTGGGTTTACTGCCGGTAAATCAACTGAAGAAGCTCTTTTGCACTGCTTGAGTGAGATTTATAAACATATTAATGATACTCGTAGACCCATAGCTTTTTTTGTCGATATCGCAAAGGCGTTTGACACTGTTGACCATGGAATGCTTTTATTGAAGTTAGCTAAAATTGGTATTAGAGGTAACATTTTTGATTGGTTTGCAAGTTATATTGAAAATCGTCGTCAGGTGGTAAAAATAGTTGAGGCAACTAGCTGCGAAGGTTTAATAAGTTGTGGCGTTCCTCAAGGATCAGTTCTGGGGCCCTTATTATTTTTAATCTACTTTAATTCGATCTTCGGTATTGATCTATTAGGACACGCCACAGCCTTTGCTGATGATCTGGCTTTGAGCTATGGTACGAATAGTGATGTCGACACTAAATTAATGCTTGAAAACGACTTAATCAAACTAAGTAAATGGTTTTATCATCATCGGCTCGCTATAAGCGTTAAATCAAAAGTTATGCTATTTGGGAAGAATATCACTAATTCTTCGGTATACCATTTAAAATACCATGTCCATCCCTGTGATACAATCATTTGCTCGTCTCAGTGTTTTGCACTTGAATTTGTTAACGAGTTTAGATATTTGGGTTTAACAGTGGATGCTCAACTAAATTGGAAGTCTCATCTCAATGTCACTAGGAAAAACGTACTTGGTGCTATACATAAATTCTATAATCTCAAGAAATTATGTCCAAACAGTACTCTGCGGAAACTATATCACGCCATAGTTGAATCAATAATAATGTATGGAATATCCAGTTGGGGTGGCACTTATTTTAGTAACATTGAAGGTCTATATATTGCCCAGAAAAGGATTATTAAATTAATATACCACCTTCCTCAAACAACACCATCAATTCCTATGTTTCGACAACTAAATTTGCTACCACTTAAATATCTTTACATAATTACAAAGTCTTGAAAATGTTTTTTATCCGTAGTAACAGTTTTCACAATCGGATTACACAGGTGTATAATACAAGAAATCCAAATTACTATAATGCTGATTTCCGTTGCAATTGTGAGAAGTTTAGAAGATTTTATCTGTATATGGCACCGTATTTTTTTCATATTTTACCTAAAGATATAAAAATTCTAACGATTGGACGTAAACATAAATTTGAGAGGGACGTTCGAAATTGGCTGCTCAACATAGAAAATGTTGAAAGATTTTTCTGAAATTAACATTATATAGCTTCGGGTAATTTCACCAATTAAAGCTGTTATCGTAAACATTAAACAATTGTAAATTTAAAGGCAACTAAGTGTAATTATTATTTTTTTCCATATATACATATATAAATAAGAAAACTATTGTGTAATATATATTTAACTCAATGTGTCCAAAGATTTTATAGAATAGCATGTTTAAATTGTTTATTTGCTCCACCACAGATTTTCATCTAAACGGAGCTTTACTTTGTTCAACTATAATATGTTAATTAGTTTATAATTTGTTTGTATTATTATTAAGTTATAAGTTGAAATAAATAAATAAATAAAAAAAAAAAAAAAAATATTACTGGAGTTGACGAATAATTGATAAAACGGCTGCTATACATCATATTACAAACATTATCATCTGGTTCATCAAATGCTTTCAAATTTGGCCAATACGCAATGGATACCGCTCGAATATTTGTCAATAAATATAATTGGTACTATATGCCTCCCCCTCTCCATAAAATCCTTATTCATGGTAGATGTTTTTCATTCATTATTAATCGGATCCATATATTTCAAGTTTATGGGCTAAAACCGACATTTTTTCCAGGGATTTATTAGATGAAGCTAAAATGCTTTTGGATCTGCCTGAAAGTGAATAATTCACAATAAATTATAATTATGTGTTCTAAATAATAAATAAGATAATTAATAGTCGACTTTATCAATTTTATTTGATATTTTTTGTTATTTTTGTATAATATTTTTAACATTTCCATTTTCTTATATTTTTATACAATAAAGTTAATCGTTTATTTCATTAAAATGTATTTATTTATAAAGCTCATATATTCAACAATACATGTAAAAAAAATTAAGTGTTTATCACTTGAGACTAATGAGATACACATTTTAGAGACGGTGAGCCCGTTTCGGTCCCACTGTGCGCCGTGTGCAAAATACAGGCCCACCCATTAATTTGGTATAGTCGTGGACGTTATTTTCAAAAATTTTAATTTTTGTTTATAAACAAACCGTTACTATAGTAAGAAATTAAGACTGTCTGATTAGTTTTTTTGAATTTGTACTTTTGATTTTTTTTTAATTAATATTAACCATATTTTGGGTATGAAGAAAAATATTGAAAAACTGCCGTGTTAAAAGCGATAACAGTTTCGGATAATATTTATCAAACAATTATCCTCAACTGTTAGACACTTGAAACAATTATCCTCAACTGTTAGAAGTTTCAAACTGTTATCCTGAACTGTTATTTGCTTAATATCGGCCTAATACCATTAAATACTATAATTCCTATCAGTCCATCGAATTTTTCATGGAAATTACAAAAATGAAATTTTAGTTTCTAGGCTGTTTTGAATCCCCAGAAACAGCTAAGGTATTGTTGACAGGGATTGATCTTGGCTTGTATGGGAGTTTGCCTTCAACTTTATGTGGGTTTATGTTAATTATTCCGAGGAATTTGGGTGAAAAAATCTTCATTATCGTGAGAATAATTCTATTGGTTTTATTTTTCTATGATTTTAATATGTTCCGAAGATTGTAAGAGAATTCAATCCAGTTTCGAACTGATGAGCTTATGATTATGAAAAAATCAATCTTTCTCATCATGCCGCGGCGACTGGACTGATTATACCACAATTTACATTCTATATATACAGAATGTGCTGCGCGTTAAGTATTAGCGAATCATAACTAATACAGATGAATTCTCTTACAATTTTTTCTTCTTCACAATATTCACACAGCTCTATTCCTGTGTACGCTAATTTGTACTTTATTAATTTTTTGTTGAATATTAATTAATTCATGTAATTTTTAATATGCTACCAGTGATTAGACCATTTTAAGTGTGTTTCGATTAACACGAGAAGTATATTAGTATTTACGAACAGAAAATCAACGAAACCGACTAATAGACAGAATTCTATTTATTTAATTATATGATTTTAATGAATAAATAGAATTCTGTCTATTAGTCGGTTTCGTTGAATTACTATTCGTAAATACTAATATACTTCTCGTGTTAATCGAAACACAATTAAAATGGTCTAATCACCGGTAGCATATTAGATATTACATGAATTAATTAATATTCAACAAAAAATTAATAAAGTTTATTTTTCTATCTCTCTTTTTCGTCTTCAGGTGTATAGGGTTTAGGTTTAATTTCAAGTTCTGTAATACAGAACCGTAATTTCTTTTGTGTCTTTTTCTTGTTTTAACCTGGCAATTTGATAATTATTTTACCTAAAAGCTTGGTTTTCTCTGTTGGTGCTTGTTATAATTGAAGGTTGTTAGTTATTTGTTTCAAGTTTTGTGATTTTTATTGGTAGAGTTTTATTTTATTTTTATTTAAGTATAATTATTTTAATTAAATGTTTTTTTGGAGGCACTACCAAACCAAATTTGTTGAAGATGGATTATTCACATATGTATATAACAGCCAAGATGTGAAATTGCCAACATATTACCGGGTTATATTTAACTGCTTTGCTGTGAACGGGAAATTATGAATGAGCTTATGCTCAAAATAGACTCCAATATTTTAGTAAATAAATAAATAACTAAAAAGAGTCTTTGAAGTATATTTTGCCAATTGTTTTGTGGAATAATAGGAGTTTGCGATGCGGTTCTAACATGATGATAGTCTGTTTGTCTAATTTGTGGAATTTTAGTATTGTTTGTCCAGTTATGCTATAGTTTTGGGGGTAATCTATATTTCTGTTAATACATGTTTTCTTCGTTTGTGCATAATTCGAAAGCTTTTGGTAATGTTTTAGGATCTCTAGATCTTATAGTTGATCGCAAGATTCAAGAAAATTCACGTTAAATTTTGACAAGCACATTTCTTTTTAAAGATGTTGTTTTATTTTTAAATCTTTACCTATTATTCTAACTTGATTTATTAAAGTGTTTTGAATTTTTAGGACGTTCATGTAATATTGCGGGAAATTTCGGGCATAATATTAAGAGAGGAGTATTTTGTATGAATGAAAAATGTCCACTAAAAATAAAATCGTTTTTGACTCGATTTCAATTTCGGCCCGAACGAAACTATGATATGAATTTTTTCTCTGTTGTACGACTGAGCATTGCAATGATGATGCTCTCTTATACCTCACCGTGATCATCACTTTATACTGTAACAAAAATTGTGTGTACATAGGTTATCCTATCATGATTTGATTAATTTTTAATAAGGCCATGATGGCACTTGTGAACGTCTTTTGGTTTTCAGAATTTTTTTTTTCTGAGTCCCGCCTTGAGCGGTCATATTCTCGCACGACTGAAGCTCAGGAGTGATGGGCGTGGGGATTTCAAGGCGCGACATCAATCTTGCTACACCGCAGTGATGTTATATAAAACGGAGTTAAATGGAAGAGTAATTACGATATGATTGAATTGAGCCTGACCGTACTGGAACTAATATGATATGAATTTGTAAGGAGTCATCAACTATAGGGTATACGTATTCCCTTACAATGAACTGTGATGCAAAGCTGTACCTACCTGAGCCCTGCCTTGTTGCATCCTTCGTTATTATATGTTGCGTTATTTTTTTAATTTCAACGAAAATTTTTTCCATATATGTTTGCGTATGGTTGCATTTAATTTTACGGTTTGTCCATAATACATAATTGTATTCAATTGCATACCAAGTAAATTTGTACGTTATCCGTAATGAAATTTATCGGTAGAAATAAGTGACAAACGAACACTTTTGTGACAACTGTATGCACCATTATAGAATGAAAAGATGTTTATGAATTGTTTTATTTATTATTGATTTATTATTATTATTGATAGTTTTATTGTAATAGAAATAATAATAGTTATAGGTTAATTGTTAGGCTGGGATATTTTAGGCACTAGATTAAGATTTTAGTAGTCCATATATGTATGCGTACCGTAATTTTGAAATGTTTTTAATCACCAGTATTTATTACTGTAAATTCAACACTCATGAATGTACTTGAATATTGCCACATCACATGGTCATTTTTTTCCATTTATGTTATAATTTATTAACGATTAACCACTAAACATTTAAATTAATTCATTTATTATTTACAGCTTTTATTTATTTTTTTAAACGCTTGTTTCTTTTAAAAACGTTAATCACTTTAAGCACTATTATTTATCAAGTTTGGTTTTTGATTAATTATTTTGATTAAATTTACATATAAAATTAAAGTTTGTTTTCTTAATTAGAATTAACTTAATTAATATAATTCTTAACATTAACATTTATCACATGATTTTTATAGCCATTAAATGTTTCTCATTTATAAGAACTTAACTTAAAACCGAATTTAGGTAATTACTTTGTAATAAATAAAAAAAATCGACCGTTCTGATCAGCTTATTAAACTAGACTCCCCGAACCAAAACCTTTTCATTCTCAAAATTATCTTTTTTTTTTTTTTTTTTTTTTTTTAATAATTTTATTTATGATAACAATAAAATTTTTTTACAAAGTAACTAGTCATTTTTGACTAACAGCGTTTGACTCTGACAATATAATAATAAAGCACTCATATGTGTTCTTTACATAAAGTGTTGTTTTGGTTGATCAAAATTATCTCAAAAAAAAAAAAACAATAATCAAAAATCAGAAATAATTCGAACCGGTTTGATACATTACACAAAACTGCATCATAGATGTAAGTCAGCGCTGTGCAAATTAGTAACGCAAAAGGCAGGCCGTTGCACTCGTGGGACGACCCTCACTTGAGACAAGTCTCAAAGGCGGGGAAATCTGTAGCTTTTGATATTTGAGATAATTGAGATTGATAATTTCGATTGATAATTATTTTTTTATATCTTTCATATGGAAGATTCCTAAGGATTTTCCTTCCTGATCAACAACTTCACAAGCCACTTTCCCAACCAATCTGAGTACTTTAGCTTTTATAAATTTTGGAGCTAATTTCACTGAAAAGTGGTAATTTTTGCCGTTCGGCTCCTCAGATTATTATAGTGATGACTTTTCTTGGCAGATGTAATTCAATTTTTCTGGACTTGTTCATATATATTATTCATTTGTTCTGGTTTATATTCCGTAAATATTTGGTTACAGCTAACAATTTGTTCATTGAGCCATGCTGCACGGGATGTTGACCAAACAGAATAAAGTGGGGAGAAAACCCGGTTGAGTCGTGTACCAAATTACGTAAAGCAAAGGTTACACTGTCAAGATGTGTGTCCCATGATCTCTGATCTTTTCTAATGTATGACCTTAATGAAGCCAACAAAGTCCGGTTCACCCTCTTACTGGCATTAATTTGTGGAGAATATTTCAGTGCAAAGATGTGATTTACTCCATATTTTTCACACAAATTGGTCAATGCAGTGGAAGCAAATTGCTTTCCATTGTCGGTCACAATTGCCTCAGGGACACCATACATAAGAAATACTTGTCTCTCCAAAATCCTTACCACGTCGACTGCAATTGCTTTTACAAGTGCTTTGGTCAAAACGAATTTTGAGAAATGATCGAGAATAATCAAAATACAGGTGTTACTTGCCCTGATGCGTGGATAAGGGCCCAGAAAATTCAGGTATATCCTCTGCCAAGATCACAAAGTGATTGGAAGCGACGATAATGTAGGTCTAGCCGTATAATTTATTAAAGTACAGAAGTTTTAGAAAACCCCGGATGTCCACCAGTTGGAGAAGAGTGTGCTGATTCAATTAAGTCGTGGCGCAATGGTTCTGGAACTATCAGTTTCCAAGAAGAAGAATTATATTTATTGAACACAGCCAAATTTGGTGTAAGATTTATGTAAATTTTACCCTCAAAATTGTTCAAATTGCAATTATCATGGTACTTTTCGATAACACGGACTAAATCTGAATATTCGATGGAGGAAAAATGTAGAAAATTAAGATCAATTTTCAGTGGAGATGTTGATGTAACGGCAACAGTCGAATCCATGTATATTTTGGAAAGAGCGTCAGGGACAGCATTCTCACTTCTCTTTCGATATTTTATATTAAAATTAAACCCCTGGAGCTTTAAGCTCCAACGAGCTAATCTACCAGATAAATCACATAATGACATGAGCCAAGTCAAACTGGCATGGTCAGTAATAACAGTGAAGGGCATACCTTCCACATAAGCACGGAATTTTTTTATCGCTAAAATGGCCGCCAAACATTCCTGTTCGGTGACACTATAGTTTCGTTGTGCACCCGTTAGCTTTTACGACATATACGCTATGGGTCGGTCTGCACCTTCACTATCCTTCTGAAATAAATCCGCACCAATACTAGTTGAGCTAGCGTCACACTGGATAAAAAGTGTTGAAAAAAATTAGGCGTAATAAGTACAGGAGCAGACACTAACGTTTCCTTCAAATCATCGAAAGATTTTTGAGCACAATCAGTCCATGCAAACTTTTTACCCTTCTTCAGCAGATCTATTAAGCGTGGTTCCCAAAAATCGCCTCACTTGACGCACTGTTTTAGGCCTTGGATAATCTGTAATACCTCGCACCTTCTCGGGATTTGTTTGCAGACCTCCTTCACCAACTACAAATCCAAGGTATTCAATCTCATGAAGCAAAAACTGACTTTTGTCAACATTGATAGCCAAACCCGCACGAGTCAGGCGTTCTGCAACATCCGTCAAAAGGGAGAGATGTTCTTCAAATGTGGCACTTGTAACCAACAAGTCATCCAAATTGACGAATACCTTGTCCTGCATGTGGTAGGTAATGACTCTGCTCATCAATCTAGACATCAATCTAGCCGAATTTGCCAAAAGACATCTTTTAAATCCAACTTCGAAATATACGCCGTTCTTTCTAGTCTACTCAACAAGCCATCCACCAAAGGTAAAGGGAAGGCACCCTTCTTGGTAACTGGGTTTAATTTTCTGGCCTTTAAGCAGAGACGCACTTTACCATTCTTTTTACGAACCGTAGTCATAGGGGAACTCCACGCACTTCAACTCTCTTCAATAACGCCAAGAGCAAGCATACGATCAAACTCAGCATAAATATCTTTTTGAACGGCTGATGATACCGAGTGATACCTATGCTTGGTCGGAGAAGCCTCACCGGTGCCAATGGAATGCGTCAAAATGGAAATCCTACCCAGACCTATTTTTGCAGAATTCGGAAAACAATCAATAATTGATTGCAAACGAACTTGTTGGTCTTCAGTCAAAGTATGATTCAGATCCAAATCTGGAGAAGGAGACTTCACATTTTCTAGTTCATCAATCACTGCAGATCGTAAATTAAAGGCTTTCCAGAAATCTTAACCTAAATATAAGGTTTGTTGCAAGTCTGGCACAATGAAAATTTTCATTGGTTTTGTGGTAAAATTATAGGTAATGTTAACATAAATATAACCTTTAATTCGGTCATTTCAGCCATTGGATACATTGTGAGTTCTAACTTTTCTAATATATTTTCAAACCCAAATCCTAACGCACTAATGTTTGCTCCACTATCAAGGAGATCCTTAACAGAAATGTTGTTAATGAGAATAGTAGCGTGAGGTCGATTGTCCAAAAGCTCGTTAGGTACTACGATGCTAAAGATGGATTCTGCGATTTGTTTCAAAAGTTTTCGCCTGTTACGGAAAAATTGGATAGATCGCTGAACGAGAACTGAATTTAACACTCGGTATTCAAACATGGAATTTGATATTAATGATTCAGTGAATACTGAATTTGGTAAGTTGATAGTCGCTTGGTGGGTTAAATCTACTCCAAGGGAGCAGATTTGACGATCGTTTTGAAATGGGTTAGGGCAGGGTTTTCGGTAACAGAATGAAGTTGCCCTTACTTCTTCATTCCTACCTGTCTGTTTACCGAATTTTGGCATAAAGCGCAAAGCGGTTTCAAGACTTAATATTTTTGCTGGTAAATCACAATTAATAAACGCATGACCGGACTTTTTACAATTCCAGCAGACAACGGATTTTGATTGGATTGGTGTGTTTTTAGATTGTGGTGGAATGTTGCCCTGAATCGCTTTCTACCTCATTTTGTTGCGCACCATTTTCATACAAAGTTGAGGGTTGATAGTTACAACCACCATCATTTTCGAAAGAAAAAGAATTGATTCTAGGTTGCCTATAAACAGGTTGTTGGTCTTGAGTATAATTCGCATTCCTCCAAATATCTTCAATTTTCGTACAAACGCTAACTAATACTGATAATGAATTAATAAATCGGGCCAATTGTAATCTAAGCGATCTTCGCATATTTTTCTTGAGTATTTCAAACATTTCCCATTCAGGCGATGGAGAAAAAAGAGGTTGGGCTAATTCGTGAATGGCATAATAGAATTCGATCAAATTTTCGGTATGCTTTTGTTTGCGATTATCTATACTTTGCCGAATTTCTATTTGAGATCTACGAAGTTTGAATCGATGAAGAAGAGAACCTTTAAAATCAAACCATGAACATCTGGAATTCATTTTTTTTTATATTTTAATTTATTTGTTAGGCTTGGAACGTCACCGATCACATCGCCAACTTCGATTCATTTTTCCTTTACTTTCTTGCACAGCTTGTTCAGTTATTATCTCGGCTTCCAACGTTTGGTCTTCATCTGGCTGGAATATTTTTTCAAGGATTCTGCATTATTGGTCTTTTAATTCTTTTGGTACTTTCCAAAGAGAATAATCAGTACTGTTATTGATTCATCTTTCAGTTATTTGATCTCTATTTTTAATTGTAGAGTGAGAATGTCCAAATAAGTTTTATCTTGGAGGGCCCTTGTTTGTTGCCATACTCTTCTCGCTCTCCTTTTTTCTGCTAGCAGTTCCCTAATTTTCACACGGTAGTTGTTTTCCTTGATTTTCTTTTTAATTTCAGGAGTATTTTCCCAAGCTGATTGCTGGATACGTTTACAAATTTTTTAACTTCTTTGTCTAATTGCTCTTCGGTCTTTTATGGAACCATTAAGTTAATTTTTTTCTTCTAGCGATAGTCTAAAACAGCCCCAGTTAGTATGATTATTTACTAGAAATGGGTTTCTTTCATCTGAATGATTTTTTCACTTAGTGTCAGAAGTATCAGTGAATGATCAGAGTTTAAGTCATGGCTTTCATCTATACGTACATAATTTACAGATATCTTCTTTATTATAAAGAAATCAGTCAAATCTGGTACTTGGTTCGGATCAGTTGGCCAGTAGGGTGGTTTTCCAGTTGAGAGCTTTACAACTGCATTTCCTGATAGCTTTTAGGAGTTCTTTATCCTTAGTCGTTGTTAATCTGGAGCCCTAGTAGACATTTTTTTGCATTAACAAAGTCTCCTCCAATTACAAATCGTTCTTCTAATTTATTGAGGAACTCGAGATAATCTTTTTCTTTCATTGAGTGCTTCGGTATATTCGGTAATAAAACGGTAAAATAAAATATAAATGTATGTAGAAATTATTAATTTCCTAATAATAAGTTTTTACATTTTGATTTTACATAGTTGTTTGTTTAAATTCACTTGAAAATATTTTTAGATGGTAAATACTGAAAAGTTTTTTAGAAATGACAATAAAAAATGTATGTATGTTTCGATAAAACCATTTGTTGTAGTCCTAAACAGCTTGGTTACTTTGGTTTTGCTAGACAAAAATAGATGGCATTACTTTCAACTAAAAAAGAATAGCTGGGTTCCAGTTGAAGCTTATAAAATATAGTTTAAATCTTTGCTAGGTAGTTTCACAATTTCGGCCACAAATTTTTTTAAAACACATTAGATTAGCGAAATTCTAATAAATTAATCCAAGTTTTTGAAATATAACAAGAAAAATCTAAAGCAGAAAAAATTGCAAACACTAAAAATTAAAAGAGCTCTCCTTTCTCAATAAAACCGATTTACATTTCCATGATAATTTATATCCAGTTTTCTGTCGTAACGATTAAATTTGATCCCGTTTTTATATTTTATTCGTTTTGGTATGTCTATTTACGTGTTAACATCTGATTGTTGTGTTGTGTTGAAAATGATGTGAAAATATGAAAACTTCAGCTGTAAATCTAGCTCCATTTCGTATTTTTTATGTCTATTTATCATGCTGTTTAGTTTGATGTCGTTTACCAATGCGAATAAACAATACAGAAATAGTCTTAAATTTAATATCGGTTTGTTTTATATTTTGATACCATTTCGGGTTGATGGTGTCAGTGGTTTGATAATAATACGAAAAAACATCCTCCATCAAAAAACAAAACGAAAAATGAAAAAAAGGGAAGATTGTAGTTATATTTTTTTTGTTGGATACAACGTATCTGTCAAATTGACTGAGATAACACGGCAAATAAAAAAGGCGAGAAAAAATGTAAATTTGATGTTTTGTTTTATTGATGTGGTTATGACATCATGCGTCATGTAATTTATGTTTTACTTATCATACATATTTTCAGTTTTAAGGTTGCTTTATATAATTTTTAACATATCCTTTGTATTCTACGTTTTGTTTATTAACGTAATTAGCAGCAGCACTTAATTCTGTCACTGTCTCACATTGAACCATAATCACTCTATATCATCGTTCTTTATCCCTTGTATATTGTACAAATATACACTCGTCTAAAAGGATAATAATTTTAATCCTTAAAAATTCATTTCTTTATTATGTACGACTTGCTTTTGTTGTTGTTTAAAAAAAAGGATGTAATTTTTTTTTTGTTACTTTTTGAATTAAAAACAAAATATCAAGTAACAGGAGTTTTATTCATACCTATTTTGTATGTCTGTATGTATGTATGTGGTACGATTGGCTTGACAACCCATACTTTCCTCGTTTTAACAAGCCAGGCACAAAAGTAAAAAGTAAATGAGGGAAACTGTAAAATCACACGACAAAAATATCCTAATCTCTCCAGACACTTGAGACATAATATCTACAGCATTTTTTATTTTCTATGTATGGTACAGAACACATTATTTTCCTTTTGATGTCCGACATTATCTATTTTTAACCCTGTGTGACGTCTACCAACATGAATGAAATTATTTATTTCAAGGCGCTAATTATGATTTAAATTTGTAATTTTCAAACTATTTTTAGTCCACAATCTCATGTCTCGATTCAAGCGTTTAATCTCGAATCTTTCACATTACTCCTTTGTCAGACAAACTACGAGAGTTAGAATTGCAATCTAGGTACTTTAATTGTACAGTAAAATATTGCAAATTTCGAGAATTTTTATAAGTAAAAAAATCAACTTAGATCCCTTTCTTCAACTAAGCAACATCTGGAGCGAGTCTTCGTTATTGCATGAAAGAGTGTTTTATCGGTTTTAAAATTATTTATGATGGTTCTCTATAGGAATATTTCAGTACAGTTAGTTTAAAATTTTTTGCAAACTTTAAAAATTTCGTACAAATTTCGACCGGTTTTAGAATCGGATGTGTTCCGGCATTGTCCCGTTTTGGGCAAATTAATTATATTTCAGTAATTTTGAAAAACAAAAAAGGATAAAACAAAACGTTATTATCATTTTCAGTTTCGCATTGGTTAAAATTTTCTGGTTTCGAAATTACACGAAATGAGCGATTTAATTTTTGTATATGTATTGGTAAAAAACACAAGGGCTTTGAAGGGGACAAGAACTGTATTTGTAAGCTATTGAATTATTTTAGGAAAGGATCAGAGCTGTCGAAATTAGGTGGTAGCACTCCAGTTTTTCCGTTATCTCCATATATGGGCTAGGATCGTATACTATAGACTGGATCAACTCATTCTTTTGGGGACTATTGTCTTCGGCTCTCATCATGATTTCCAGATTCTTTCACTTCAGCTAAAACCGTTCTTTCCAGGTCATTATTAGCCTTTTCATTTTTTGCTTATCTTGCGGATTCTAATGTAAAGACGTTTTGAATATATCATCTAGTGTTTTCCTCAAAGTGTGTCCAATCCATCTCCACTTGCGTTTTTTGAATTCGCTCTCAATGCCTCAACCGAGGGAATGGCGCATGCCAGATCTTATTAAGCATATTTGCGTTTCTTGCTTTGTTAATAAAATCGTTATCTTTTGATGTCGAAAGTTTTTTTTTTTAAACAAGTCTAGCGAATTTTCGTGTAGTGCTAAATATCAAGCAATTCACAAGTAATTACTCGGACATCCAATGTCTTCAATCGAGAAGAAGCTGTTGGACTTTTCTTCCTACAAAGCTTCCTGATAAGGCGGCTGGAGACAGTTCCTCGTTTCCAGAGGCGCTTTCTGACCTAAATTATCACGCAAGGAAAATTTCGATTGGTTTCTTTATCAATTTTAAGTACATGTTTACAATTTCATTTGGAACGCACTAATACGAAACAACCCCACCGCGTATCTATTGGAAATATTACTGGTAGGGAAATTAAAACAGATTAAGTTTAACCGATTAATTTAAACTTTTTAATCAATCCGTTAACAATCGATTTTTATCGAGTGCAAAATTTCTTAATTATTTATTAAATTTTCTGATAAAATTGTCACAAAAATTAGGTTCTGCAAGCAAATTCTAAGCCTAATGCGCTTCAATTGCCCATCAAGTTGTAATTAATTACCAAATTAATTCATTCAAATTTTAATTTCATCTCCTAGGATTACATCTGCTGGTCGATTATCTCTCATATTTTGAGTTTCCATGTTGCAATTTGCGAGAATTTAAAATATCTGACATAACCATGTAAGGCATACATAGGCTTTCATAATCGACCCCTAGGTGTCTCGATTTCTGGATATAGGTTTTCTTTAATATAAAGTTTAATTTTATACAAAAGTATTAATGATACATTGCGTCATATTAGCGACTTACAGATACAGCGGAATTTTCAACATTTTATGTAATTTTCCCAGGCTTTCAAGCTTACTAGAGGTTTGTTTGGTCTTTAGATATTATTCGATATTTTATGGGTTTTTCGAGATTCTTCAAGATTTCGATATTGTCCGAGTTAATTTGGATTGAAATATAAGGGGTTTTCTAAATTAGAGGTTTTGAGATTTCTAGAATAATCTAGATATCTGGGTTTGAATAGCGGTAAGCTACTTATTACCTTACTAATTTAAAATTGTCAATATTACCCAACATTTTCGAGGTTATTTGAGGTTTTCTGGTGATTTTTTGGGGAGAAAAGGTTTTGATTTTGAATTATTTAATTTTGAAATTTTCCAGATTATCCTAGGAATTTAAGTTTATTCGACATTTTCAAGAATTTTCCATTTTTTTTTATTCGAACTTTTCGAAATTATTCGAGTCTATTCGAGTTTCTTGTTTGTACTCGAAATTTGAAAGGCGTTATTGAGTTGCATGATGCGAGTTTTGCTTTAGAGCTTTTGCTACAGAGATGAGATTCCCGAAATTCAATATTATTGAATTTATGTAGATTTCCAGATTTAAATAGCGTTGGGTAATAATCTAAGCTAATATTATCATTGATTTTTCAGTATTTTTCAGATTATTGATTTCATAATTTTTCATTCTATGATTTTAAGTTTACACGAATTTATCGAGATTATTCAAGATTTCTCATTACATTCAGGATATTACACAAGCTTTTCGACATTACTTTACTCATGGGTTTTGTGCCATCTTGTTACAGAATTGGTGATTTATTGAGAATTTTATTTTTAAGCTTTCCAGGATTTGCATCATGTTGAGTTACATACCGATACAGTTAAGAAAGGTTGGCAGAGTATTGCCGTATGCCATTTTTCTAACATATATGAAATTTTCCGAAATCCTCGAAATAATTTTGAATTAATCCAGATTGTGAATTCCAACGCCGTTTGCGGTTGCATGGTTTGAGATTATTAGATAATTTCGTAATTAGGAATTTATTTAGCTTTCTTTAAATATCTGACACACTCGTAAAACTGTGCTCTCAAGTACCGATCGTTGATCGATTCTATTATAGATTTTTAAAAAAAAGAACAAGTAAAGCAAAATTGTGTCGGGACAAAACTTTAAGAATAATTGTTTTTGAACTCTTGGTCACAAAAGAGAGCTTAAGTACCGCAAATATCGCAGCAACAAGATTTTGGTCGAAGAGGCATAAACAATACAACACAGTTACTTTTTTTCTCTTAAAGTATAACCGGAGGATTTAATGTTTTACAATGACAGTGTGGTTTGAAAATAAAAAGTAAGAGACACGAATAATGAATTATTATTGTTTGGAAGACAACTGAAATATTTTTGCTTTGTGCGTTTATTTTGTATTGAAAAATCTGACGCATATACAGTGAATTGATTGATCGATGCATTCCATTGCCTACTGCAATGGTAATGATACTAAAAGTTGCTTCACGTTTTCCTCAGCTTTCGTTCGATTACAGTGGGTGCGTTTTCTGAGTTTTTTCAAACTATTTTAAAACTATTTTTAACTTTTCAAACTTTTATATTGGATATTTTGAAAAAAATGTTCAATCAAAATTGTGGTATCCCGTTTCCCAGGTTTCCATAGGTGGCAAGTTCATTCGTAAACGATTTATGTAATTCGCTTACGATTGATGCTTGCCTTTATGAATTTTGAACATTTTACTGAATTTCCTACCAAATTTTCATTTTGATGCATTTTTCTACAGTATAAAGTTCTTAATTTTGTGATTTTTTAATTTTTGCGTGAGATTTTCTTTTATACATTCTGAAAATTGTACTGAAAATTTTACTAAATTCTATTATAGCATTGAGAAGAATTTTTATAAAACTGGTAATTTTGCAACTCATCGTTTTAAGATTCTATTAATTCTAAAATTTTTGTGAATTTAAATTCTGATATTAATAAATAGTTTCTAATTTGTGTTTGTTTAGGTTTTGTCTATAAACTCTGACAAGTTCACAACTAATGCCAAAATCTAGTAAAAACTTCAAATAAATTTTTAGAATTTGAATAGGAATACTCCAAAATACCCTAAATCAATGTCATACAGTAAAAACTCCGGTAACAAGTTCTGACAATTCGGGCATTAATTTTGGATTCTGTGAAATTTTCCTCTATAAATTCGGAAACTGGTTTTTACTGAACTCTAACATTGATAAGAAATTTTATAAAATTGTTGATTTTGCAATTCTGAAAATTTTTCTGGAGTTTATACAGTTTTTTATGGAGTTTTATGGAGTAATTATGGAGTTTTTTATACAGTTCCTAATTTTATTTTAAAACCTTTAGCGTTCTTTGTGGCTTTCCTTTACGGATTCTGAAAATTTAGTTTTAAGTTTTTTCTAAATTCTGACATTGATTTTGGATTCTTTGGGGTCTTCCTGTATAAATTCTGATTTTTTTTTATTGGAGTTTTTAGTAACCTCTTGGGTAAATCTTAGGTTCTTTGAGGGCAACATGATACACCCTAAAATTGTTACTGGAGCCTTTACTGAATAATCATGCAATTTTCTATAAAACTGTAAATTTTATGATTTTATTGGTTCTTTGAGATTTTGTTTCTAAATTGTTAAACTGGAGTTTTGACTAAATTTCTTAATTTTCTGATTTGTGTTTTTTTGTGTTGTGTTTTCAAATTACATTTTTAGAATTTAAATAGGTAAATTCCAAAGAACCCTAAATCATTGTCAGAATTCAGAAAAAACTCCAGTAACAAATCCTGAAATTCTGGCATTAAATTTGGGTTCTGTGAAATTTTCCTTTATAAATTCTGAAACTAAAGTTTTTACAGAATTCTGATATTGATAAGAATTTTATTATGAAAACTTTTCTGGAGTTTAAATTCTGATATTGATAAATTGTTTTTACAATTCCTAATTTTATTTTAAGACCCCTAGCATTGTTTGTTTTTTGACTTTGCTTTATGAATTCAGAAAATTTAGTTGAGGTTCTTACTAAATTCTGCCATTGATTTTTTATTCTTTGGGGTCTTCCTCTATAAATTCTGATTTTTTTAGTAGATTCTTGCTTAAGATCTTAGGTTCTTTGAGGACCACAGGACACACTATGAAAATATGTTAATTTTATGATAAGAAGTTCTGAATCTATTATCCTGAAAATTGAATGGGCATTGTTACTGAATTGTGATATTAATACAATGTCTACAAAAATTTTAATTTAAATACTCTGCGAGATTACACAATTCCGCCGTTAGTTTTGGGGTATTTGAAGTTTTCGTCTATAAATTTTGAAAATTTAACTGTAGTTTTTACTAAATTCGGATATTAATCTTGGATTTTGGGGTTCCCCTATAAGTTCTGTAAATTTTACTGGCACTTTTTTAGATTCTGGCATTCATTTTGGATTTTTGAGGAGTTTTTCATTACAATCTGAGCATTTTAAGGATGTTTTTGGTACGTTCTCGTATTGATTTTGCCTTTTGACAGATCCGCTACATGTACGTTCTGAAAATTGAATTGATGTTGTTATGGATGTTTTGCTCTAAAAATTTCATTGGAGTTTTTAGGGTGGTGATTTAACCACCGACTTGAAGAATGAAACTTGTTAAGTTGGCGTTTTTATAAAATATTAATTATTTTGTGAAACGTTTAGTGGGTGATAAAAAGAATTCGCCAAGATTAATTTTTGCAAAAAATTATATTCGAACAGTTTCTCGGTTAGTGTTCAGAAGTGAATAATATTTATTTTGATTTTATGGAAGTGTTACTGTTTTACTGAATTCTCACATTCTCTTTATATTCTGAAAATTTTCTAGAGTTTTTAGTAAAATATGACATTGAAACGAATTCTTACAAAATTGTTAATATTTGTTCATCGATTTTAAGATTCTGTGCGTTGGGGTTTTCTTTTATGAATTCTGAAAATTCAGTAGGAGTTTTTACAATTCTGAAATTGATTTTGGCCTCTTTCAGGTTTTCCTCTATAAATTCTGAAAATTTTTTTACTGGAGTTTTTAGGAAATTCTGGCATTGATTCGATTTTAGGTTCTTTGGGTTTTGTTTCAAAATTCTGGAAACTGGAGTTTGTTTACTAAATTTCTTAATTTTGTGATTCTTTATTGCTCATTTTTTGAGGTTTTCGGCTGTAAATTCTTAAAAGATTTAACTAAATCTGGCATTGATTTTAGATTCTTGGACGGATTTCCCTATATATTCTGAAAATGGCATTTTGAAAATTCTAGTATGAGGTCCTCTGCGTACATTTACGAGAGAGAAGATCTCGAATAGATTCGCAATATATAGCACATTACCATCGCAAATATTTGGCTTTCTTGAATTGGTTGTAAGTCGTCATATTTACCGATGTACATTTAAGGCGAAAGTTCGATTTGTACATTGTGCCATTGCATAGCTACAGCTAGCACTGCGTATTGTAAATAATGTGACCGACGTCACTATTCATCTCACGGATCGGGAGTAACGCTAGAATTAATCATCAAAGAAATTTAGATAAGCTATTAGGTCGCTCGATCACTCTTATCATTGGTAGTATTTGTTCAAATTCGGTGAAAAGGAAAAAAATATTCGCCGTAGCGTCAATAAAACTTGGTAATCACTTCTTCCCTAGCGGTTTCAATTAAGGTGTTAAAAAACGCTATTTACGGCCATTTCAGAGACGCCATTTGACGAGAGTCAAATACTATATGAAAAAAATCCAAAATTAATTAAGAGTTCAATCCTCTCGAGGAGACATTTCGAACTTTAAACCTTTCCAGTTATATGTATATAGGAATATTGTGATTTCGAAGGTGATTCACATTAAATTGAGAAGCCTATCGCAATCGTTGGTACAACGAACCATGAATTGTTGTTCCCCAGAATTGTGAAAAGCCTGAGTGACGGGGATTGAAGCTGGAGTAACATTGAATGAGATAAGGGGAGAACTAGCTGTAGGGTGCTAAGGTAGCCGATTCATTGTAACAAACCTATTTGCTTTAATGTCAAATGGAATCGATCCCAGCTCATTTATAGGCAGAATCTCAGATGGTACACTAACTTTGCGAGGGAATAAGAATTCAATTGACAGAATTGCAAGGCAGAAAACACCCTCGAGATACAGATTTGGTTGTATAATAGGAACAATGAACACTGTGTCTATTCGTGGAAATTTTTGTTGATTAATATTAAATTTTCATATCTAACTAAGTCATTTAGTCTTGCCTTTATTTTGAATACTGTCTTAGCAGATATCGTATCGTTAGTGATTTAATCTACAAATAGACCAAAGACTTAAAGACCTACCAAAATTTATACGCTCATACCCCGCAAATAGCAGCGAAAGGAAGGTTTAGATTTTTTGTTACGTTCAATTCAGTTTGTTTTAGCAACTTGACGAAATTTCTAATGGAGTTGACTGTAAATTGTTAACGTGAATGTAGTTAGCACATTTATCTCAAAAATTAAAAGATCTAAAATTTAAAGAGAAATTCTGTGGATTTTAAGGATACATAACGTTATCTGTTGTCAACCGTCCATACAGACCTGCTTTATTCGGTTAATTATATCATTCAATCTTGTTATAGTTACGTTACCTTTAAACCTGGTTGCAACCTTTCTTGCAAACCAATGTCGCTTCACCAGATGAACAACATTCTGTAGTTTAAAGATTTTTTTTTGTATTTCCCTGACGTTAGTTAAAACCAAAAAAAACGCACCAATACCATTAGAGGGTTAAACCGTAGCCATATATTGTATTATAATAATGGTAATAAATTAGGTCAAAAAATACATGTTGGTGATAGCAAAATATTAAAGAAAAAAGGGTTGACAGTAAAATTATTTTTCTGTTGATACGAATGTTTTGTACTTAAGTACTAGTATATATATATATGTATGTTGTCGTCGTCCTCAACATATCTAATAATAAGATATTTTTTTATGTCCCCTGCCGTATACACTATATCGTACATGGTTAAAGGTTTAATTTTTTACAATTAACACATTTTAATTTATATTCTAATGGGATGAATATTAATTGAGATAAGAATGTTATTTTGTATGCTCATATATAATACCATATAAACATATTTATATATTGTAGCTTATTATATGTTGGTACGTTGTGTCATCGGGTGTCATTATATACCAAGTGAAACTTTTAAACCGCCTGATGAAATTGTAATATTCATTGATGGGTGTTAGATGTACTGTACAAAAAACCGATTAGAATTGTTTGATGTTCTTGTGTCTGATGTTATATTGATCGATGTATATTTAATGAGCAAGTATCAGGGAATTATATTAAATTGAAAAGGGTAAAACTTAGGTCA
This sequence comes from Tipula vernalis, assembly GCA_958295665.1. Taxonomy (NCBI): domain Eukaryota; kingdom Metazoa; phylum Arthropoda; class Insecta; order Diptera; family Tipulidae; genus Tipula; species Tipula vernalis. The sequence goes on from OY282559.1 coordinate 263,772,936, forward strand.
TTACAATAAGATACGAGTATTCAATGGGTTGTAAATGAGATGATTAAATTTGTCATTGACTAGTGTCAGAATCCTAATAGATGGTAGGTAGGTACATAACTGTGTAATATTGGTGCCCTTTCACGCTTAAAGGTGCTATTCCACTAGGAAAATTGACTGATAGTAAAAAAAGAGGAAACGAGAAAAAAGTTCGAAACTCTATGTAATAGACAGAGACAAAGTTTTTTTTGTTTATAGCAAAATTTTCAGGAGAAACTTTGACAGCACACAAAAACATAATCAATAATTATTAACAAAAACTAAATATTACTATTAATTCGGTTAGTTATACATCTCAAAATTATCTAAAAAATTAAATATTATTAATACTCATATCAGAATTGTCTTTTTTAGTATATTTTCCGTAAAAATTAAAAAAATCTCTACCAAAAAAACGTCATGTGTTTTTTAGTTTTACTTTTTAAAGTAAAATTTTAAGGAGAAGCGGTTTAAAAATATAATAACCATAAAATAATTAGTGTGCGGGAAATATTTCTCATCATATTGCGAATTTTATGCATGTGTGTTAGTGTGACTGCTATAAAATGTCCTCAATTTGATACTTTTTATTGCAGTCACACTACTACAGACACAAATATTTTTTGACTGAGTAGGGGTTTTGTTTCATTCGCCCATCCAGCAAATGTATATTTTTGTCTTCCTTTAATTTTACTATCAGTCAATTTAGTCAAGTGGAATAGCACCTTTAGTTAGGTGCTTGTTTAGGCATTGCAAACTAGATTGACTGCTAAACATACCTAAAACGATTGCTGTTACCTCTCTACCTGTTACCTCTTTACCTAAAGTTACCTCTCGATGAAATGCCAATAGCGGCATCGGTTTTCCAGACAACAGCTTATGTAAGCACCGGGTATTGGAAACTGTAGCATCTAAATAATTCATAAATAAAGTCACCACCATTTCTTCTCTTTAGTTTTGGTGCGATATTGGGAAATAAATCTGTCGAATAAATCGGCTTCACCCATTCCTTTATTGTACGCTTTAACAATTTCACGATAAGGTATTTGAATATAGCGTTTTTGTTTCTGCTAAAACCTTTTAGCATGGGCAACGGCTTCGATCGTATCGCAGTTTGAAAGAAATGTTACCACAGATTTATCGTTCCATCTTAGTCCAATACATTGATTAAAATCATCAAAAGCTTTTTTTTTAAATCCTTTCAAGCCCAGCAATGGGCATTTTCCAGTTCGGTGTTCGCGGACAGTGTCCGTGGCAAAATAGCCGTCATTGTTGAAACCTGCCATCAATTTATGCGAGCTGAAAAAATTATCAAAATATACAGGACGGTTCTCCGGCTTTCCGACAATTTCCAAAAGATTACATACTAGATTTTCTCCTAGTCCTCTTTCTGGATTGAAAGTCTCGGATTTACCGCCATACGGAAATAATTTACATAAAAATCCATTTGCAGAGGTCATGCACCAAATATTGTAACCAAATCTAATGGGCTTAGCACGAATGAATATTTTACAACTATGACCCCTGTGATATGGCCACATTGATTCGTCTTTCGATAAATTATGCGAAAAAAATCCAAATTTTGAACAGTTACTGGATATCATGCTCATATATCTTCTCACTTTGTAAAATTGTTCTGACGCATCAATTTTATTATTATCTGCTAAATTCAAAAAATATACTTCGAGGCACTTCATTTCTTACAATTTTAAAACCATAATCCAAAGATACCGACCAATATAGGTGTTCTTGAGGAACAGGATGATGTCCAGAAAATAATAGGATTCCTAAAAAGTCTTTTAAATATAGAAGAGTCAAGTTGCTAACATTCTTTTGACTAGCATACTATGTTACTTTGTTGTAATATCAAGTTGTCTATGGATTGATCAGAAAATTCATGGAATAATTCAATTGGCGATTTTTCAGCTAGCAGATTTTTTTAATGTTCTTTTCTCTCGAATTAAATATTTTTCGGTTTTTGCAAAAATTCGATTTTTTATGTTTGAGGCAAACTCTTCTTCCTGTTGTATATGAATATAGTTTTACGGAGTAATAGTTGGCTCAAAGGGACAAAATCATCTTCGTGACAAATAGCATCAACATCTAAAATTATCTCATCTAAAATTATTCCCACCATACCTGAAATATCATGAGGGAATTCTTTGTTTATATTACTCACGTCCAGAACATCTTCGTCCAGAAACTCTTCATCACTTAGTCTTCCGCAATCAGCAGGAGGTAAAATAGCAATATCCGGCAACTTGGGTTCATCCTAATTTTCATGCTGCCATTTCTCCATTTCAGCCACAGCTTCGGCCAACGTGTACAATTTTTTTGTCATCTAGAAAAAATAATTAGTTGCTACGGTTGTTCCATTTTTGGACACAAAATAATCACGGCTTAAAATATTGGGTAATAAACCTCTTTTACTTTCTTTTACTCTAGTAAAATAAAGTATAGTAATCATGAAAATGTTGGACCTTGAGATTTTTAGAGATTTATCTGGTTTGAGGTAGCCTGAGTCCGAAAAAGTGGGTTTCGAAATGGTGTCTGTCTGTCAGTCTGTCAGTCTGTCTGTCAGTCTGTGTGCTCTCTACAGCCCAGATGTTTTTGCCCAGATGGTCAACCGGAAGTGGCCACTCCCTTGGGCCAGAAAATTTATTTTGCAAATATCTTTAAAAGTATAAGATTTACAAAAAACTTCTAAAAACAAAATGTTTCCATAAATTTAAAAAAAATTAAAAAAAAAATTTAAAAATTTAAAAATTAAAAAAAAAAATGGAGGTGTGGCCAACACACGACTTTCTTTTACGAACAGAGAATTTTGAGAAATTTTTTTTTTCTTAATTTTTTTTTTAATTTTTAAATTTTTAAATTTTAAATTTTTAAATTTTGTTTTTTAATTTTTTAATTTTATTTGTTTTTAATTTTTGGAAACATTTTGTATCACGTATTTTTTTGTAAACCTTATACTTTTTAAGATATTTGCAAAATAAATTTTCTGGACCAAGGGAGTGGCCACTTCCGGTTAGCCGATTTGGAGTAAAATTCACTGGGACCTCCCAATTTATCAAAAAAGCTTAAATCTGAAGTTTCAGTTCGATTGATTAAACGATCTGGGCTGTAGAGAGGACACAGACAGACTGACAGACTGACAGACTGACAGACTGACAGACTGGCAGACTGACAGACTGACAGACTGACAGACTGACAGACTGACAGACTGACAGACTGACAGACTGACAGACTGACAGACTGACAGACTGACAGACTGACAGACTGACAGACTGACAGACTGACAGACTGACAGACTGACAGACTGACAGACTGACAGACTGACAGACTGACAGACTGACAGACTGGCAGACTGACAGACTGACAGACTGACAGACTGACAGACAGACACCATTTCGAAACCCACTTTTTCGGACTCAGGGGACCTCAAAACAAATAAATCTCTAAAAATCTCAAGGTCCAAAATTTTCATGATTACTATATTTTACTAGAGTAAAAGAAAGTAAAAATTAAAAAAAAAAAAAAAAATAGATTTCTCAAAATTCTCTGTTCGTGAAAGAAAGTCGTGTGTTGGCCACACCCCCATTTTTTCACTAACTCAACTTTCAGGTTTCATTAATTTACAAATTTAATAAAATAATTGTTTTATTTAATTAATTTTTTATAATTTTTCGGAGCAATAAAAAAACCTAAATTTCACTGACACTAAATTTCATAAAAGGGGAATCCCAAAAATTCATGTGGTATATTATTTTCAAATAGTTCTAATGTAATATAGATGTCGTTCCTGAAAGATAGGGAATACACGATCGTTCGAAATTAGGTGTGAATTTATATATCCAAAATTGGAACAGTCTTAAAAAACGGGTTAATTCGGTTATCTTTGATAACCAATCAAGATTGCCATTTAATAATTTTTTATTATTTTATTTATTTATTTCTATCTATTTCATAAAAAGGTGTCAGTTGGTACAAAAAACAAAGTTATGAAAATCCTGGAAGTCAGCAGCACGGGACATGGTCTTTACATTCTCTATTCCTGCTTGAAATGTCCCGGCAGTTGAGGTATTTTAGCCGAAAGGTAATCCGCCTGACTCGACAGTCAAATCCAACCGTTTAAAAATTCTCTGTTAAATTATAACTGTATTTTTTAAATGCTTCAAAACTTTCCATATCGAATTCCACCATTGATTTGATTTTGAATTGAATCCACATAATGTTAGAATCAGAATTGAAAAATTTGGTTCAAAAATGTTAGTTAACATTTTCGTAACATTTTCATGATCCACGTTGATCTATGTAAATTAAAAATTTACAAATTTAAATTTTAATTCATAACGAATTTTAAAATTTATTTAATCGTCAAAAAAATGTAACTCTATTGCTCTTTGGGAGTATAATTTTGGGTATATAATATTGGTGCTGTAAAATCTTAGACTTTTGTACTTAAATTGTAAATTTAATATAGTCTTGATTTACAGTTAACTAATAGATTATCACGGGTGGGGTCTATTTAGTTTTTGAGAATAAACAACTTATTGTTAATATTAGAATTAAATTCATTCTGTTTTATTTTATTTAATGTTCATCTTTTATATTTAGTGTGTGAATATGACTCCGCCCTTTCTCAATTGGTGTCGTTATTTTTACTGAAGTGTAAACAAATAGTATTTTTAACTCTTTCAAAATGTCGAATTTTATTCCAAACACAAAGAATACAACGTGCAAAGAATGGTTTCGACGATTTAAAAATGATGATTTTGGCATTGAAGATAAAGAGCATGGAAAACCACCCAAAAAATTTAAGATACTGAATTGGAAACGTTATTGGCTGAAGATTCTTCTCAAACATAATCAGACTTGGATATAGCATTAAATGTTGATCGATCAGCTGTTGCAAAACGTTTACAAACAATTAGAATGGTTCAAAAAGCTAACAACTGGGTTCCACATGAATTAAAAGAAAGAGACCTCGAATGTCGAAAAACCATTTGTGAAATACTGATTCAAAGACAACAAAGAAACGGTTTTCTGCATCGGATATAGTTACTAGAAATGAAAAATGGATTTGTTATGAGAATCCCAAAAGCCAAAAATCTTGGGTGAAGCGTGTTGAAGCTGGTCCATCGCAACCAAAGCTAGATATCCCTTGCAATAAGGTTATGCTCTGTATCTGGGGGGATCAGAAAGGTGTGGTATATTATGAACTGCTGGAATCAGGTGAAACTATCAATAGCGGACAACTAATATTTTTGAAGCGAGCTGTAGAGGAAAAACGACCAGAATGGCTGAATAGACACAACAAATTAATTTTTGAGCATGACAATGCAAAACCGCATGTTGCAAACGTTGTGAGAAGTTATTTACAAGGACAAGTCTGGGAAGTTCTACCCCACTCGCCGTATTCACCAGATATAGCTCCTTCAGATTACTACTTATTCCGGTAACAGCGGTTCAGTTCTCGCGCAGAGATCGAAAATTGGCTTAATGATTGGATCGCCCCCAAAGACCAAGATTTTTGAGAGAGGGAATCCGTAAACTACCTGAAAAATGGGGGAAAGTTGTAGCTGCAAATGGAGGATACTTTCAATAAATAATTCTTTCATTTTCTAAACAAGCAAATGTGTATTATTTTAACAAAAAAGGGCGGAAATTCACACACCCAACATTTTTAATTTTTTTAATGTTTTGTGTTTTTAAAGTAATTAGAGGTGTTTAAGTATAGAGTGCCGTGAACAGCCGTATTTAGTAACATAATTATAAAATATCCATGACACGAAAGGGGTTTTCTTTTCTTGTTGAGGCGAATGATTTTTTGTGTTAACGATCAAATTGAATTGTTTTGATTAATTATATTTGACGGAGAATTTGTATTGGTATTATGGTGGTGAACGAGTGAATGCAATCTGAAATTAATGCATGAATGAAATGTGTGATTTCATGACCGCTACAGGACTCCGCCGCAAGTGATTTTCCCTTCCGAGGGAATAATTGTTTGAATACTAGCACTACGGACGGTTTTATGTATTCGTGGGCTTGATGTTCGATCAGCCGAACAGAGAATTCCATATGCTGGCTTGAGTTAATCAATTGAAATGTTAAAGTTTTTACCATTGATCCATATGATGAAATGCCTTCGTAGTTAACGTATAACTTTTCACGGACCTTCGTAGAGAGGAGATAATTCCGTGCGAACCTTGTCTGTTCCTATGAAAACAAAATCATTGTTGTCGAGTATTTTGGAACAAAAATGTCATAATGTTTGGATTGACGAGTTGATTTTGGTACAAGGTTTTGCATTTTTTGTCGCAGTCGGTCGATGACTGTGTCAGTAGTTGCTTAATAGTAGCTTAATGGTTTGTCCATAAACCATTTCAGCTGGTGAGCACTTCAGATCTTCTTTCACTGTTGCTCGGATTCAAAGTCGTACGATTGGTATTGCCGAGCTCCAATGAATTGTGTTGCTTCTGGCCATGAGCGTGGCTTTGAGCCTGGGGCTTGCAGATGGTGAGCCGTTGTGTCCATTAGACGGACGAGGTGGATGGTCGAATCGATCAGGCGGAATTTCGAATTGTCTTACGTCTTTGTTTATACTGGGCCAAAAATAACGATCTGTAATCAACTTACGAGAAGCACGAACACAAGGATGTGAAATGTTATGTAATGTGTCGAATATGGTTCGACGTAGTGATTCCGCAATGTATGGACGATTGTACGCAGTCGATGTTTCGCAGATGATTTGTAGTCCAGGGGTCCTATTCTTCAATTCCACAATAATTTTCCATATGTGGACATCTGCCAAAATCTATGTAATTATTGACGTTTTCGTATAAGGGGAATTTTTTTCACCTGCTTATACCCATTTGGAAACATCCCCTTGGTACCGAAACCATTCCATAGCAATGTAGTACCGAAAAAATTCCATAGTTTTTATGAATTTTGACAGATTTCCGCATGTGGAAAACGGTTGTGGAATTCGAGAATAGGACCCCAGTCAGTTTAAAAAGCTCTAGTTTCTTTGATGAACTAGTGTGACATTCTGAATCAGATGGTCGGCTTTTTGTGTGATTGCGTGAATTGCTCTAGTCAGAGGCTAGTGGTCGGTGCAAATGATGAAGTCCCGACCTTCGACAAAGTATCTAAATTGTTTGACTGCCAGATATATTGCTAGTAATTCCCTGTGGAATGCGGAATATTTCTTCGGCATCCAAGAATTTCTTAGAAAATAATCCCAGTGTCTCCCAATACTCTTTATTGCACTGTTGCAGAACTGCCCCTAGGGCAGTGTTTGTTGCACCAGTAGTAACGCTGATCTTCGAGTCGCTCAATGGAGGCGGTAGAAGTGTAATTTGTTCCAATTCAGTCTTAAACGACGTAAATCGAATTGACATTCGTCGGGCCAAGAGGAGTTCTTGGCTGTCTTGGGCTTTGAGTTAAGCTGCCGAGTGACTATGAATTGGTGCGGGTGTTTCAACGAGCTTTGATATAAATCGGTGGTAGTAATTTACTATACCAACGAATCGCTGTATACTTTTAATTGAAGTAGAAGCTGGGAATTCCCTAATGGCGTTAATTCGTTCTTCAGACAGTTCCAAGTGGAGTTTGTGTTGTTCCTCAGTTTGTGAAGCGACAAGAATTTCGTCAATGTAGACGAAAACGAAATCTAAATCACGTATGACTTCGTTTATGAAACGCTGAAGCGTTTGAGCGGCATTACGTAGACCGAATGACATTCGGATGAATCCGAAGAGACCCAAAGGGATCGTTATAGCCGTATTATGAACGTCTTCAGGTGCGACGGGAATTGTATGGCAAGCCCTGTATGGTATGTTTGCAACCATGCAAGTCCATGGAGAAATTTTGGATGTTGGGTAACGGATAACGATCAGGTGTTGTGACCGTGTTTAGGCGACGATAATCCCCACATGGTCGTCAATCGTGATCTTTCTTTTTGATCATACGCAATGGGCAAGAGACGGGAGATGCGGAAGGCCGGCAAATTCTTAATTCCACCATGTGTTGGGATTCTGCGAATCCACCCTCGTTCTTCAATTCAACCTAATACAATTAAATCAAATTCAACCAATTTATCTTCTGGTGATTTTCTCAGCACATTCTTGTAAATGTGAATAGTTTGGACTTAAAGTCGTAATTTGGAAATTGAAAATTTTTTCATAAGATGCAAAAGGCATATTATTTGCAACGACCTTTGATGGAATACCATGTGCCGCAAACATGTCAATAAAGATTGTTTCGAAGTCAGTGGCTTTAATCCTTTCCATATAGAATAATAAGCAACCACAATTAAATAAGATTTTATTTAAAAATTAAGTAAGTTACGTCCGAAGGTCTCGAACGGCAATGTTGGAATATTATGCTACATCAGCAGTTCCTTACTATTGTTCGGTAGAAATTGTTCGCAAATATGACACTTATGAAAGTATCGTCTATATCTTTACCCATATTAGGCCAGTAAAACAGCGATCGGGCCCGCTCTTTGTTTTTAGTCATACGTAAATGTGGTATTAATGTTGGGCCTTTTGTAGAAATAAAACTTTATATGGTCCACCATTTCATGCAGTAAAATTTTAATTTGCTTATCGTGTTTTTTTTAAATTGATTTAGTCTTCGCTGTGAAATATTTATACAATGAAGAAATCATTTAGAGATGCACTAGCTTCTTCAACAATGTCGGTAATTAGACAATCACGGGATAATGCATCTGCTACATACATACTATATATCGCTCTTACAGGTGCTTAATTTCCAAGCTATATAGTAGTAATTCTAGTTTAATCATATCGAGTCTAGGTGATCAAATCTTCCATCTTTTCTTTTTATGAATTGTAACTAGTCTTCATCAATAAAGTGATAAAACTTACGATAAGCACAATGTATTTCCATAAATTCTTTTTCGATGGATGCATACATTTTCTTCGAGTCACTCAATGACTTTGAAGCATAACAAACAGTTTTTTTTTTGCAATAAGCACCATCCTTACGCTTTATTTGATGCATCACACTGTATATTTGTATCTTGTTTTGGGTCGAAATTTTTGAAGCACAGGCGATATAGTAACATTTGATTTATTTCTGTAATAGCTACTGTGTGATTCGGTAACTAGGGCATCCAAAATACCAGGAAATTTTAAAAACCGGGTTTTCGGTTTTTTTAAGCAATAAAAACCGGATAAACCGGTTAACCGGTTTTTTAGAAATCAGAATAAAACAAACCAAAATAAATAAGGTTAAAAGTAATAATTAAGAAACTCTAACGCCTCGAGAGTTTCATATTTCATAGATCTTCTGATCTTGGTGCAGAAATTTCCTGCCACAGAAAATATACGTTTGTTTGATGTAGATGAAGGTGGAATACAGTTGAGTGTGTCGAGCAGTTGTTTCAAATTTTTTGTGCTCCGGTCGCCTCAAATAATCTAAATTCCTTTAATCAATCAACCTTCAATTCAAGATTCTATTCGTTAGAAAATGAGCAATTTCATCCAATTTTGAAGATGTAGATGACTCTGATGTTAAATCTTATATATCTGTAGCTTCGTTTAATTGTTCTAAATTTGAACACATAATTTCTCTTTCCAAAAACAGTCTTGAAATTACATATATATGTGAGCGAAATTCCTTTTGTTGCATATGGCAATTCATCGATTTGGTTTGCTTTTGCTGGTAACTATTGGTTTGAATATATTTATGGAGAGAAGCTAGTATTTTGTTTATCCGCTCTACAAATATCTTTTTCCATGAATCACACATTTTTAAACTTAAATCGTTATTCTCTTCTCTTAACTTTACAAAACTAAATGTAAAAACACCATCTTCTTTAACAACAAGCGCAACTCCCTAGAACTTGAATTATAGTTTGTAATGATTTGAAATCACCTTCGTGGTATAAATCCTCACGACCCGTTTCTTCCAAGGCTATTTTAATGCAATTTTTAAGTTTAAGAAGGCGCTCTAGCATCAAATTCACGGAATTTCATCTGGTCTTGCAATCTAACAATAGCGACATTTCCTTTCCTTGTTGTGAAATTACGTTTTGTTGCAAAATAGAATTTTTAATTTGATAAAGTTTCCTCATTCAATATTTTTTATTAAAAATACAAATTTTATGTAATATTGAAAAGAATAATTGCTCTATAAAATTAGAATTGAAAAACCGGTTAAAAGTGGCAAAAAACCGGGTTTTCGAATATTGAAATAATTGATAATGAACCGGTTAACCGGTTTGGATGCCTTATCGATAACCACAAAAATTCACAGTTATTCTTAAGCAGCGGTCACAACGGTGCAGCTTTGTCTGAGGAAAGTGGTACAAAATCTATGAAATAATTAACCATACCCAGATAACGTTAAAGAAATTGGCTATGTGTTGAAATCTCATAGTTGATAGAAGATACACCTTAAAATGAATATAGATTGCCTAAATATTCTATTTTATCGACTACTTGGCAATTTATTTTGATTGAATCGTATATTAGCTTTTTTCGTCTGTTGTAAAACATTTGGCAGGTTCTCGTGGTGTTCTTCTTTCGATTTTCTGAACACCAATACATCGTCAATATAAACTACTACTCCTCACAAATCACCGAATAAACTACAAAATTTAACAAAATTAAACAAAATTAAGCCTGCGAAACTTGTAACAGCGAAAGTTGTTGAAAATGTACAAATCTGGCTCGTCCTACCATCAAAATCGATTTGCCAAAATCCGTCTTTCAAATCCATTACCGTAAAATATTTTGGGTCAAGACAAATTCGTAAATTTTTATTTGGTTTTTCTATTACTATTAACTTACTAACATATTCGCTTGGTTCATCAACCTTCTCCATAATGCGTGCAGAACACACGTTCGTTTAATTTTTTCTTAACATTTTCTTTAATGCAATGGGAATTCGATTTGGGGGCAGGTGCATCATTTTCTCTTAATCGATGCTAGATTTTTGAGGAAGTTTCCCGATACTGTTAAATAAGTCAGTATTATCTTGCAACCAATTCGATTTACCACGCTCTAAAGCACAGACTTTACGCTTGATTAAACCAAGATTCATTCAAAAATTTAGGCATAATATTGGTTTTGATTTCGTGTTTACAATTAGAAATTTTTTATAAAAATTTTAGCTGAAAAATCAATCAATAACTACGCCCTTCAGTTTTGGTTTACTAGTAGCTTTTATTTTATTAAACATATCGTCGACGGAATATTGGTTTGACGTAAACGCCATTTCCTAAAGTGTTGGAAATCGATGTTTAAAGTTTGGACGTTAATAAAAAAAATGGAGGTGTGGCCAACACACGACTTTCTTTTACGAACAGAGAATTTTGAGAAATTTTAATTTTTTTTTATAATTTTTTAAATTTTTTTTTTTTAATTTTTAAATTTTTAAATTTTTTTTTTTAATTTTTTTTTTTTTAATTTTATTTGTTTTTAATTTTTGGAAACATTTTGGTTTTAGTAGTTTTTTGTAAACCTTATACTTTTTAAGATATTTGCAAAATAAATTTTCTGGACCAAGGGCGTGGCCACTTCCGGTTAGCCGATTTGGAGTAAAATTCACTGGGACCTCCCAATTTATCAAAAAAGCTTAAATCTGAAGTTTCAGTTCGATTGGTTAAACCATCTGGGCTGTAGAGAGGACACAGACAGACTGACAGACTGACAGACTGACAGACTGACAGACTGACAGACTGACAGACAGACACCATTTCGAAACCCACTTTTTCGGACTCAGGGGACCTCAAAACAGATAAATCACTAAAAATATCAAGGTCCAAAATTTTCATGATTACTATACTTTATTTTACTAGAGTAAAAGAAAGTAAAATAACTATGTAGTCGATCAATTTTTTTCATTTAAATGTTAAACTGTTCTTTAATTTATTCTCAACTTAATTACGTTGGAACAATGCTTCCGAATAAATAAATTAACAAACTATATCTAAATTAACCCAAAATGAGATTGTCGTATACGCCAATTTACGAAGAATTTTCTTTCTCGCATATACCTACGACGAAAAAAAGCGCACGTACGACATACCAATTTGTACGAGTATAATACTGATCTAAGTTAAAAAATAATGAAACATAGTTTTTTTTGTAATTCAGCTAATTTTTTAGAATTCCTCGTATTATTACGAGGAATTTTTGCGATCCACATTATTTTATCTTTAATAGAGCTTTATAATATTCCTGGTCATTTTGTGGCATAAACACAAACAAGCTTTGAATGTCGGCAATTTTTGAGGTGAAAACATCTTTAGCGGCGGTAAGTCAAAAATTTTATGTAAAAAAAGGAAAGGAAAATCCGGTACGAACGAAATTGCAAATTATATACAAACGAGAAAAACGAACACAAAATGCACCGAACTTGCATACTACCAAATACAATACTACATAATACGAATTACAATCTCTGTTGGATTAAAATGGAAAGACAAAACAGTTGTACATGTATAGTGTAAGTGATTCAAAAAAGTGAAATCGAAGTACATTAGAAACAAACAGAATTCCACGCATACTTTAAGTATTAAATATGGTACATCTCAGTGAGCTGTGAAAATAATACTTATACATTGATACAAAATAAAATAATAATTTTAAAATTGTTTAATCGGTATGCTATGTTTACTTTAGTATTACTCTTGCTGTTGCTGAGTTTGGTTATACGGGGAGTATAGGAAATAAAATCTATAGAAGTATTAAACTGAATTGAATGACATTCTCCAAAGAGGCACTCAAGACAGGAGCCGAAAGAAGACATGCTACCGTCTTTGCAACTGCTATGATTTTACAGTCAAAATAGCGTTCATGTCTAATAGAACCGCCCAATTCTACACTTTGCTTTGTTCTCCGCGTTTGCCGTGACCATTCACAAAAGCCTAAATATAAGATTACCGTGTATGAGTAAAGCTGTATTTAAAAGCGTACAAGTCAAGATTAGATGATTAACTTAACAGAACTGTACTTTACCCAAGCTCATCGAGACATGGCTATACTGAAATTTAGTCTTTTGTATTTTTCTTTGTCAACAAGTTTTAACTAAACATTTAATGTCGCTAAGGTTCGTCCTCAAAACACAATATAGAATAACATTGATTTCTTATTTTTAAGTCAAGCCTCTTCAAAGATTCAATGGATACTTAATACTTATAACTAAATGTTTTCATATAATACTTTTGCGAGTTGAGCGTGAACTCGCCTGTTGTTTTTTCTTTTGAAATTTGCTCTACCTTACTGTGAACCGAATTAATATTTTGACTGAATAAGTCTTTCGGCGTTGCTGTCGTTTTTCTCTTGACTGCTTTACCACTGTAAATCTATAATAAATCAAATAACAAACTTATCCACGAGATATTAAATATAACTGAATCCTCTAGCATCTGGTCGAGAAAGATCTCGTTAAGATCTTCACGCGTCATATCTTCGAACCCTTGCCCACCCACAGAATGCGCTAAACTGATTATTTCATCGTAATTGTTCATATTATCTGGTAAAGCTGTTTCAGTTACAATACAAGCTGGCCATAATGGCTTCTAACATGCGTTTAACGTATGTGTAGATCTTCTCAACTGTGCAATTGCTGAAGTCGCGTATGCGATACAATGCGTAATAGAAAATTGTTTCCAAGCATTACTGAATTCCAATTCATCGTCATTCTCCATTTTTGCCAGTATGCACTGAAAAATTTTTTTCAAGTAATACAACTTGAATGTCGATATAATTCCTTGGTCCAATGGTTGTATGATTGATGTGGTATTAGGTGGGAGAAAAATTGCCTTTACGTTGGAATGGTTTAGTACTGGATGACCAGGCGCATTACCAATAATTAATAGGACCTTGAAGGTCTGCTTTTTTTCATTCAGATACCGCTTCAGCTCTGGTACATAACATTTCTCGACCCAATTTTGGAATACAACTGCAGTTAGTTAGCCACGCATTTTTATTTGCAACTTGAACAGGTAATTTCATTAAATCCTTGCCTTTCAGTGCTCTTGGCCTGAGGTTTTTGTTTATGAGCAGAGGTTTAAGCTGCTTTAAAACCACCTATAGATTTCCTAGTTTGAGATACGTTCGTCCTGGTTGGCAGTCGTTTCCAGAAAACCCCGGCTTCATCTGCGTTGAATACTTGGTCGGGTGTGTAATCACATTCTTCTATAATTTTTGCCAGTTTTGGAAGATAATCTTCTGCAGCTTTTACGTCAGCAGATGCAATTTCTCCTTTGGTTTTCAAATATCCATGTCGGTTGTGGAGATGACGAAGTTGATGGTTCTTGGTGCAAAATTTGATTATAAATACCAATGGTCTTTTCTTTAATTGTGGCTGTGTCAACAGGGATCCTTTTTTGAGTGAGATCCTCAATCCATATTGCCAAGAGATTTTCCATTTTTTCTACACTAGTATTTCTACAATACGGCGATGTTGATGCAGTTACTGTTTTACCAGATATTACGGACTGCCTGATATAATTTTCATTTTTCTTTATTGTACGCACTGTCGAGTCACTGAGGCCAAGTTTCTGACCAACTCTTGAAGGACCTAAACCTTGTTCTAGGCTGTCTAAAACTTTGATTTTTAGCTCTAGTGAAATTCTCTTGCGCTTGGTGCCTAATTTGCTGGCGATTTTGGTACCAAAAACTGTAAAAAAGAATTGTATAACTTCCACTTAAATAATTTTAATTTTCAGAGAAATTGATTTACCAATGATTAAACAGCAAAGTTTTACAAATAATAAGTTATTATACACTACGACGAACTACACACTTTATCATACAGAAGCACAGCCGACACCATTAAAATCTTCTAGAAAACTAAAGTAGAAAGATCGCACGTGACAAAGAATAGTAGCTCAACTCAAAATTTCAAATTTCTCTGGAGAGCAAAAGAAAAACTGCTAACCTTGATTTTACTACAACTATTCTCTATGGGCGTCAAAAAAAGAAGATCGGAAAATTAAGCCGTCTCTCGCTTTTTAAAATAAATATGAAAACGTCATTGTGTCAGGTTATAAAATCGATCATTGTGCATCTCTTTGACGAATTATCTGAAAACTCAATTTTTTGAGTTGTGTTGTACAATGTTTGATGTAACATAAAATAAGAACTAAACTAAATAAAGAACTGAACTAAAATTTTTGAATTTTCGGCGAAAAGAAAATCGTGTAAAAGTGAATAAATCGCGTAAAAAAAGAAAAGTGTACCTAAGAAAAAATCGCATAAAAAAAACCGCGGATAAAAGGATTGAGTGTATACGATATTTTGTCGTACGAGCAAAAATTGGCGTTTACGACAAACCAATACGAGATAAATCAAAATTTGAAGCATATACGACAGAAACGATACTGGTTACCTCTGTAACAGACGAAAGATACGAAAAAAATGGTTCCAGATACAGAAAGAGTGTAACTGGAAACTTAAGGATTCATTAGTACAACAAAATCTTCAAATTGGCGTTTACGACAAACCAATATTCGATCGACGATATATAACGGTATAATATTTATTAACATCTTTACAGAATCCAATTTAAAATCAAAATTATACCCTTCCACACTTAGACCCTCATACAATTTTTGTGCTTCTATTCCAGCAACCCTTTTATCACCATCTACACTAGAAACAGAAAGTGGATTTTGATAATTTAACATAATTTTGATTTTCACAGTTTACCGCCCTATTTTCAACGTGTTCTTTAACGAAATGATTTCTTCCGGAATTACTGCAGTACCTCAATGAATAATTATAACTATAAAATCGGCATTTTTGTTTACTGGATGATGAAAAGTTTCCACTTGTTGATAATTCGGCTTCTTTGTTCTACGTCTTATTTTAATTTTAAAATTTTTTCTTGTATAGGTTTATTACGTAAACTAAGTACAATTCTATCGAATAAAATGGAATGCTGGTCACCAAATTCGCTATCTTTCATTAACGTTTTAATTTCAGTCAGGAAATGATCAAATGGTTCGGTATCATTTTGATTGTGAGTATAAAAGTGCGTCCAATATTTGCCTTTTCGATTCTCGTCTGATATATTTTTAGTGCTGAATAAGGGAAAATCATCTTCAACCAATACGTTTAGGGATATTCCAACTTTTCTATCAGCTAGTAATTTTTCGTATTCCGAGGCCTCCGTGTATATGTTGAATTGTTGTAATGAAATTTACGCCAATTTTCGCATAAATTCCCTTGTAAATTTAAAGGGTTTTGAATATTTAGTCTTCTATTAACACATATTAACCATAAGTAACACGATGTTTTCTTTTCTAAGCTCAAGCTTAATCTGAGGCAAGGCGATAGTTTATTGTCTTTTTTGCATATGTCCAATCCACAGCGTGCCTTACATCCTTCGCCGTTTACAATAAACCAATGAAGGATTTCATTTAATGTCAACCATTTACTAATTTATAATTCACAAGCATAATTGGTACGTCTTTGCAATAACGATTTTTGTTTAGCAGCAGATTGGCATTTTTACTGTATACCATATACTGAAAAAATTATCAAACTCAAACATCTTCCATTTCTTTTTAATTCGAAATTCCTTTAAATTTGAATCACTCTGAGGCATGTTAATGGTACTGAATTATTGAAAAACAATCCCTCCCAATAAAAATTATTCCCACAGCCCAGATAAATAGATTTTTTTTTGTCTTTGTTATAAATAATGAGTTCCACGTAAATCTCGATTTTTTTGTGTCTTACAACAACGGCAACATAAAAATTGATAAATTTCACAACACAAAAAAAAAAATGCTTTCAACCGAATCAAACAGAAACACCAACACAAACTAAAAACGATCCAAATCAAAAATTTTAAAATGATGCTAAACGGTTTGTTGCCCTTGAAGAACATTAAAATCCAATAAATAATTTATCATTCCCTTAATATTTAAATTGATATTCATCTGGAATTTTTTCCACATACATATACTCGTATGTTGATGTGAATTTTGTGTACACAGATTGCGTTCTTCTTGTGTCCATCCAGAGCCAATCCATTTATTTGAAATTTAAGGAAATTGTTTTTTATTTTTTTTTGGTTTGTTTATGGTTGTTAGAAAATGAAAAATGCTACATGGACTACGATATCAATTTTCTAAGAATTTTTGATTCGACTGCGGTATACGATGGTACAGTGGCATGAGAATAAATAATTCCCATTCTCTCTTTTTGCGGTAACAAACTGTAATTTTTTACTTTACTTTTTTGACCAGCACAACCGTTATTTTTTAGTGTTATAATTAATGGGTGAAATGTTTAAACACGCGATACTATTTAAAAGGTGATGAAGGTAATGTCTGTAATTATGTATATTTTTATAATTGTTTTACGGTTCTTTAGAGACTTGAGGTCGGTTTGAAAGTTTAAGGGAAGTGGGACAAAAGTTTAATGTTTAATTTGCTACATTCATCAATATTATACCGAACTAGAAATATAGACGAAGGTCGATTTATCGACATGCTCGAAATATTTCGAAATTAAAGAAAATTTAAATGAAAGCTTCGAAACGTCTTAATATACGGTATGTTCATATACAATAAAACATATAAAGTGAGATGGGGCACATAAATAAAAAACAAATCACGTCTCATTGCGTAAACATAAGAAAAATGGTAGGTACAAAGAAGGAAAAAAAAAATTAAGGGAAGGAAAGTTTTCCTTCTTTGGGATAAGATCATATAATATACATTCAGTAAGATAAGTTTGTAATGGCACAGCATATATCTTTTGATATCATCCAAGTTGAACACATAGAATAACAGCAGAAACAACAAAAAAAAAAAGTCGTAATATCTTATGGGAAATACGATTTCTGATGTGATGGATAAATCTAAAATGATTTTTGATGATGATGATAATGGTGGTTTTGACAGGGATGTAACTTTTTGTTCATCTTCTATAACAAATTCTTCCGTATTCCATTTTTGTCGAATCGTATCCCACCGCCGCATGTGTTTTTGTTTTATTTAATATATAATGTATAAGGAAATTATGAAAATAAGAGTTGGTGTGTGTTTGTGTTTATTTAAAGTAGACGTATTGCTGATACCCCCCACGAGGGCGGCTTAATGGGTTTGTATATACAAAAGAACCTATAAACGAACACACGTTTCTATTGATTATATAGGCATTCACATATCTTTTGTTTATCAATTTTTGGGTACCAACCGATAAAATAACTCCACATTAGTTTTCCGCATATATGTATCAGTCTCATTTTCGCATCATCAATACAAATCATCTCCAGTTGGGTTTCAGCTTTTATCTTTCACCCCCAATAAACAACTGTGCTCAAAGTGTTAATAAAACGGTTTTTATTTTTGGTTTGGATCGGTTGGTGTTGCCACCGCCGTTTTTGTTTGAAAATCTAAATTGACTTCCTACTGCGAAATTTACTTTATTTTATATAAAAATATTATTTGAAAAATGATAACAAAAAAAAAAACAGAAAATAGATGATTTTTGTTATTATCCACAATAATTTTTTTGTGAATGTTTGTGTATGCTGCTGTTAAGATATTATTTATTGTATGATTCCAAAACGAAAAAAAAAACAGTAAGACATCGATAACATTAAACAATATCCACATTATGGGCATTTTAATAATGTATTAAAATTAATGGTCACTTTTAAAAGTGATACTAAAATTCGAGCATTTCAAGAAAAGTATAACACAGCAATACGATAAGTAAAGCGCAAAACTAATTTTTTTTACCTTTATTTAATATTACAACTGATTTACAAATCATTTAATAATTTATCTTTCTTAAATGAAGATTCACATTTGACGGGCAGTAGCCCATTGGTTACTCCCGTTTGAATTTACATAGTAAATATTTTTCTCTATCCTAATTAAATACAACTGCCCATTTCCAAAGGTTTCAGTCTTCTTACTGCTTCGGTGGTATCTAACAAACTTCGTATGTCTGCATTTTGGTGCCCAGATATCCGCTGAATGTGTTTCTTCGCATGATTTTGTATTTCTTCACTTACATACTCCATGTTTAAGTCCCTATGGAGGTTATCATTTCTAATGTACCAATGCCACGCAGGACTTTGTTTTGAAAACATTGAATCATTTGTACATTTGTCTTCGTGGTACAACCCCAAAGTTGAATACCGTAGGTCCATACTGGTTTAAGTATTTGCTGATATAATAGGAATTGGTTATGTATTGTAAGCTCAGAGTTTCTACCTATTAGCCAATACATTTTACTATATTTGATGTTCAATTCTTCTTTTTTCTTTTTAACATGCTCTTTCCATCTAAGCTTGCAATCCAGAGTCATGCCGAGGTATTTGGCTGTACTTGCATTTGGAACTGGCCTTGAATTAAATTTCACTGGAATCCAGTTAACTTTTTGGTTTGTGAAGTTTACGTGAACCGATTTTGCTTCGTTTAGGCTAATGCGCCATTTCTTTGTCCAACTACTCACTGTGTCGGTTGCTTTTTGAAGTTTGGTCGTTGCTTCTGATATACACTTTCCAGTCGCCAGAATAGCTGTATCGTCTGCAAATGTTGCTGTGGTGGCACCTTCTGTATTTAGCATATCTCTAGTGTACAGGATGTACATTATAGGACCCAGTACGCTACCCTGTGGTATGCCTGCTGATATCCTCTTTAGTTCAGAGTACTCTCCGTTATAATTTACACGGAAATGTCGGTCTGCGATATAAGATTTAAGAATTTGATACAATTGCTTAGGTAGATCTCGATGCAATTTAAATTCAAGTCCTTGGTGCCAAACTTTGTCGATTGCTTGTGCTACATAAAAAGATGCTGCTGGAGCATCTTAATTTCGCAAAACTACTGATGAAAAATTTAAATTCCATCTTTATGCTCAATCTTACTTTACTGCCGTATTGGTTCCTAGCCAAAATCACTTTGACGGCGCGCGTACATGATACATTTCTTGTGAAAAATTTACACCACATGTTAGCTAAAAGGGTTGAATTATTCTAAACAAATAAAAAAATTTGACCAGAGCTACCAACATACCAACAAAATAGTAATCAATTCGTTACTTATTCAACTCATGTGACTAACTGCGTACCCTCACGTCGTCTCTCATACTTCAAGCATTGACGGCAATGAGTAGGCACACGATAATCAATGGTCCATTTAGTTTAAAACGTTTCCAGAATTCATGGTGAAAATGTGGAAACAATCCATAATAATTAAAATTCATATTGTGATTATATACATAAATATTTTTATTACAGTTTTTGTTACAATTTACCCATTTTATGATTATTTCAGAAATTAATCCTAAAGCAGTCTTTTGTACACTTCACATTACAATTCATCAAATTCACTACCACCCAACAATTCAACATTCCAGCATATTCAGTATATCGAATTTAATTCTGTACAATTAACCTTTTTGTCGAACTCCAATTTAACGGTTTAATGAGAACCTCAATATATCGAATTTCAATCTATCGAATTTCAATTCATCGAACTTCAATTTACCAAATACACCAACCTATCGAATTTCAATTTGTCGAATTTCGATCTGTTGAATATGATTCTAGCATATTTTATTGTAAATAATTTACCTATAAGTATATCTATCGAGAAATGAATGAATATGAATGTTTGTGAAAATAATGCATGTATCCTGGTTGCTTGTTATCACATTACCTGTGTTCGTTCGTTCTACATGAGGCAACGTTTTTCTTTCTCAATGTCTTTGTATTCGTTTATGTGTATAAACGCGTGCTATATGTACGTGCGGGAGGGACGGGTGGGGCGCGGGCAAAAACGTTATATTACATGAACTAAAACGCATTCCCCCTCCCCCCATAAAAGTCTTCCGTTTCAAGCGTGTACAGTTGGAGAGGGATGAATATATACAAAATATATGGTTGATTCTTTTAATCGTAAAAACCTATATGCAAATGTCATAACATTGCTGGCAAGAAATGACCGGGAATTTCTCTTCATCGGTAGCTTTTCTTCTTGTTTACATTGCCCGTATTCTACTGTGAATATTTGACTGACATGACTTTAAGCAGAGCCTTCTAGAGTATAGAGCCATAATCTTAATGACGTATTTTTTAGAAGCTTTTTTAGTGGTATAACTTTTCACTGATTTCCATAGGAATCTATAGTAAAAATGGTGTTTTTTAGCTTCAAGTTTTTCAATGAAAAAAGCAAATATATTATAAAATGTTTATATAAAAGTTTTCTACATATCTTTAAGAACAATATACTAGAAGGCCATATGGGTATTAAGTAAATATTAATTGCAGAAATATTAAAATTAAATTATTTCTAAAATATAATTTTCCGAACTTTCATTTTGAAAAATACATCAAAGTTGGCTCTGACAAATTAAAATAATACTTGCTAAATTTATCTTTAGTTTTACTAGTGTACGTAAGATGTCTAAAATGGTTGCAGAAAAATACGAAAAAAAATTATTTAGTCGCAAAATTATCACACGTTCCTATATTTTGTGAATTGGTTTTGCTTTTCCTACAACTTGTGAACTTGAATTTTCCCCAGGTGTTAATTTTTGGTATAATTTTACCAAATTTTTACGATCATCACTGACATCTATGTAATGTAAATCGACTTAATGAGCAAACGAATCGTAGTAAGCTTTTATTTCAATTTGACCAGAATGCTGTTGTTATGAAGTTTTTTTAATATTTTGGTTTAAATAAATCAATTATTACAAGAAAATGAAAACGATTTACTTAAACGATATTCATATATGTTGAAATTCAAACATTTATGAAAGTATTTCAGAAATCATAATTAAGAATTTGTAACGTTTTCATTTAAAAATTTGTCTTAGGCAAAAAAGTGATTTTCCATATGTTTTGTGTGTTTTACTATGAAAAGTTTCGTTTTTTCCATGTTTCTAATTCCCTTATAAAAGCTCAGATATTTTGATTATGGCTCTATAAAATACAGGGTGCTCTGCTTTAAGTCAAAAGAAGGCGAAAAACAAAAATAATTCATTAGAGTGACAAAGATAAAGCATTTTTTGATTTTGTTTTTTATAACAAGCTTTTAAGCGTAAATTTTGGCAGAAAACAAAACATAACCAAGAATTATTAAAAAAAATTTTAAATTATCTAAAAAATTAATTACTGTTAGTACTCATATCAGAATTATTATTTTCCGAATATTTTCCGTAATAAAATAAAAAATTAAAGAAATTAAATTTCTAAATTTCTTCTATTTAATGATTTGATTTTGCAATAAATCTATTATATTCTAACTCCGTTGGTTGCTCGTTCTGCTAGACGTGGAGTGACCGAGCGACACTTTACTACAGCAAGGGTTATTGACTCTTCCTCTACGAGGATTTAGTCTGTAGGTGAAGTGGTGCGATGGTGGCTCCGATTACAGAGGGATGGCTTAGAAGAGCGGGACAACGGACAACTCAAGTGACGTCGGGCTACGGCAAGGTTATTGACCTTCCGCTCTCTGAATCGAGGGGATTTAATCCGTTGCGTGAGTGTAAAAATAGACTCGTTGGCGTCAGTTTCCCACTCCAGTACTAACTGATTCATGGTTAATTTATTTTATTTTACATATGTCTTAATAAAACAATATTCTAGCGAATTTATACAACATTATACAAAAATTTAAATAAACGAAGTTGCCAGTAAGGCGCTTTAATTTGTTACACTGCCCCTTCCAGCTTGCGAACGTCCCGTCGCAATATATGGTGATGCTGTATTTCCGAGGTAGCGACCCAATCTGTCGACGTGCACCACTTTTGCTCTGCCAGCGGGTTTCTTTACCCGGACAAACAAGTCGTTCAGTTTTTCAATGATTTCGTACGGTCCATCCCAATCGCATTGCAGCTTAGGGCAAAGGCCAACTCGTCGGACGGGGTTATATAACCACACCAAATCTCCTACGCCAAACTGGATGGGATTTGCTTTGGAATCGTATTGTCTGACAATCTTGTTGGATGCGAGATTAAGATTTCCGCGAGCGAGCTCGTGAATGCCATCCATCCGCTTTTAGAGATTTCCGGAATAATCGTCGGCCGTCAATGTATCAGAATTTGATCCTACCAACATGCACCCTGGTAAGCGCAGCTTTCTTTCTTGTGGCATTTCAGCGGGGGACACATTAGTCGACTCATGAACCGACGAGCGATACGCCAACATGAACAATGGGAGCAGTCGGTCCCACTCGCGCTGATTATCTCCATTGAATTTGGCTAAGTAATCACCCAAGGTGCGGTTATGATGTTCTACCATTCCATCAGATTGCGGGTGCAGTGGTGTGGTTCTCGTCTTTTTAGCACCGAGAAGTTCCATTGTCTTGGTGAACACAGCCGCTTCGAAATTTCTACCTTGGTCCAAATGGATTTCAAGAGGTACACCGTATCGAGAGACAACCTCTTGGATCAATGTCTCGGCTACAGTTTCAGCAGTCTGGTCTGGTATCCCAGGTTGGGTTCTCGTTACGCCAAAATGCCCTGTGGTTTTCCCATCATGTGCATCCGTTAACACCTCCTCGATCATGGATGGCGGTAGTAAGGTCTGAAAAATAGTGGAAGCCCATTGTGTAGTATAATCAAGTCCCATTGTGGCCAATATCCTTTGGTAATTGCAGGCAGTGTAGAAATTTCATCCCATGTCGGCCAATTGTCTTGCTGCTTCCAGTCATAGATTCATCCCAGAACGGCATCTTGCTGCTGGGCTTTTATGAAACGTACTTCACCCGTATCTAGTCCCGTCACTTGAACGGTGGGTTCTGCTTCGCGGTTCCGATTCGGACACATTCGTGGCACTCTGCCGTGCAGGGACTTCGTGGAAAAACGTCGGCGTTTCCATGTTTCTGGCCACGGCGATACTGGATCTCGAAATCGTATTGTTGTAAAATTTCGATCCATCGAGCAAGTTGGCCTTCAGACCTTTTAAAATTCAGCAGCCAGGTTAACGACGCATGATCGTGCAACGCAGGTGGTGCACTAATTTCGTTCCGCATTCCTCAACGTCCGCGAAAAATTATCAATAATTTTCTCGTTTCCCTCTACTTCTTGCGATAGAACGCCGCCAATTCCGTTGCATCAGTGTCGACGGTGTGGTGCTCATCAGTCGATTTAATTCTTTGAAAGCCCATTTCGCATGGTCGTTCCATTCGAATTTTCGCTGTTTTTCCGTCAATGCGAACAATGGCTTGGCGATGGAAGCGAAATTTCTTATGAATGTGCGGTATTTATTTATTTATTTATTTATTTGACTATAATTTTAATTACACATATGTAGTACACTCCATTTTGAGCATATTGGCTCATTAATAACAGAGTATAAAAGTATGAACAGAAGCCCAAAAAGCATGTGTGACTTTCCTTCTAGATGCGGCCAGCTACGAATCGTCTTTATTTTGGTGGAGTCTTTTCGAATATCTTTATTATTAACAATATATCCTAGGTATTGGACTTCCTTCTGGAATAGGTGGCATTTTTTCGAATTAGGCTTCAAGTTTGCCGCTCGCCTCTCGAGTGCTGCATCTTCTTGGTTAGTTCGTCGATCCTCTCATACTTCTATCACATGTTTAGTAAGAGACGTTTTCCCGTAGTCACCGGGGTATCTAGCAAATACGTCTCCGTAACTATTTAAAAATTGTGTGACCGAATAGTGTGAGATTCTCTTGGTATTCCTTGCAGAGATTGTTGGATTACTTCATCGATTTGGTTATGAGAAGCCGGGTCCCACTTTCCCGGAGGAACGATTTCTGCCCTCTTCATCTCGCCCACAAAGGTGTTTTCTGGAAGGATCTTCACCTGATCTGTGATGTTTTCTGTTAACTATTCGCACATGCTGAAGAAGGCTACTTGCGTCGCTGAGTCCTCGTGCGATCATAATTCCCTCCGGTAGATTTGACGTTTCTAGGGGTTCGATCACGTAGGTCCTTAAGCTGGTCGTGGCTAGTTTCACAGAGACAAACATTTCTAATCTAGGGGGTATGTTCACTCTTGATGATGTCGCGATGGCGGGATTTACAGCGACCGAGATTGCGAGTTTCTTGTTGTTCAAGAGCAACCGTTCATCCACCAGATTGATTTGTCTCTTATATCGGCAATAACAAAACTTGCCAGCTGTGCGAACTCTCCCAGCTTGACAGTTAAGTCGACAATACCGCGGACCGGGCAAGGATCTCCATTCACTTTTTTAACTCGTAAGTTGCATGGTCATATGATCGTAGGCCATAGTTTATGAAAATTGCTGTTCGAAAATTGCTATTTCGTACGAATTTACATTTCTTCTGGTTGAGAAGTCCCTCGGTTGTCAAGGAGGCACCGTTGGTTGCTTGGATTGTTATTTCCTCTGGAGCATTATAATTTTCTTGAGTCGCTGGGTGCCCTGTACCAGCGACTAGTTCTCGTTTTCCGATGGTGTATTGGTGCTCGAGTTTGGTGCACAGGAGCAGGATTTATCGACGTTATCTTCTATCTTTTCAGTGGGCGTTCTTTGCTTCCCCTTATATCGATACCTGGACCTCCTTCGTGGAGCTAATTCAGTACCGGTGTTGGTCTCGAGAGTGACTTCGTCGACGATGGTTGCCGTATCTTCTTCAAGAATGTTTTCTCGCACATTCCGCTGGATCAAGCGGGTCGCACGACTTACGGCCGTGGTTTCGATGGCTTTGGCTAAAGCATCACGAAGCGTTGCCGGGCTAGCCATCCTGACGAGATCTTGTACTTCGATTTCGTGGATGCCATCTATGAACTGCATCAGAGCAATGCGGATCAACGCTTCTCGAGGAAGGGTAGGAAATGCTTTGCGTGCCATTTTCTCCACATCCATTCCGAAGGCTGAGAGGCTCTTCTTTGTTTGTTGTGTTCGATAGCGAAGAAGGATATGGCTTATTTTCTCTTGTTGGTCTGTACCAAAGCGAAGTGGCAACGAGTTACACAATAATTCGAAATCTCGTCTTGCCGTCGGCTCGATTGAAGATAGCACTACAAGTTCATCGCCGCGTAACGTTGCCCCCAATTGGATGGCTCGCTATATCGTGGTCCACCTGTTAGCTTCCGCCACCAACTCAAAATGCGTAGTATTACACCCAACAGGAGGAGCCGTCGTATGTTGACAACTTTAGTGGCCGCGACAGGATGCCTGAATATTCGTTGACTTGCGTATTTACCGGCAATAATACACCCGGGGCCGGAGCAGTACCAGGAGCTGGAGCTACACCAGGATCTGAATCCGCACCGCGCGGTACATCAGCAGTGACAGACGCTCTAGGTGTCGACATTTTAGCCAGCCATGAGATCTTCTGCGATAACTCTAGGAAAGCTTGTTGTAGGGTGGTAAATGGCACTCCTTCTATCTGCATCTCCTCGCACTCTTCCTGCGTAGTTCGCGTATGTACGGCCATTTCTGCGTTCTTTGCTTCTAATTGTTGCCAGACCGCCATGGTTTCTGCTTCGGCTTTTTGTTGGGCTGCCTCTGTTGCCGTTTGTGACGGCTGAATGGCAGCTAACTGTTGTCGGGCGACCGCCGCTTCTTCCTCAGCGTTTAGCTTGGCACCATCCTTTGGTTTGTGTGCCTCTTGTTGCGAGGACATTTGCTTTCGGAGTTCATCTAGCTGCTCTTGTAATGTGGCCATCGGTTGGTTTGTGATGATAGCTACTAGTCTACTACCCCACATCTGACACCACTGTAACTCCGATGGTTGCTCGTTCTGCTAGACGCGGAGTGACCGAGTGACACTTCACCACAGCAAGGGTTATTAACTCTTCATCTACGAGGATGTAGTTTGTAGGTGAAGTGGTGCGATGGTGGCTCCGACTGCAGAGGAATGGCTTAGAAGAGCAGGACAACGCGCAACTCAAGTGACGTCAAAATACGGCAAGGTTATTGACCTTCCCACTCTCGGAATCGAGGGGATTTAATCCATTGCGTGAGTGTAAAAATAGACTCGTTGGCGTCACTTTCCCACTCGTGGTTAACTTATTTTATTTTACATGTGTCTTAATAACACAATATTCCAGCGAATTTATACAACATTATTTAAAAATGAAAATAAACGAATTCATCATTAAGGCGCTTTAATTTGTTACAATATGCTTTGGCAATATAATGATTTAGCTGGTTGTTGAATTCGGTAACTCCCATTCCCACATCGCAAGAATCTGAAATGAACAAATAAACAAAAAAATATTGAGAAAACGGACAAAGGCTGATTAATTCAAAATTATATCAAATAACACTTTTGGAAATAGTTTGTATTTTGTCAAGACTTGTTTCCCCGGTACAGCTTGCAGATTGAATTTACTGTACACATCAGCTTTGGCGATCAACTTAATTGTGGCACTAATAGATTCAGCATTTGTCTTAAATCTCAGAAAGAAGATTGTCCTTAATAAATAAAGATAGGTTCTAAACTTTACAATAATTATTTTGTAGTCGAACTTACCATTGCTTGAGCGAATTCCGAGTTTGTGAGTCGATTGTAAGTATTTTCAATGCCATCTTCCGTTTCGTTTTTTTCATTACCAGTTAAAACTTGTAACATTCATGCAATATATCTACTATATATAACTTTTTCTCTAAGCAATGTATTTGTTGCTAGTTTAGATACGTCTTGTGGTTTGCTGTCTTGAATTTCTTTTATCTGAATTACTAATTTAGATATTAAATAAAACATTGTCAAATGACATATTAAAACCAGATTTCAATTTTTACCATATCTAACGGTTTTTATAATTGTTCTTCTATTGGAATTTGATTTTGATTATTATTTTTTTATTATTTAAAAGACCACGTGGAGTTTTCCAGAGATTCTTCCATATGTGTACGTATACGAATCCTATTGGGATTGCACGAAATTATAGTGGAGTACACTGCTAACATCTAATGTAAAGAAATTTGATTGCCCAAAAAATCAAAAACACATCAAAAAATGTCAGAAACGCATCAAAAATCCAACTATTTACCACAAAAAATGACCATTTTTTTGCCGTTCTTTTTAATGCACTAATTTGCACTTAAAACGATCTATTGGATTTAATTTATCGAATTCAATCAATAACCATGGACATCCACAATAAATCCCGCCATCACCTTTCTATAAAATATGGCCACAGTCGGGACTCAGTTCGACTTTCCAGGCCACAGTCGAGACTCACTTCAACTTTCCCGACCATTGGCAAGACTCTTCCTCTCTTGACTGGCCCCAATGAGGCCACATCCATGACTGCTTTCTTGGCTGACCCAAAGGCCAATGACTTCAGACTTCATAATTACGTTCTGGTCTGAATAGTCACTGCTTTGTGCAACATTTAGCACGACAAGGAAACACTCGGTCGACTCTCCATTTCACATTCACTCACTTATGTCACCCACCCAGATATCTTAATACAGCTCTGTTTACAACACAGCTCAATTTAGAAATTATCTAAACTACAATGATAGAAGATGAGAAGTGTTTACCGACAACGGTCGGTGACTCCGGTTTCCAATTTACCTGGTGTCTGCTTCAGCGTATATCCTTCTGCATCGCTACCTCCACCCTTTCACTTACCATGTCTCAATTTTTCCGGGATAAGAAAGGAGACGTCACTTGTGGGTTAGTCCTGTAGCGGTTTACACAATTCACCACTATAATATATTCACTCGGAACATATTCTTCGCGCCTTCTACCAGATCTCAAACATTATTCATACAGTTACAACGCGAACGAACTTTGGCGTTGCCTTATTTTAATTTTCGTGTTTAACCATATTTTTATTTGGCAATTGGTGGTGTTAAATATAAATTAATAATGTTGTATTAATTAAAAGAAAGTAAACAAATAATAATTTTTGGTGAAAATAAAAATAATTGTGTTATTTATTTTAATTGTAAAATGGCGTTTTCAGAAACATCATCGCCCGACGCTATAAAATCAACGTGGTCATCAGTAAATCTAATATTTTACTAACGCCAAATATGACGGAAATAATGCCAGCAATCATGGGTTACCCAAAGTGCACAAACCGAGTCATCCGATAAGACTTTTCATCAATTTCACCACACGTCACCAACGTATAAAATAACCATAATTGTCAACAAATGGCTAAATACACACTTAAAATTCTATGGCAATTACTCAACATGTAATAACCTGGAATTGGTAGATAATATTCGCCCTGTCAAGATCCCGGTTGGCTTCATTTGATGTAGCGAAGTTGTATTCGATATTCCGCTCGAATATACTACTTTAATGACAGCAGAACGATTATCACGCTTGTGGGTCGTCTATTGTCTGGCATCAATATTTATTTAAATCACATTAAAAACATATATTTGTATATGTATATCTTGAATATGAAAAATTAGCATCGTAGATAAGAGAAAACGATAATTTAGAGAAAGCGCATAGAATCTTCTTCGTCGTTCGAATTCTGTCTATTTCTGTCATATTCACGTGAAGTGGTGTTATTCTCATTGAAGTTTATTTCCGTCTTTTTATCGATGTTGGATATTCTGCTTATTGCGTCCGCGACAACATTAGTTTTTCCTTCTTTATAGACGATGTCGTAGTCAAAGTTTTCGAACTCTAACCGCCATCTTAGAATTATGGAGTTTTTCTCCGAAGTTTTAATGAAAGTAAGTGGCTTGTGGTCGGTCACAGGTGTGAATTTACTACCGTGTAAGTATGGGTTGTATTTCTTTACGGCCCATATAATAGCTGGTGGAATTTAGGGTCCTTGATGCAAAAGCAATCGGCTTTTATATGTTATCTTGTATTTGAGACAATACTGCACCAAGAGCATAGACTGATGCGTCGGTTGTTAGTATAAATTGTTTCAAAAAGTCCGGATAGGCCAATATTTGGTCTGTAGACAGTATTTCTTTTAGTGTTTTAACCGCTTTTATATAGTCGGGATCTCGTACATCGACGTCTTTCTCTTTTTTCAAAAATTTGTTCATTGGTTCCGTAATTTTTGAATAATCCCTAATAAAGCGTCTATAATAACCTGCAAGTCCGAGGAACTGTTTGACTTGCTTCTGTGTATGGGTAATGTCCATTCAATGATTTTTTGGACTTTATCGGGATTTGGTCTTACCCCATCCTGAGTGATAAGGTGCCCGAGGAATTCCGTTTCTCATTTTAGGAGCTCACATTTTTACAGTTGTATTTTTAGGTTGAATTGTGCAGGACGTTTTAAAACCTTGCAAAGATTTTCGACGTGGTTTTCCAGATTGCAACCCACAATTATGATATCGTCTAGATATCATAATTGTGGGTTGCAATCTGGGAAACCACATATCAAACTTCTCCCACTAAGCCGTTTAGCACGTGATTCATTACACATTGAAAAGTTGCTGGGCCATTTTTTAACCTAAAGGGTATACGAGTAAATTCGAAGTGGCCCTTATCTGTGGAAAATGCAGTTTTTGCTTGGTATTTTCTGTTCATCGGGATTTGACGAAATCCAGATTTTAGGTCAAGTGTTGAGAAATACACAGATTTCCCGAGACTGTCAAGAATCTCCTCAATTTGAGGGATTGGAAATTTATCGTTTATGGTTTTTTCGTTCAATTTCCTATAGTTGATAACAACTCTTACTTGTTGGGTTCCAGAGGCATCTGCCTTTTTTGGCACTACCCAAATTGGAGATGAATACGGGCTGTTTGAATTCCGTATAATTCCACTATCCAGTAATTCTTGAATTTGGTCCGTCACATCCTTTTTGTAATGGTGTGGGTATCTGTATGTTTTTGTGTAAACTGGGTTTTCGTCTGTTGTTCGATTACTGTTGTTGATGAAAGTTTCTCATTTTGTTTCAACAGTACATCCTGATGTTCGTGGATTGCTTTTATTAGCATTTCCTTTTCTATTTTACTTAAATGATTTGTTCGGATTAGACTTTCAATTACCTTTTTGTCCACTGGTGTGTTTAAATTAATTGGAATAGGTTCGATTGTCTCGAAATTATTTGTTATTAGTCCTAATTTAGATAATTTTGAAGGTGGTTCTGGATTGTCTGATGTTATATAAACAGTGATTTTAAAATTCTCGGCATTTTGAATATTCCAAGACTACCCAATCGCCATTTGTTTTGGTATTGAACGTTACTGTATGATTATAGAAGTTTTTTGTTGGGTAATAACGGTAGAACTTTAAAGTTTTATTATTTAAAGATATTGTACTAGATTTATAGTCAATCTTAGCGTTCATTGCCGCAATTGATTGGGATCCTAAGATACCATCAAAAAATTTATGGAAACTAAATTCGTAGTAGGTTTGTTTGGGTAAATTGAACCCAAGAAAATTGATTTTGCCTTTTGTTGAAAGATTTTGTGTTCCTAGAACATTCTTTACCGTTGTTGTTTCAGATTCTAAGAGATTTTTTGGAATAATGTTTGGCCTTATTAAGTTTTTGTTGGCCGCAGTATCTATTAGTAATGTTATTGTTTTGTTAGTTATTTTGTTGTGGCATTTTAGATAAGGCAAAAAGTTTAGTCTTCTGTATCTGATTCCTGTCCCTCCCAAAAAATTTTCATTTTCGGAATTTGTATTAGCTGTTTCTTGAGATTTTCTGGGACTTTGTGGTTGTTTATAATTGTTGTAATGAAGGTTTTCCTAGTTCTTAGTGTGGGATCTACCTCCATTGGGATCAGTTTAGATTAATCGGGTATTGTTCTCAAAGGTTTCCTTTCAGTGACAGGATATTGCTGTCTTCTGAAATTTACTTGTTCCAACTTTTGTGGAACCCTATTTTGGTTATAGGTTTTAATTTCAGACATTTTCTTAGAGTTATTTGAAATTGTTTCATTTGCGCTGCCTGATCATTTTCTTGCTGCCTGATCATAGCCGAAATACGGCTTTTTCAAACCAGCAATAAATGCGGCTAGTGCATTCTGTTCAATGAATGTACTTATTGCCAGCCAAGAATTATTGTAAATTGGGTTTTGTTTTGCTAGAGTTTTAATGCCCTGCAAGATTTCCTTTGTTTTGTTATAATACGCGTGAATGGACATATTGTCCATTTGCTGTGTTGCCTAAAGTTGGGACTTGTAAAAGGATAACTTTTGTTTATCTCCAAGAGCTTCTACCAATATTTGTTTAATTTCCCCAAAGGTTTGGGGGTTTCCTTCTAAGCACAGAATATATTTTGCTTTGCCTTCGATTTTATTTTGAATCACTTGCCAGTAAATTCGCATTTGCTGTTCTTGCACCATCGGTTCACAGAAACTTAATGTACTAGAAGATACTAACTGTTTCCGATTTCCATCGAAATTGGGGATCGATTTTATCGGATCTGGGATCCGGAACACGTCCAGAGTGAGTCGTTGTAAAGCTGGGATCTTTTCTTTATCTATTTTGTTCAGATACGCTAGCGCCTGTTCATGCTCACTTTGTTTTTGAGTAATTAGGCTAAGTTGCTCTAACACTTGTTCGATTTCCGACATTTCAAGTTCCTCGTAATCAATATTTCGATTTGATACGTAAATCTCAATCGATTTCTTACTCATACAACAATTTGGTATATTCTTTGATAATCTAATTTATTATAATGAGATTTTTCCTATCCTACGATTTATTCTGCAAATTTTTCGAAAATACTCGTGTCTATCTTTTAGTGCACGTGATAACTATATATATATACATATATATATATATATATATATATATATATATATATATATATATATATATATATATATATATATATTATATATATATATATATATATATATATATATATAATATATATATATATATATATATATATATATATATATATATATATATATATATAATATATATATATATATATATATATATATATATATATATATAATATATATATTATATAATATATATATATATATATATATATATATATATATATATATAATATATATATATATATATATATATATATATATATATATATATATATATATATATATATTATATATATATATATATATATATATATATATATATATATATATAATATATATATATATATATATATATATATATATATATATATATAATATATATATATATATATATATATATATATAATATATATATATATATATATATATATTATATATATATATATAATATATATATATATATATATATATAATATATATATATATATATATATATATATATATATATATATATATTTATATATATATATATATATATATATATAT